>BQMI01000033.1:0-432500 GCA_026005395.1 Asobara japonica
ATCAAGAATTCTTGAATAAGGGTATTGATTAGTGGGTTCTGTTATTTATATACATATGTATCGATTTCTTGGGATCTATCGGTAGAGATTGGCTTCAATTACTGTAAATACGATACCTACAATATCTACCAATCATCAGGGAGATTCTCCCCATGAGTATCAGTGTAAGTTCATGATCTGTAATGCTCTTTGCAATACATGGTGTTTCTTCATGTCTTCAATCTTACACAATTCCAATCAGAACGAGAGAATTTTGTGTAGTATTCTGTTGTATTACAAATTTTTTTGTATTACCTGTTTGAGAATCATCAGCTTGCGATTTGAGGCAGGCGCTTGGAGGATTTCTCCATTGATTCGTCGAGCCTCTTCGGAGAACCACTCAACGAAAGAGTTTCCGTAGGTAATCTCCGCCCGGGACTCTGCCAGACTTTTCCCATTTTCTTTAGTAAGAATGCTCGCGAGTTCCTCAGAATTATTTATCATGAGATTGTACCACCTGCGCAGCAAGTCACTTCGGTATTTGGCGGTTGTGGAGCTGAAGTCCTTGAAGGCGGTCTTTGCAGATGATATTGCTAGGACAGCATCCGAGGGTGACAAGTCTGGGATAGAGGTGATGATAGAGTTATCGGAGGGATTGTGCACAGGAAAGGTATTCCCAGATGCTGCAGGTATCCAGCAACCATTTACATAGGCCTCATTAGCAAGAAGACTCAGTCGCCGCACGCTGTGAGAACTGCAGTGCGGCCGCAACACACATACGGATAACATTGCAGATTGCTGTAAATGCCAAGTGGTAAAGAGAATTGAGGCTATGAGAATTTTATCGTTAAGTCCTCTCCTATAGAAAATTCATGACATTATATATAGGAATCATATATAAAAAAAATTGAAGCGATCACATCGAAAACCTATCGAGTCAGGAAATTCTGCATACCTCCCACCTATATTTTGGTTTTGCTTCTCATTTTTAAGTATATGAACCAATTATTTTCGATACCAATAGGCACTCCCATTATATATCTATAGCTTTTATTGAAATTCATACGGAAGGAATTCCACACTAATGTATATCCATAGGAAAAAAACAATATACAACTGTTATCTTGCATGAAGTATTAAGTTCAGGCCCATTCATTTTTTACCTCTTAATGAATTTTTAACTAACACCATAATTGATGTTTTTCAAGAAAAATCATTGCTGAATAGGGTATTGTCAAATGTTGGATGATTAGAATAAATTCGGTTCACGTCGGAAACCACTAGTATTATCATAGATGGAAGGTGACCTCAATTGTTCCTTACTTGTTATCTGTTGATTGAATCTACCTCTACAGATTAGGCATTTCCGATGGACAAGAACATTGCAGGTTTTTAACCCCTCAACAGTATTGACCGCTTGTATGGTCGTGCCTGGCTTACGCGCACTTGTTGCCTCTCAAAAAAAGTGGTGACGTTACAACCGGCACAATCAACTGACAACCTCAAGATCTTTCAACAAATGTATGAGTGATTATTTAATGAAAAACAAGAGAGGGATCGGCACACACATCCCCCAGATTTCCCCGTATCCCTATATATGCCATTGATGGTCCAGTTATCGGACATCTGGCCGTAGTTTTAGAACACTCGAAGCCATCAACAGAGTTCATCATTTCATAAGAATTGAATTATTCAATAACTTTTGTATTCCTCCAAATAAGTTGAATGTTTCGTCGTGATATGAGATTAATTAGCGCAGTTTCAGTAAAACTGTTGACAGTGTGGAGATGTCCGTTAACAGGGGTCTGTTTGGTAACTGCTTCCTCCACACGCATGCACTTATCGCTAAGAAAAGCTGAACTTACGGAACACTGGTTTTCCGGCCCGAATTGCCCGTTCCTATATTAGAGAATACGAGAATGGCGAGATTACTTCGGGCTAAAATCCAAGTTTCCTTTCTGTGTAGTACATATAGTTAGATTGACGAAAAGTTTTCCTTCGTTTCCCATTGTCCGAACGCATTCCGAACATCGCCGAAGCAAATTATTTCGTCGGTCCAAATGTATGTACTGAATAGCCCGAATTGGACCCCAACGTAAAACGTTGCGCAGCCGGTGTTTCAACGTAAACAAACCAGCATCGATATATAACAATTGTGGCTTAATTTAGAAAAAAATTACAAAGTGATAAAATCAGGCCCATGTCATTGTTGTGAATAAAAAATGAATAATACGAAACGGACAATTTATGTGGGTAAGTCTACGATTTCTTGAAAATAGATTGAGCTAACCTCAAATTTTTGACACTTGTAATTTTCGTTTCAACAAGTTACTTTTATTGTATGAAATTTCTTGGTAAGTAATCGAGAATGCCATTCTAGTCAATTTTGATATTTGAAGATTTTGACAGAAATGTAAATGACACTAGTTTTTACTTATAATGATAGACAGCGTATCGGTGATTTTTTTTTTATAAAATATAATATGAAAAAAAGTTGGGCTCTGAAGTATGTTCAAAAATTTCACGTGGCTATGACTGAAATTTTCAGTCTCAAATCAGAATATTCATATACATTTTGCAATAATTCAGCTAGTGGAAAGCGTAGTTGAAAACAGAAATAATCCCATTTTTTTTCGAGATTTTAAGAACCAAAAGAAATATTTTTATTGAAAAAATCGAAAGTTTATGATTTTCACTATAACACAGAGACTATTTGATCAGGATTATTCAACAAGTTTTCAGAAAAATGTACATAAGTGACGAGAAAACATTATGGTAACAAATTTGTGAGTAATGGAATTTTCATTGGCTCAATTATAGGAGGACTTGCTGAGGAAGTTGATGAGAAAATTTTACATGCGGCATTCATTCCATTTGGAGAAATAGTCGATGTGCAGATACCTCTTGACTATGAATCTGAGAAACACAGAGGTTTCGCCTTTATCGAATTCGAGTTAGCAGAAGATGCTTTGGCTGCTATTGATAATATGGTATAATATAACCTTTCTTACTTCCAACATTTTCACATGAGAAATCAATGTATAAAATTAACGCAAGATTTTTTACAATTTTCTAGGAAGTTCGCTACAATGCCCTACATTTTTTCCAGAATTTTATACAACTTTATATAATTTTCTGGCTGGATTTAAGGATTTTATAGAGCTTTCTAATAAATTATAGAATTGAGTATAGGGTTTTTAGAATTAATTAAAATTCATTCAAATTTTCCAGACTTTTGATATTTTTTCTACAGTTGTCTCGATTTATTTTGGAGGTTTTTCAAAGTCTGACAGAAAATTGATTTTATTGATTGATTTGCCGAAAAAACTAAGGTAGTTATGATGACTTTTTAAATTTGACTTGTTATTGTGAATTTCAGAATCCTGAAAAATTGTGCGAAATTTGGAAAAGAGAATAATTAATAAGACTGCTGTTGATCTGTGTACGTAAAACATTAGATGATGATAAAATTTCTTTAATATTGTAGAATGATTCGGAATTATTTGGGAGAACAATAAGAGTAAACATAGCCAAGCCCCAGAGGATTAAGGAGGGCTCATCGAAGCCAGTATGGGCAGATGATATGTGGCTGCAAGAGCACGCAGGTGAAACCCTCACCAAGGATGATACCGCTAAATCCGAAGTGACCACAGCGATGAAGGAAAAGCGTAATCCCCAGGTTTACTTCGATATAACCGTCGGTAAACACGAACTGGGCCGTATTATTATGATGCTTAGAGCCGACATTGTGCCGAGGACCGCTGAAAATTTTCGGTGCTTATGTACCCATGAAAAAGGCTATGGCTATCAAGGGAGCACTTTTCATCGGGTCATTCCAGACTTTGTATCCTTTATTGAATTTTAAACAATTTGAGTTGTGTCATACTGAAAATCACTGCCTCACTCTCAGCATTTCTATGGTGAACTGGTAAACTTGGATAGGTGTGATTTCATCACTACTTTTACAGAACAACTCGAAATCAGACAGAGATATGAAATACTTCGTGAGAACGTTTTTTGTGGAGGGAAAGGTACTTTATGACTGTAATGTGCTAGAATCAAATTTATTCCTTTAATGATCCGCAATGTAAATTTTATTTTTTTTTAAATTATCGGCTGATTAGATTAATAACATCATACTTCAAATGATCCTTTATTCTTTATTTATGGTACAATCGCATTACTGTATACCAAATATGAACTTAAAAAATGATCCATGTTTCCACATGTTCTAGACAGTCGTAGAATATTCGAGAAATGAAAACAAATAAACAAAGGGCCTGCACAATTTCAGAACATTTCTGAAAATTCTAAGAGTAATTCTACAGCACTTTGTTGGAAGGACTTCTTCGTTTCTCGGCAGTAGATCTAGAGAGTATTTAAATTTCTTTCTATATGCTTCTGGTTAAAAATTTGTTGTGAAACTTCCTATTGATCTCGTGACAGTTTTGTATTGATAAGTTCTCAAATGTACTTTTTTGTTAACAAATTTTCAAAATAATCGGCTTCTTGGAAACATTGATCAGTCTAGAAATTACGGCCAAAAAAATTTGCGATGTTTATCATCACGAAAATACATATTGGAGCACCAGATGGCATATTTTACCAAGCCTTAAACTTTAATAACATTACAACTTTTTCTCCATTAGTTGTTCTAATTATCAAAGCTGGTTACACGATGTGTAATTCATAAAAAATTAATCTATGTACCCCTAGATTCTATAAAATTCTCAACAATAAATTCAGATGTGTCAAGGTGGAGACTTTACGAATCACAATGGCACAGGTGGTAAATCGATCTACGGAAATAAGTTCGAAGACGAAAATTTCGAGTTAAAACACACTGGTCCCGGAATTCTTTCAATGGCCAATTCTGGGCCTAATACCAATGGCTCCCAATTTTTCTTATGCACAGCCCGCACTGATTGGTTGGACGGCAAGCACGTGGTTTTTGGACATGTACTTAGTGGACTCGATGTTATAAAGAAAATGGAAAAATTCGGGAGCAAAGCCGGGACACCATCGCAAAAAATTGTAATTAGCACATGTGGTGAATTGAGCTAGATTTTTATTGGATAACGAAGTGCATCCCGTGATTGTTATTACTCTTCCGAAATGATAAATTTGCAAAGATCTAAAATTTATGAAGATGAATTTCTAAAGATCTCAAAAATTATGAAAATAAAAAACATTGAGCTTGTAAAATTCGGAGAATCTTGCAAATTGAAAAGGTGTTCCTTTTGTAAACCTAATATAATTGGAAATTCCATGGGTTTAGTTGAAAGCAAAACCCTACGTATCGAGGTAATTGAACTATATTTTTGGATACTATAGTGAAGTGGTAAACTTAAATAAGTGTGTTTCTACATTATAATCATTTTTGAAGAAGATTTCGGAATCGTGTAAAAATTACACATACGGAGCTCTATGAAATGTTTAGGGTAATGTCACCTTTTTTTCATTACTTCGCTACTAAATTAATAATTTCATTTTATATTGTTTCAAATGTTTGATGTTCTGGGAAATGCCGGTACCATCCATGGTACGCTAGCGCTTAGATAGTCGGTAAAAAACAGAGTTTATTATATTGACGATGATAATTTAACATATTTCTGCCTGAGTAATTATAAACTACTCTCGTAAACGAGTCTGGATTCCCCCCAAGAATGGAGTATAACGCTTGGTGACCTGCACACTATAGGACGTTTTTTGAGGAGACTCTCATGACGAAGAAGATGAATGGACGTCTACATATTAACTGACAAGGCACACTAATTTTTACTGTGAGTTTTACCGACTTTAAAAATTTATCTCTCCGTATACTATTCTGAAAATGATATACTAAAGTCAAATAAGGAATTTTTACCATTCTATAATATGCGAATGAAAAAAAAATTACCTTATTTCGAATCTCAGACATCTGGAGAGTTTGAGGAAAACACTTATACATGGAAAATTGGAATTTCACATGTGTTTATAAGACAAAACTGATCAGTATCGTTCAAAACCTATTGAAATCAACGAAATAAATATATTTTTGCAGTATCGACCTGCTAGTGAAACTGAAATAATATCTCCATTTAACTGTAATTTATAAAACAGTGGCTATTGACACGGTCCACCGTAAATTCTGCTACAGGTAATTCCTACCTTGGATTTACCGTAGATGTATGGTAAAGTTAGGTGTATGCTAGTAGCATGGAGACATTTACCGTGGCCAGTGTGAGTAAACACTTGCAATTTATAAATAATTTGTGAAAAAAATTGAGCTAAGAATGTCTTAAATTGAGTAACTCGCGGACAAATTTTCTAAGAAACGCGCTTAGGATTGATAGTACGTTAGAACATTTTTTTATCCATTTTTTTGAAGACATTGTCGAAGTACTGGGAGAATAATTTTCCTATGTAGCTTTCCTCACTTAATGGCCAAAGACCCTCGAGCCATCCGATGTGGCCCCCTCGTACGGTCACGAGAAGAGCGACGTTTTTTGATTTTCCCGCACCTTTTACGGGTATGCCTGCAAGTAAAATTCAGTATCAATATCTCTTTCGTAAGAATTAAGAACAAACTAAATAATTACAAAATAAATAAATCAATCAAATTTGCAGAAAGTCCACGCGTCTTATGTGAATTCCCCTTCAGCTCAATACTTAATCAAATGGTTGAATTATATATTTTGTGTTGTATAAAAGATTAACTATGTGTAAGGTGACCTAGCAGCTAACCGAATGGGCAGTTTTTGGAGCTTTTTATGCTACGATGTACTAGTGCCTACTGTTTTTGCCGGCTAATGCAGATTATTAATTATAACTAGCTTCGCATTCGAAGAACAATGCTAGAGGGTTAGAATTTTCTCCTGCACGAATGCTTCTGTCCATCAATTTTCAATTTTTTTTTTCAACTTTTGAAACTTGATGTATCTATTTTTTTTAATGCATCTGGAGGCAAAACAAATTAAAATGAGAATTATGAATGTAATGAAAAGTTATGTTACCCTCAAGCGGCTGCATCGGATCATCTGCTGCGCTCAAACATAGCACAGGAACTTCCATCAGATGAACTTTCTTATGGAGCGATGCATTTTCGTAGTAATCATCTACGTCTTTGTAACCAAAGTGTTTTGCAGTGAAGTTTGCGTCGAATTCTTTGATGGTTCGACTCTAAAATAAGTGCCAAATACTTATTTCACTCATCTGACAGAGACGTAAAATTCAAATTGTTGGAAAAAATTTTTTCGTCACCTTCAATACAGTTTCAAAATTAATATTCGAGAACGTGAAATGCTCTGAGTGCTCAATTTGCCGAATCGTGTTGCAGAGATTATCAGCAAGGTATCTATTGAGCATCAAATTGAGATACGGTTTTTCGAAACTTTTTACAGCTTCGACAATGTTCCATGGGGCCGAGACAATAAAAGCTGCTGTAAGTTTTTCTGCTGCGGCTCCACCGTGTTTTGCCAAATAATTTCCGAGTATCAATCTGAAAATAGTACTTTTTGTAACAAGGGCATAACAAACTTTTTTGGCGATTGTGATGTTGCAGTCCGAGGCGAAGCTGAGGATTGCATTCACAATCGCCGAAAAAGTTTTTTTGCCCGAGTAACGACCATTGTTTTTTGACAGCTCGGGCGTGCGTGAAAACCGGCGTCACGCACTGAGTGTCAAAAAAAAATGATCAGTAGAATAAACTCATGTTTGTAGTGTTGTTTCAAATCGTTTTAATGATATCTCAAATAGGATCTCACTAGTACGGAACAGAATGACTCCAATAATTTCGCTCGTTGTGCGAACTTTTAAAGTTGCAACCCTTCCCACAATTTCATGAGTTAAATTTTGTTTTCAACTATTGAAAATTAATCTAGTTTTAATATAAGTTTTGAGTTCAGGAAAGCCCAAAGATACTTTAGTTAGAAATTACGACCAAGCAAAGTGATTATTTCCTATCTTTGAATAAAAATACATAATTACTAATATTCACTAAGTAACTAACTCAGTATATATAGAAATTGAATTCTGGCCCCTAAACAACTACGATAACGTATAAATATTTTTCCTTACTCTGATGACATTTTATCGATATGAAATGTTCGAGGAATGAGGAGAGTAAATATTCAATTATTTACCCGCCCATCGATATTCCCGTGGCTCCTAGAGGAATGTTCGGATGGGTTCTCTTTATGTACTCCACAACCTCGGTTAAATCGTCGCAATTGGCTGCACAGTATAGACGCGGCGTCTGCAATTTACGTCAACACAAAAGATCAATTTTTTCAGTCTAGCCTTCCTCGATTTTTGTTTTCAATTTAGTTTCAATGGTTACTTCGTCAAATGGGTCTTCATTTATACACATATTCTGTCGAGAATTAACAAAAAAGTTATAGATAAGAAAAAAACAGCAGTCATAACAACCGCTAGATTTTATAAAAGAAATCAGCAGCAAAGTGGTCAGCAGGACTCCGTCGGTTTTTACTTACTGTCAGTTTTCGACAAATATCTCTGAAGCTGGATGCAGAAAATTGTATAAAAATAAATCAATAGCGCTTACTATGTTTTATGAAGTGGTGAACAGTCGGAACAATGTCTTATTACATTTTAAAATATCTACCGAAAATAGATTCAACCCAATTGACCACGTGGTGTGGCCTTCTTCTTGTCCAAGGCGTTAGTACCATTGGTAATAACATACACTCTGCCACTAGTTTGATTTGTTATCTCACCTTCAGAGGAACTCCACCTAGTCCCCGATTGTTGGATACGACACATCTGATTCCAACAGTTTTGGCACCTGTTATGAGACATTTTATATACTCAGCATGGCTCGATCCGGTCAATCCAGGTAGGATTATAACAATGGGTGATGTTGGCGAGCAGTCTTGATCAGCCCAATCTAAGGCAACCTGGCCACCATCCTCGAGCGTCAAGAGTTCTCTGCGGAATAATGAACTTAATGAATGTACGGTTTCAATAAAAGCAGATTTCACACTTCTCAATGGTGTTACAATTTTTCGATTTCTAAAATGGTAAAACAAAACCCAAGTAGGTAATTCCATTGTATTGTTGTACATATGTTGTTTGTTTATATTTTTTTCTCTGTCGCAAGATAATTTCCCAACATGTCGTCGGAGCAAATGATTATGGGCCAGTTTTTGGTTAGTGAGCGCCATATTCAACTTTGACGTTAAGGCTTCTGATTGGTCGTAAATTTAACACCGGCCAATCACAACGCTTAACTTTCGCTTCAACTCCTGATTAACCGCGGTTAACTTGACCGAGAACTGGCTTATAAACGCCTCCAATATTCTACTATGAAGGACTTTCAATAATACCCAAATCCCTATGAAAATATAACGAAATCATGAAATTGATAAATGCAAAAATTATGTTATACACCTCACGTAATGACAGGGTGGAGTAATTGAGCAAACCTTCGATAATGGATTTCCGGTAAGAAAACTTTGCGTAAAATACTGGCAACGACGGTTTGTGCTCTCGCTTCGAAGCACCAGAAAGCTGGCCAGAATTTATCCCTGATGATTTCCACATTTTCCTCAATGAAAGTGCGAAAGGGTCCCTCGGCGCAAACCAGCTGCGGTGGCTGCAGCAGACGCGCCCATCATTGATCAAACATTTGATTAATTAGTTGTTCAGTTAACTGGAGAACACGAATTAAAGGGAAACAAGTAGATTCTTACTTGTAGGTCGTTTATAAATATAAGGGATTTATCAATTAGTTAGTTCATTTCAAAACATTGTGACATTCCTCATGTTTTATCGTAGATGATTGGATATTTATGGTTGATAACAACATTCTCGCGATCTATAGGGAATGAACTATAAACATGGTTTATACTTAATAAAGTATATCATTGTTTATTATTTTACCATATGAAATTTGGGTTGTGGAGGACTGAAAATGGTGCCATCTACCAGGTAAATTATTTTTTTGTACAGTCGGTAAAGTAGACCTGTTCTTTAAAATCGAAGAGGTAATTGTTTTGAAAATTGGAATTTTTATTTTCAATTAGTAATTTCGGAGAAAAATCGTAGATTCCAGTAGCTAATCTGAATAACATAAATTTTGGCGAAAGAAGGCTACCATTCAGAAGCGTGATGCCGTATTATAACTGTGTGGCTACAGATAATTATCTTGTGAATGTTAGGGGAATTGAAAAGTCTATTTTCAGAGTTGTCTCATCGTTTATATTCGCCAAAGACTCTCTCATTTTGTTTCTGCTCTCTACTAATTTCTGACTGATAACGATTTAATCGCAATTGGGGGCCATAAGGGTCAAAAATTCCCCTAAAAGTATTGATGATTCAATAGTACTTGAGAGTGAGTTATTAATTTTTAATGGAAAGAGGGCAAATTCCATTCACTACCTCCTGTTGTCTTCAATTAACATCTCGAATAGAGTCATAAATACAGAGAGGTCATTTTCGCTAGTTCATCCGAAGCTTCCCGCGCCTATTCAACTATACTTATGCACACGACTACTTGGTCAAATCAATACACTGTTCAAAGTTCAACCTCACCTTGAGAGCCTTATAGAGGTGGCAAATTCAACCGATAAAAATTCGATTTTTTCATTGAATGTAGTCAGAAAGCATGGATAAGCCTCATCGAATCTCAAAATCCTCAATTTTCTAAAAATATTAAAATTTCAGGAATTTGAAATCTTGACATTTTCAAGGATTTTTCTAGATTTTTGAACACATACAAAATTTGCTGTTGGTGAATCCATTCTATAACATTGTTTCTATTCGAGTATTTAAAAAAAGCTAATCGCGCGTTCTGTGGCAATATATAACACAGATACACGGTCAAATCGATCAAGTGCACAGAGTTACTCACCTTGACAGCCTCACGGAGGTAATAAATTAAGTAGCCAACAGTGAGTAGGGAAAAGCCGTAGCCTACCTTTGGCATTTCATAGAGGACCTCTAACATTGTCACCAAATAATCAATCAGTCCGATGATCAAACTGAGGAATTAATTCGATGACAAATGATTAGGCGGTCTTTCTTTATCGACACGAGTTAAACCACCTACACGCCTGTCTCCGACGAACTGAGGCGCGCGATAATACCGACCCGAAGGGGATTTTCAAACTCCAATTGCCAACTGCAGTCCTGAAATAGAGGCCGCACTGCAGTTCAAGGCAGTTTAGTCATCGCGGAACTTCAAAGGCTTTGCAAAACCCGATGTCATTGGCAATTCAATGACAATAACTTCGAAACCCTAAGTTTTTACACAATCTTCTCGTATATCCTCTCCACTAACTTATAAACAATTGATGAAAGCCTCCATTATATGCAACCAGGTTGACTTTCTAATGAACTATGGCTCGAAAATGCGTTAAAGATAATAATCATTTGAATGTCCTAAAGATTAAACTGACATAGATAAATGATGAGTTACCAACTAATTACAGAGTACACATAGGTGGGACTAATGTACAAAGTCTGACAAAAAATTATATAAGAATCATAAACATTTCAGAAACTGTGGAAATTTGAAAAATTTCAACAATTTTAAAAGTTAGATTCAATTCGACATTATAGAAGATAGAGATACTTTGTTCATTTTAAAAAATATATATGTAAAATATAATTCCAATTTTATCTACTACCACCTGGGGTTTTCTTGGTCCCTCAATCACATTCCTTAAATGTTAACCAAAAAGCTAGGTCAATTGATTAAAGAGGTTGGACCAGGGGTTTTATGACGATCTTTGACACGCGGAGATAACTTTGAAGAGCTAGAAGTTTAGGCCGCCTGGAGGGAATATCTAGCGTAGCCGAGATAAGATAAAGGAGGTATGGAGGACGACAGCCGAATAGTTGGTTAATAATTATATTGCATCCCCAAGAAAATTTAGTCAATTTGATTAACAGGCTTTTGATAATCCTTTTTTTAATATTATTATAATTTTTTTTCCATGCCCTAAGGCTGTTGAAAACATAAATAAACCAGTGGGATGGAAGTGTATCTGCCCCTCCTGGGAACAGAAACAAAACTTCCCGATTTGTAATTTCTATTTTTCATTCCTAGATTTTCTGACACATCAATTGCATGTTTAGAGACTGGTTTCATGGGGAAAAGTAGGAATCATGACATTTGAAATACTGGAATACGACAGTCGTCGCGACAAGATTCTGGTTCTTTATTCCGATCAATAAAAACTCTTGCGGTGATTTTGAAGCGTTTCTTTCTGCTTTTCAATGATTAGACTGCTATGAAAGAACGGATGCATCAACTCTTTTGAAGACATTCGCAAAGTATTGGGAAAAAGTCGTTCCGATATAGTTCGTTTCGCTGACTGGCCAGATGCCCTCGAGGAATCCAATATGACCTCCTCGAGATGTTATAATGACAGCGACGTTCTCAGCTGCAGTAGCTTCCTTCGTGAGGCTTTCTGAAAAATAGGCTTTTCGTCATCTGAGTAAAAATTCAACGCATGTAGGAATCTCCACCTATTCAACTAGCTTTTCCAATCAGACCTTTGCGATTCATAATTAGGCTCTTTGATCATTCATTTAGATCGATCACAATTCACACTTTTTCTCGACATTTCAGACACTTTTGCCTTATTTAATCCGATGTATTATATCCGTTATAAAAAAGTTATACTCATCATACCTGAGGATTTTTCATATTCTCAAAGCTTCTAATTCACTGGAGTAAAATCGTTTTTATGACCAATTCAAACTAATAAGCTTGAATGAAATTGATATGGAGGGAATAGCGTGTTGATTTTCAAAGCAAAATCGACTCGTATATATACATATATATATAATTGGTTTTGAGTTCAATACTATCACAATACCATTGGTTCTTTGACTTAAGTGCACGTTACCTGTCGCTGGTTGCATTGGATCATCCCTTGCTTGGAGACATAGGGCAGGGACTTTGAATAGCTGCAGTTTCTTGTCGGTAGAAGCGGTCGTATAATAAGCATCTATGTCTCTGTATCCGAAGTGTCTCACCGTGAAATGAATGTCGAATTCTCTCACTGTTTTGCTCTGAAAGTGAAGAAAATGTCGATAAATCAGATGGTCCCCCCATCTGCACTTCTTGTTTTCAACTTTTCACTCCATAAACCGGGGGCATTTCGATAATCTTCCGTATCGAGAAGTTAATGAAGAAAATGAAAGTCTTCTGATGGCTCACCTGTAATACTTTTTCGCTATCAATATGAGGAAAAAGAATATTCTGCGAAAAGTGGTACTTCCTAAAATTTTTACAGAGTATATCAGTGATCTGTTTGTTGATCAAGCGCTTGAAGTACGATTGTTCAAGACTTAGGGAAGCCTGCGTCATATTCCATGGGACAGATATGAACAGCACCGCCTTGAGTTGAATTGATGCTGCGATATTCTCGTGAGCCAGGTAATTTCCTAGAATTAGGCTGAAACATAATCGTCAGTTTAACATCTTGAATAGAAAATTGACCACCATCTCAATTTTATAGTGTGCCATACACTGATAGAAAAAATGTCTGACACGAAGAATCCATTCTCTTGAGACAAGAGATTTTCTTTGCAAAAGCCAAATTCTCCAATTTGGCGGGAAATCCTCCCAATGAGGATGTTCGAAATGAGTTCCAAATGTTACTAAAACTCGACATTAGGCAATAAATACATCATATATCGACATGTGCTAAGTTTATACAGAAAAAAGGGAAAATTTAAGTTAATAACAAAAATATAATTTTAGAAAGAAACATGCAATAAACTGATATGTAACATACGAATTCTCAAATATCTAACCATCGTAAAGCATAAGAATTATAATAGACGCCATGAGGTACAAATGCCGCTCCAATTTGAGCATTCGAAAGCAAATCGCTTGTCTCCAGAGAATCGATGTTTTGTGTCAGAGATTTTTTCTATCAGTGTAGGTAATCTTAATCGGTCGATTATTATATGTTGCCGATAGACATACAAGGGCAATACTTTATTTAGAATGAGAAGGCGATATACAATGGATATAATAAGTCTATATCTTTAGGGCTGGGATGAATCGGAAATGAATGGCGGACAATTTTAAAAGCTGATCCTTCTTTCTCATTGTATTTATAATGCTGGATTCTTAAGTAATCTACAGTCGGTAAGGTGGACCTATATATATTCCAGGTACTTGTACCGTTTCGGCGCATTTACTGTGATTTGATAAGTTCATTCTTTTGACCTACATGACTTCAAGCTATTAGTTCAAGAAAGTTCTGCAAAATTATGACGAATTTAAAAAAAAATTGTAAACACTGATGAGCCACCTAGCAAATTCTAGATATAGAAAATTGAGGGCACCCTCTGATATGAACACTTGTGATCTATAACTATTTCAAAATGAAAAAGTGAGGCCTCATGGGACATGGTAGATGTGAAACATGGAAACAGAAATTTTATAATTCAAATTGATCCAAAGTTTTTGACAATTTCTCAAGAATTATTGAAAATTTCCAAATACTCAGGTCTTTTAAATATCCGAAAATTATTTTCAAAATGTTACAAAACTTTCCCACATTTTCACAATTTTTCCAATTCCTTTGTAAATTTTCGAATTGTTTTCCAGAAAGGTGTTCCGAATTTTCCCTCTTTTAGCAAAATTTTTTGAATTTAAAAAAAAAAATCAAATTTTCTCAAAATTCTTCTGAAGTCTTACAAAATTTTTCCAATTTTGTTGTAAATTTTTCTATAAATTTTTGACAACTTTTCAGAATTTTTCCAAAATGCGTCAGTTTTTTTCCAAAATTTTTCGACACTTTTTCAAGATTTTTCCAATTTTTTCCAAATGTTGTCAAGTTTTTTTGAAACGCCACAGCGTATCTTGATATGTGCATACAACTTGGGCGCATCGCCTTTGCGTCGATGGCAAAGAGGGGGCAATGGGTAAGCAGTGGAGTATATCCATATATATTTGTCAAGGAATTTGCCTATCCCGAGAGCAAATTTTTCCGATCCCATGCGCCGCATTAGATGTTTCACATCAAAAAGACGTCTCATTTACCCGCCAAGTGAGATTCCAGTAGCCCCGATAGAAACATGTGGATGAGTTGCCTTTATAAAGTTCAGAGCTTCCGCGAAGTCATCGTGACTGGCTGCACAGTATAATCTCGGTGTCTGTAATTTCATTCTTGTTATTATACAATGAAGTTAACAATTGGACAAAGTTGAACATTCAAACAATGAAGAGTGACGACTTTGTTGACATCACAATAAATAAACAAAGGGCGGGGGGAACGCTAGTGAATTTACTAAATATTTTGCAAGCATATCACCTTGAGCTTGACTCCAGCCAATCCTCGATTATTGAATATAACGCATCTTACGCCAATAGTTTTTGCGGCGGTTATCAGGCATCTTATATAATCGGCCTGACTAGTTCCTGACAATCCTGGAAGTATTATGACTATTGGCGATGTTGGATAGCAATCTTGATCCGCCCAATCCAATGCCAGCTCGCCACCATCTTTCAATGAGACGATGGTTCTGCAGGCAAGCGAATATATCAATTTTATTTTTCTTGTAGCTTAATATTACAAGAGAATCTTAGAAGAGCCAAGAAACATATGCCAATGGAAGAAATCACGGCAGTGCCATAAAGAAAGCAACTGGAAAATAAAGTTTTGCATTGAAGAATAGTGGAGCATGCAAGTAAAAAGGTTTCCTCTCATCTCCTGTTGATAATTTGCTCTCGAATCTCATCATGGTGCGTGATGAACCTGTAATTTTTTCATTTTTCCCAGTATATACTTCAGAGATATAGAAGAAATCATCTAAATCCACTCTAGGATTCGTACACTGTAGGTTTTTCGTGTTCCAGATTTTCTGCGCATCGATTCAAATATTTTAGTAATTATGAATCCAAATTACCTTCGGAATTGTGGCCTCAGTGATGATCTAGATCGGAGAATCGGGGCGAGTATCGTTTGTGCAGTTCCGTTAATGCACCAGGGAGTCGTCCACAATCTGCGTTTCATAATCTTGACGTTATCTTCGACAAATGTACGGAATGGACCTTCAGCGCAAATCAGCTCTGGCTTCTTTATACGGTGCAGCAAAAAAAAAATATAATTTTTGCAGTTTCCAGAATTGAAATTTGCCATTTCAAAATTTGTAAGTCATGATTTTAAATAAGTCTGTGATACGCACACGAGTTGTGCTTTGATGATTACATAGGAGCGGAAGGGTCGGTGATGGTCATCAGGTCTCATATGGAATACCTTTAAATCATGGATCTAGGGATCTAGAAGGGGATAACATGAAAAATGGTTTGTATGCCCTTCAGTCTGCGTTTACCGCCGCCTGTTCCATTAATCCATACTTTATGAAGTATATCACTTCGAATTACATGAAGTATTCGCACATTTGCATTTCTATGCCTTGTTATATAATCGACACGAGAACTTTGAACCGGTGCGTAATATTTAGAACTTGAACCTCGGTCTACTTGTATTATTTTCGATGATGATCAGTATAATTCCTTACCAATCCATGGAATATTAATAGAAACGAGTCCATATCTCTGGGACAAGAATCTTGTGAGATATAATTTACATGTATTAAATATACTTCATATCAACTCCCACATATGGGATTCGCAAGCAAGATTGTGAGCGGCATATATAAAATTATGTATGAACTCCATATGTGCCATAAGATCCATTTCAATTTGAAAACGATTTTTTTGTTCAATGACTACTTACTTTGGCGACTCGACTAATGTAATAGATAAAATATCCAACAACTGCTATGGATATACCGCAGCAGAACCTTGGAACTATATACATATCTTGCAGCATTTTAATCACAGATTCGTCACTAATCAATCTGATGGCAAACGATCAATCGTTGATAGTTGAGAATGGCGCGGCGCCAGTCAAGACTTGTAACTTTCGAAATAGACTTGGGAGGTGCTGAGTGACTATTTCACCGGTAACGTGGTTATCGCGATAGTGCATTGTTTTAGTTCTCAGTTACATCACAATGGAATGGAAGAGGGGACAATTTCAGCGGAGTGTTTGTAATAATTTATAAAACCTGAAAAATATAAGTAGTGGAAACAATTCGAATACTTGAAACAAAGACAAGTTTCGTTTTCGGACGCCTACCCAGAAAGTTTGTCATTGATGATGAGGAAGGACACCGAACAAGTCGATTGCCGCATACCGCTCTGACAATCCTAACGTCCCATTACAGTCCTTGGCAATGAATATTAATAAATGGGACGTGTGTGTGACCCTCGATGGGTCGCATCTATACCTTCCCGATAGTGAGTATGTGTGACGGTACACGTATGAAGTCAAGTGGCATATCAGTTAGGGGTTCCAATTGGATAGTAGAGACGCGCAGAGGACCAAAAATTCGATTTTAAAAAATTTAAGTTTGCCTCCCCATAAGAGCTCAATGTTAAATTTGGCCAAAATCGAGAAAAAAAGAATTTGACTTTTTCGACCCAAAATCGACGGGAGTGCCTTCTAGGGGTCCCAATTGGATAGTATAAACGCGCACAGGGCCGAAAATTAGATTTTAAAAGCTTTAAGTTTGCCTCCTCATAATAGCCCAATGTTAAATTTGGCCAAAATCGAAAAAAATTAATTTGACTTTTTCGACCCAAAATCGACGGGAGTGTCTTCGGGGGGTCCCAATTGGATAGTATAAACGCGCACGGGGCCAAAAATTCGATTTTAAAAAAATTAAGTTTGCCTTCTCGTAAGAACCCAATGTTAAATTTGGCGAAAATCGAAAAAAAATAATTTGATATTTTCGAGCCAAAATCGACGGGAGTGTCTTCTAAGGGTCCCCATTGGATAGTATAAACGCGCACGGCGCCAAATATTCGATTTTAAAAAATTTAAGTTTGCCTCCCCATAACGTCCCAATGTTAAATTGGGCGAAAACTGAAAAAAAATTATTTTGATTTCTTCGACCCCAATTCGACGGGAGTGTTTTCTAGGGGTCCCAATTGGATAGTATAAACGCCCACGGGGCGAAATATTCGATTTTAAAAAATTTAAGTTTGCCTCCCCATAAGAGCCCAATGTTAAATTTGGCCAAAATCGAAAAAATTAATTTGACTTGTTCGACCCAAAATCGACGGGAGTGTCTTCCGGGGGGTTAGATTGCTCCTTGATATTTTGCTGGTAGTACATATACTTCGCTTTCACGGCTTGGTTGCTTTGATGATCTCACGGGATTCGGTCATTGAGGGAAATTATATAGGGAATGGTCAGTGTGAAGATATCTGGGTCGACTCAACTGCGCTGCTATTCGTACTGTGGACCTGAGGACTCGAAACAGTTTAGCCAAGACTTGAGCATATTGGCTAAGCAGTCTCCAGATTGGCAAGACCAACACCGGCTAGCGTTATCTTGAACACAGCTCCAATACCATTGAGCGATACTACCAAACATCTCCCTGCTGGATACTGGTTGTACTGTGGAAATGCTGAATCAGACTTCTAAACCATGGGAAAGCAATGATATTCTCTTCTCTCCTGCCAATTTCAACAACCACTCGTGGCCCCATATTTAAGTCAATAAGTCGCAATCGCAATAAATCACAATCCTGATATGATTTATGATGAGTGAATATATTTTGTGCTGGGTGTCATTTCAAAATATCATTTGTTCATAGGTCTGATCGCTCCGCCCCAAGACTCCGACTAGGAATTTATGAAGGAAGGGTAAAATGAGATGGAGTTAATTGCAATTGCTCGCACTATTACATTGAAAGAGCATTATGGATTTCATTTCCGTTGAAACAGTGCCGAATGCACTCTTCGGTCGGTAGGTATTAATTCATGAAATATTCAACGAATAATAATTACCGAAATGGTGTTTCCTCGCGGTAATGGGCGCACTGTAGATATTGGTAGACTTGGTTGAAGAGACATAATCAAATATAAGTGTTAGTAGTGAGGATCAGTACTGATGGATATGTATACAAAATAAATGATGGTTGACATTTGCTCTCTTACATGATCTTGTAAAATAATTATCCCCTCGACTTGCTCAGTTTAGTTATAACATTTGAGCATCATGTATGCAATTTTTGAGAATTGCTCATATATACATCGTATCACGACAATACAAAACTCTTTCCATTGAAACCAATCGCGAATGGAATTTTGAAAAATTTACATATAGACATTAACCAAAACCATCAGCCTAGTCGTTTCTAAAATGTGACTAGTAATAAAAAAAAGACACATTTTCCTAGTTTGACGAGAATGAAGAACTTTGAAACTTGCACAGATTACAAGGATTCTAAAAACCTTAAATTTTGTTGAGCCCAAACAAGCGTTTGAACCAGAGTTGGTTTTCATTGGAAAAGCGTTAAATTGGCTGATCAACCTGTCACGATTATATTCTAGACTGAATTGTCTGTATGGTGAGTAATATGGCTACATTTATCATTGTAATTGGATGAAGAGAATATATTGAAAAAATTATGGCTGAATACATGTTATTCATTTTTTAACAACAGTGAAGGCAGTATTGATTTTCTAACCAGTAATTGATCATAAGCAACTGATTATTGAACTGATGACATAGCTTTCATGTTTGCTTACACGTACTTGACAAATTAGTTCTGGTAAATTATTACTCTCAGTCAATTGAATTGACAACAGGTAGCTGTACGAAGGCCTTAGTAAAACAAATGATCAACATTTAATAAATAAACAACATAATCAAATATAAAACTGATAATTTGTTCGATGAAGAACCTCAAATATACTCGGATAGAATGAGAACTCACTTCAAACACTGATTAGAGATGAGAAATAAATTGAATAAAGCACAAATTTTCATAAAATAAGCGCTCACCTAATTCATAATTCCACTAAAGTCTAATAGTAAAAAGATGGCATCAATGGGGGTTAATAAAAACTTAAAGCTCTACTCTATTCCGATGGAGTATATGCTGTATAGTATTGACTGGTTGATGCTGGAAGCCCTTATATCATGACCTCCTATCGCAATTCGATTCACGAATGTACTTGGCCCAAGTCCTGTGTGGCGTCAAATCCCCCTTCCTCAGCAATGGCCTCTGGCTCATAATATTCCTGTATGTTTCATCGTCGTAAGTGCAACTTAAACTTTTTCTCAGTTTAGCTCCACCGGTTGCGAATTCACTTGGTTGGCTGCCAATCAAAACATGCAAATCATTTTTCTCCTGCACCGCCCAATCCCACATTTCCACAATGGAGCAGTTGCAGACAAATGGATTGCCGATAAAGTTCACTGACAACAGATGACTGTTCAATCTCAAAGCTCTAGGATTTATTGTTCTGAGCTCATTATTACTCAAATCCAGGTGTTCCAGTCTTCGGAGTTTCTTCAAGAAGTCAATCTGAGATAACTTGTTGTTGGATAAATTCAGTTGAGAGAGATTTTTATTTCTCGATAGAACGTTCTCATTAAGTATGACAATATTGCAACCACTCAAGTCCAATATCTCAACGTTCGATAGTTGTCTCGGCAGAAGTGAACCCTCATTGGGTATTGTCAGTGGATTTCCACTGAGTTTAAGCTCAATAACGCTTGAGTAAATTCTCTCTCTACCAAATACTTTTGGATCTAGGGGAGTTGTAAAACCACAATTGTTCAACTCTAGACTCTCTAGTCTTGTTAAATTGGCAAATATATCCTCCTCAAGTGTGTGGAGTTTATTGCCAGATAAAATGAGCTTCTTCAGTTCTGTCATGTGGGCAAATGTGTTATTACCCACGTAACCGAGACTGCAATAAGACATGTCCAAATACTCGAGTGATCTCAGAGGATTGAGAAGCTTAACGAAAGCATCTGACAGAGGATTGTGCGATATATCCAGCTCTTGGAGGTGCTCCAGTACGTCGAAGGCATCTGGTAATCTCTGGAGGCTACAATTACTTAATGAAAGTTTGTGAAGTTTTGGAAGATTTCGAAGGACTGCTGTTAAGTCACCGGCAAACATTGGATTCCCGCTGAGATTCAAAACACGAAGTTTGCTTGAATTTCGAAAGGTTTGTTCGGATAAGCGATCCTGAAGTCCGCAGTTTGATAGGTCGAGTGTTTGGAGATTGTGGAGGTTGTGCCCCAGCGTATGCTCGATATCCAAATGGTGCAGCTCATTATGAGATAATATGAGATGACGGAGGTACAAGTTCTTCGCAAAAGCGTCCGCTGGCAAATTTGTAATGCCAGTATTGCCTATATCTAGGTGCTCTAAACGAACGAGAGGGGCCAGAATACCTGTCCAAGTGACCGATTTAAAGCTGTTGTTTGACATGTCTAATTCTCGGAGATTCTCCAAATGGGTGAACACCTCGGGCGATATATAAGTCAGGCTGCAATTGTTAAGCTTGAGATACTCGAGATTAGTGAGATGATCGAAGGGGCCCGGAGCTATGCGCTCAAGAGGGTTGCCTGATAGATCGAGCTTATTCAGGTTCGTTGTATTGTGGAAGAATTGAGTATTGAGACGGCGTATGCCACAGGTGCTCAAGTCCAGATATAGGAGGGTGCGGCAGTTGAGAAAGTGACCTGAGACTTCGCTTAAGGGATTATTCTGAAGTTCCAGGGTTATCAGGCCCGGGCTGTCTCTGTAATTACAAGACATTTTAATGGTTAGAAAAGGTGCATGTCGAAAAAGAAATCATTGGACAAAGTGTGAAACTAGTGCTCACAAGACCATTGATCAGACTCTTAAATTCATATTCGCACAAGTGGAAAATACTCGTACAAATCATTCGCCTGGCTCTGACTTATTGTAAATATTTTCATGAAACGTCTGGAGTAAAAGTTGTCAGTAGAAAAATGTTATCAGGCAATAAACAGATGCGGCGAAAATTTAGGAGAGATTCGATTACCTGAAAACCTCCGGGTCAACTCGTTTGATGAAGTTGAAGGAAAAATCTGCTTCTAGGAGATACGTAAGCCCAGCAAACGAATCATAAGTCAGTTCGGTGAGACGATTGTGGGCCATCTGGAGTCGTCTGAGCTTAATGTCGTCTGGGAAAGGGCCCAAGTCTTCCACGTTGTTACCATTCATATCGAGGATGTAGACATTTGGGCTCAATTCGCTGTATGGTACTGACGTCAGATTGCTCTCAGAGCAGTCTGTCACCCAGTTGATGCGGAAATAGTGGCAGTCGCAATCGACGGGACATTTTTGTTCGACAAGTTCGCCATTCAGGGGTGAAAACGAGGTGATTAGCATCAAGATGATCAGCGGTATCAGCGGCTCCATCGTAGACGCTCAAATTGATGACTAAATCTGAAACATGATTCCGTTATTGTGTTGATTAATTGTTGAGAATCTTTTCCGAAACGATGCTAAAAGGGATACTATGGAATATGTCCGGTTTATTGTCCTATATAGTATAATATAAATTTTTCCCATCTCCCCTGAACCTGAAGACATTTCACGGGAAATCAAATGAATAACTACTCTTCAAAATCTAAAATCGTAGACAACTGGAGGATTTACTCTGTGTTAATGCACTCGTACGGGTACTTTTCACTATTTCATATACACATTTTGGATTTGTAACGGGCTATCGTTTTCGTGAGAATATGTAAAGCACATGCTATTTCCTTGTTTTTTTTCAATTTTTCTTCGGTTTAGAGGTCTCCAAGGGGCTTGCGATGGCGGCGTGCATTATCTACTTGATAGCGTCTGGTGATCTCTCCGAAATAGGGAAGGGCCGTGGAACAACAAAATTGGTAGGTGTAGGCAGCGGAGAATATCGGTTGGGATCATCCGGGGGATCTAGTAGGCTAGTAAAGCCGGATTGGCCTGTCGACACGTAGCAAGTACCCTCTCTGACATATTTATCACTATTAAACCACATTTTTTGGTGTTTTAGGAGATACGAGGATAGCCCTGATCAGTAAGTAGATCTCGGCAAAGCTACGGTCTATGGTAACAAGATAAATCTCATACTAAATTCACATAACTTACTAGGTTCATAGCGGTCAATATGCTGCTTCCTTTTATTGACTTCCTTTGAAGAATTTTAAAAGGATGGAACTTTCGAAATTTTTAATAATTTTGAATTTGAGGACTATTTGGGAACTAACGAACACTGAGTGTGGACGAGGCGGAGTTCCTATACAATTGTTTTGTATTTTTAAGTAGAAAATATAATATGTGGAGTTGAAAAATAAAATTACCACCACCATTAGTTTCTCCCTTCTATTGAGAAGAAAAAAGCATATGGAATAAAATGCCGTGTATTAACTATTATCCAAATAAATTAATTAAAAAATAATCCACGAATGAAAAAAAACCCATGGAGCAAGTGAAATTCCATCTGTGGCATGGGTGTGCAAAACATGCATAACCATAAACCTCCAGTGGCAATTATCCCTCGAGAACTTGTGTGTGAATAATTTTGCTTGTGGCGTTAGGGGAAAAGTTGAATGTGACAGTTTCTCCATTTCTGCGTTTCTACGGGTTTACTAGCGGATACAGGACTGGATAAAACAGCAACGCCTCGAACTCGAAGCCTCACCCCTCTTTCATCCCATTCCTCTTCTTTTATACACAAAAAAAAAATTGCGTCGTAAAATAATATACGCGCTTAAGGTGGTAGTTTAAGACCTTTCCTACATGATCCTATAGGATAGGATGAGACGTTAAATCGCACACCAAAGTTATGAAACGATACCAAATTAAGAGATCTCAAGAATGAAAAAAAAAAAAAATAATCACTGATATCAATAATTTTCGTAAGACACGGGTTTATAAGAGTTGACAATTATAGGACCATATCCATATTCGTCGTATATGACTCCATGGGTTACCTCTCATTATAAGCTTAGCTCAATGACTCCCTAATGAGGACCTCATTAGATTCTACCTTCGTGAGTTATATCCGATGAAATTCGGAAAGTCAATAATCTGCTGAGAGTTAACAATACAAAATTATGAATGTGAAAATAGAGTAGAAAACTTGAGCTTTCGTTTCCATTATGCGTAAATTCTGGTTCCTTCTCTTTATTTCTGTGGCACCCTTCCTCCGACCACCGCAGACAGCTCAAAGAGCCCAACACCCGAGTCAGAGAGATTCGCTGGCGCGTTACACGCCTGACAGAACGAATCGTTTGCCTTTGGCTTCCACTATTGCCACTCCTGCATCCCGAGCGTATATCTTCCGATTCTCATTCGATGGCCCCCGCCTTTGGCGCCAGCATTCATAGGTCTTGGCTCCTCCAACCCTAACACTATCCTCCCAATACATGTACATCTATATTTTCACCCTTCTGCTTTACCGAGCCCTCTTTATCCATCTCCAACTTTCACTTCCTGCCTTTGGCCTGTCTTTCGCCCCAATATCCATGATTCTGCCTTACATAGTCCAATTCATACGCAAAGGCGAGAGTGTTCGAGCCATTCAATTGACTATTTTTCAGTCATACTTTACTATTTTTCAGGTCAGTTTCACTTTTGTTTTGGTTTCTCTTATATTGATATTTATGATCATTAGAAAATACTATTTTTTGCTTTCCACTCTTTTGAGTTCATGATACATCAACGGATGATGCATTCGGGATTTTCAGGGTTGGTGGGAATGGGATCATTGTCATGGAAAAAGTTAATTTGCGAGATTCCAGGTGTGATTGTGGTTGGGCAGCGGGTGGAGTATATGTGCAGCCGCCGACCAACCTATTCAGGGTTTATTCAGAATCCGTGAATGGATTTCGCATCGAGGGTTGACCCCCTCTTCACATCTTATGATACTTTCGTCAACTTTGCTATCACTCAACTGAGCATCGCCAATACTTCTGATTTTCCGTATTCTCATTCACTCTGTTTGAAGGCGTCCATAAAGTTCGGAAGTGGAAAAGTTGGTATTTGAGTGACTTCCCTGTGTATTATGACTGACCTCACCAGCAATAGAAATTGAATATAAATAATGTCGAAAGTTGTTGTTTTAATTTCCGCAATTTATTTCCGTGTAAATGAAATGATAGATTTCACATTTTTTTAATATCCGAGAACGTCATTTTTCAAGGCTCTCTCAAGTTCTTGGTCCGTAACAACATTAACCCCCTGGTACATAAAGGCGTCTCCCACACGGACTCCATCGTACTCGATTTGTCAAGTAAGTCGGGGCTACGAAAAAACCCTTTCCATGTATTTTATTGCTTTTTTTTTAGGCAACTCAATAAATCATGTGATTGTACTCGCACGTGTGTGAATCCGTTGAAGGAGAAAATATATGTGCTACACAGAAAAATGGTCTATAAACGGCGGTGTACGGAGAAAAAAGGTCGATGCGCCAGTGCAATGCGTAATCTATGAATTTTTACAGAACTTGGAACGAAAAATGTCGAAAGATTCCTAGCTTGTCAAGTTTGGTGTGATAAAAATGCGTTGAAAAGCGCCCAGCACGTAAATGGGAGACCCGGGTTTGAATCTAAGCTGAGGCTATTGAAATTACAATTTATTGACTCCCTGATTTTATTAATCGAATTTGCGTACCTGACATACAACTTGACTTCATACGTGTATCGTCACACACACACACACTATAGGGAAGTCATTATTTTTTCTGGAAATGAACACGTGAATTCCATCCGCTGCAATTTACTGGATTTGCGTTGACACAAGGTCAGTGGAGATGTGAGTTAAGAAGCTGGGGAAAAATGTGATAGGCTTAACGTATTTATGTCACTTGTCGTTTATCACTGGGGCGACCTCGGGAAATGTTGGAATTCGAAAATAGCCACATTAGTCAAAATATTACAATTTCTGGGTTTTCACGGTAGACCCAATGACTATGTAATGCATCATCTTTTGTGGAAATTTAGAATAATTAATCTTTGAGGTGAGGTTCACAGGCCACTTTCATGACACTGAACAAACAGTCTGTCTGTTCAATGTCAGTTAACGCTTCAACCCTTGCATCTTACTAAGAGTTATAATGACCAAATTCATTATTGCCTCAGCACAAATCGATTTTCGTTGTGCGATAAACTGAACCGTCCGATGGAAATAAAGAAATGTTTGCCTTGCTTGTCATCAAATGCGAGTATTTTCCAGCTCAAGGGAGATTCAAATCCATGATATTTTATCAGAGACATGATACTGTTTTTCTGTTATCGTAGGGAATAAAAGAGGCGAATACACTAACTGGTAGCTGCGGAAGGGAGGGACGTTGGGGGGGGGGGGGGGGACGAGAAATAGGCACTTGACATGTATTGCCGGCCATGCCCTTCCTCGGGCCAAATTGCCTCTTTACATTTGATACGTGCCGTAATACGCTTACTGGTCCACTGCCAATTGAGTAATAGTTTTATCAACTTCAATTACTCGGACGATCTCATGTGCACATCTTTCACAATTTCTCATAAAATGCATTTGAATTTTTAACTAGCCGACAAACATGCATTAGTGTTAGGGGCAACAAAAAATTCGCGGAGAAAATTTTTCTGTAAAAAGTACAGGAGAAGAACTATTCTACATTTTTTTAATTACCAAATATGTCTGACTTTCAATTTTCGGGATACGCAATTTTCTTGACAAATATATATACTCCACGGTTTACCCATCACCCCCTCTCTGCCATCGACGCAAAGGTGATGCGCACAAGCTGTATGTACATATCAGAGTACGCTGCAGCGATTCAAAAAAAATTGAACAAAATTGGAAAAAAATTTGGAACAATTTTGGAAGAAATTGGAAAAATTTTAGAAATATTTAGAAAATTTGGAAATTTTTTTTAAAATTTGGGAAAGTTTTGTAAAATTTTGCAAAAACTTTTCAAACATTTAAAAGAACTGAGTATTGGAAAATTTCCAATAATTCTCGAGAAATCCTCAAAAATTTTGGATCAATTTAGAACAAAATTTTCGTTTCCATGCACGGAAAGAAAAAAAACATAATTATTAGACCCCTGGTGACTAATCTGAGGCCGAAATTTCCCTGAGTCCAAAAATTCATCCCAGTGAGTATAAAAACTATCCCGAAACAACAGAAAAAGTCTGCCGAATGCGACTAAATTTTAGACTATAGGAGTCTAATTTTTCGACTCACGGAAATTTCGTCCTCAGATTAGTCACCAGGGGTCTAATAATTATGTTCTTTGTCTTTCCGTGCATGTTTCACATCTAGCAGGTGTACTTTTTTTTCTACATTTCAAATTTTTGGAAATTATTGTCGAGTTAATGTGTCGGACTTTATTCGATCTTGCTTAAATGGTTTCGCCATTTTACTGTGCATTGGGAAGGCCAATGAGTTTAACGGTATCCGAGAATTGAGAACTCGCTTTAAGACAAAAAAGTGACTTAATGAATTACCATAAAAATGAAACAGAGCTAATTTCACTAGCTGTTTGGTAATCAACCTGAATGAGGTTTTCTCGGATAAAAAAAAGTAGAGAGAAGAGGGAGGGGTAAAAAAATATTTATGCACGCTGTACGAGAGCGTCTGGGGTGCTAATGAGCTCGCGGTTGCTTCGAGTATTTCCTTTTTTTCCCCTGTCCTACTCTAGGGAAAATAAAAGCCAATTCTTCCTTATCTCTTCATTCTAGGGAATAAGCACTTGAGTGCAGAGAAAAAAAATGAGAATAAATGTTTTTCCCTCGGGCATCTTCCAAGGCGGAATGTAAACCGTTTCTAAATATTTTAAGGTAGAATTAAAATCAAGATAATTCTTCTTTTTTTATACGTAATCAGGCATGATAGAAATTGAAAACACAAAATGCGGCATTTGAAAATAACATTAAATCAATATTCTAAATTTGTTCAAACTTTATGGAATTTTAATGCAACAAAAGAACTTGAATGTTCCTTAGGCATTCTTCACATCTTAAGAATGTCAACAAATTTATAAATTTCATCAATGCTGAATACTCTGATGCTGTACGGTGACTTTGATAATTGAAAAAAGTCCATAATGGTTCGCCATTTCTTAGGTAGATCGTAGAGTCACGGTATTCCTTATATTTCACCGGTTTAGCTAATTCGAACAGCATTTTCGTTTGAGCGACCCTAATTTTTCCTGTACTTTTCTCTTCGTGTTCAACAAAAAAAACTCGGATGGATAATGAACATCAAAAGTTACTCCACAATTGGGCCTGGCTGACTCATTCATAGGATGTCGCATCGCATTTGTGAATTATCCCAGTTGACCCAAACCTCAAACGTAATTAATTGAATTGCGCACGTTTCTGAGGCCAGGGTGAGTCCTCACGCCATTTTTTTCCGTTCTGCGTAGCACGTTGTGTCACTCTAAACGTGATACAATGTTTTGCACTTCGCTAATTAAACAATTATAATACAGGCCTAGTCGTCGTGTGGCTTAGTACAAGCTTCTGTCTCTCAACTTCTCTATTGGCCAAGTCATTGCAATGACCTCGAGAATCAAATGTACGAGCTTTCTTCTTCTCATGAGCCTTTCAAATTCGATACACTGTTTGTGTGTAAATGCATGGATGCTGAGAGCATTAGGTCGAAAACTACCCAATGTAAACATTTTTGTTAGGAAATTGCCAGAGTTTTGGACATTGCGGTGTTTAGGAGTGTGTGACCTTGTAATTTTTTTGAAGGAAATGTTAGGAATTAACTGTGTTTCAATTTCCACCGTCAAGTTATTGTGACGGTAAGCAGTGAAAATTGCATTGTTCATTGCATGGCCCTCCTCTGTTTATCCGAAAATTTGTTCTCACAGTTATCCGTAGTCCATTTTTTTTAAGTAATTAAAAATATTGAAACAACGAAAACAAAATTTGAACATTTAATTTTTAGTTTTCGATACAAATTGTTCGAGCACTGCTAGTGTAACTGGACTTTTCCAAAGTTTACTACTACCAAAAATTTTTACCATTTGATATGTTTGAAATGAGTTCGAAAATCCAGCGCGAAGTATCATGTGATTTTTCAAGAATTTGGCACATTGATTTTTTTTTTGTCTTTATAATGAAATTGTTAATTTATTATGTAGCTCACCGGTGGTAATAATAGGTCGTATCGAGTGTTGCACGTCTCTTATGTGATGTTTACTCGTTCTCAGTAGCGATAACACGTCCAAAGTTGTAATAAATACTGAGGCTCGTCGTTTATTGACCCGTTAGTAATTATTAATGCGGTACTCTCGATTTTCATGAAATTATTACCTGGAACTTGAGATGTAACGTGTTGTGGTGTTCTCCGGGGAGCTTCATTCCTGTATTGAATAATGCACAGTTGCACACACACGGTCGACTATAAATGCCCACGATGATAAAAGCGTATGAGAGTTACGGCGCATGCGTACTATCACAATTACGACTGATGGCATAAGAGAGGCGCTACACCGACTGCTGGTCACCTCACCGTACTTTTCAACTTTCCCACATTTTTCCTATCACTGCTTTTTTTTCCCGGCGACCAATTCAGGCGCAGTTTAATTACGAATTACGAAAACACTTTTCAATGGAATTCTCATTCTCTCAGTATTTTTCAAATCTATTGGTTGTCACAACTTACGTATTCGTTTATTGTTTTCAAGAAACCATAGAGACTAGATATAGTACCTTAATAAAAATTCACCTCGCCCTACTTGTCAATCGGTCAACATCTAATTAGATTTTGATCTACATACTATTTTGATTGTATGAATCCAAGTCTTATAATTCATTCATTCAATATATATTGGGATTTTTTTTCAAGTTCGCATATTTATGTATTTTTAGGCAAATAATTTATTGGTCCTTACATATACAGATTCATTTATTGCGCATCTTGGAATAAACTATCACCCCACTTCATTAAAAATCCTCGATTTTGATGATGGTGATAATTACATTGAAGTTGGCCACTCCGGTTTTAACGTTTAACCTCAATATGCGGCTTAGCCTCATTTCTTCGAGATATAAACAACAAAATATTAGGCATTTGGATTTCATCATTAGCAAAATTGAATTGACTAGTTTAAATGAAGGTGGATTTGAAAAAAAAGGAAAATCTCAATTTCAGCACAAAATCCATTTTCAATTTTTTTGGTTGGAAAATAAAAGGGCGATTCGTCGTTGGTCCATCTCAAACGTCCGATGAAAGCAATCGATTACGCTTCAATTTTTCAATTGAAGTTGAACAGAGTTCGATCACTTCTCAGATTAACGAGGATGAGAGCCAATCAGGCGTGATGTATATCGCCAAAGCCCATTGTACCGATTGTAACGTGTGTTATCACTTAAGTGCATCGAGAGGAAAGTGTCAGAAAATTTGGTAGGAAATTCAAAACAAAAATCCAACCTCGGTCTATCAGGGGAATATGAACTAGATATAAAACTACCATGATTTTGAAAGAAGCAAAAAATTCGGAGATATTTTGAAAAAAAATGAAGTTACAAAATTCTGGGAATAGCACAAATGTTGGAAGCATTTTATGCATGTCGGTGGATTTAACCATCAGTGGAATACTGGAAGAATGGGCAACGTTACAGACAAGAGGAGCGTCAAAAATGTTACAAAAAGTTGTAGTTATTTACGTTTAATTTAGCCTTATCGTATAATTTACGGGCACAATGCTGAATGGGATGTGGGGCAGAACCTTGAATTTAGCGGGAAAATGGTTTTTTTCCTATTGCTATCTCGGGAGCAACTGATCTTGGCACATCTCGATGCGCCGCCGTGTTTCCGAGTAATTACCGGCGCGGTTTGAAACTCGCAAAGCGTCGTAATTTACGAATCAAGTGAAGAAGGAGGGGGCTATCACACTCTGCAAAACCCGGGGAAATACGAACGTCAATTCCAGACTAAATCGATTTGGAACTTGCGTTGGACCAATCGATGCCGCCACTGGGCTTGCCAGCCGCACTCCTCTTCTTTTATATCCTGTTACTGATTATCTTCCACGGATCATCAATCGGCCGCGCGGCATAACCAATCCATTTCCATTATCATACCCCTTTTAAACTTGCAAGAGACAAAGTTTTTTCATTTTTTCACACGGTAAGTTATTGGAACGAAAATTGAACGTTAAATTTCACGCTGGATATATCTTAGATATCTATGGAGCCATTTTTATTTTCTACTGTATATCTCGGAAATCTGCAAATTCTAAATGATGCATCCTGTATATTTATACAGTATAAACGATCTACCGCCAAAAATGACGCTCGGGCATTCTCGTGGAATTAAAAGATAATAATGAAAAAAATCCAAACGTTTATTGTTCCAGATGATGCTCCCATTAGTGGTTTTTGCATTCATTGGAAGAAAAAACGAAACCCAATTTCCCCTTTCGCAATCACAGTTTTAACAAAAAACGAAAAAACTAGTGGCGTGCGATGTGTGTGTCTCCATCGGGGGATACATAAAACTTCCCCATAGCTACATTACTTACACGGCGGTTCAAAATTTATAATCTCATCTGATGATGTCAAGATGTCATCTGGATATATTGACACTGACAGTTTCAAGTAGGATGTTTCATCGCAAAATTTTTACCTGCCCGATTTTTTGCGATCGTTTTTTTTTCCTTTTCGATTCGGAACTGGCGTTTTAAGTATACCAGAACGCTTCCCGTGAAATCCTCAACAGATGTATGTGTGTGTGTAGCCAAATCTTTGGCGAAGGATGTCTCACGAACTAAGGGCACGAGCAAGACATCGACATGGCAAACGAAGGGACTTCATGCAACTTAGAGGGGATTCAAAATAAATGAAAATAAATTTGAAACCACTGTATCGATGTAATCCAAAATCTATATAGCTCTTAGTTACGTGAAAACGCATCGATTAAGGAAGTGTTGATCAAATCGCTTCATTGGTGTTGAAGAAATCGTTGTACAAAAATTTATTGCACATACATACGGATACACATACAGCGTTACATACATACATACATATTTGTTGGAATAGCTTTGAACGATTGGTAATAACTTGAAAGGTGGAGATGAAATATCCATTTTTGATTTTCGGGGCCATTACGGTAAGTTTCCCTTTGAGAGGTTAATAAAACGTTTCAAACGTGTTAATTATTCTGAAACATGAAAACATATGAAAATAGGTGTTTCAGCTTTCAAAAAATTGCGAATTGTAAAAAAGGCTGGAAACATGAGAAATCATCAAGTTTCTAGTTTGCTATTTGTTTCATATAAAAATTTACTTTCCGTTCTTTTACTGTCACAGAAAAAATTGTCGTCAAACATAACTGCACACGAGCCATTTAATAGTTTGACGAGAATATGAGAGAAAAAAAAACCGTACATGAATTCTGTGGCATCTCAGTTGCTCTTGTCGTAGAGGGTTTTCATGTTTATCCATGAAATTTTCACGTTTCAAAGGCGCATGACGTTGGCTCGCATGCACACAATTTCTGGTTGTAAAATTTATTGTGTTTATGGCCTTGCGAGTGACTCTTCAATTGAATGTATGGAGTATTGGTTGACGTCAATTTCAGTTTTATGGGATTTCAAACAACAGACTAATAAAAGAGAAAAAAGGGTATTGTTGCAGTTGAAAAACTGTCAGACTGAAATTCATGATGAAAAGTATTTTTTCCGCCTCAATTCTGGCAACGGGTTTTTCAATCAAATCCCTTACTTTTCTACAGAATTTCAATATTTTGATCTTCGCATATAATTCGAAATAACCCATGGAAAAGAATATGACAAACTACAATGTTTTATATTTTTACAAGGACAAGAAGTATCATTTTTTCATATTTTCGCTATTCACGATTTCTGGTCGGAAGATCGAACATTATCGATACCTGCTCATCACAATCTATAACTTATAAAATGCCTTTGAAAGCTGTTAAGTTTTTGCAAATGGTTTAATTATGACAAATTCTTGCCTTTACCCTGATGGGACCTCTTCCTATATTGAAAAGGTATGGGGAAGCGTGAGGTATAATGGGGCGATGCCATCGTGCATCGTGTGCCGTTATGCTCCACCCTTCTCTGTATGTAATTATATATCTCATCTATACTTGCATATATTTTTTTTCGGTAGAAAAGTTTTAATGGAACGCAAGTCGGATAGCAATTGCTGTATGCTATATATCCTATACGAAAAAGGAGAGCCGAAAGAAACTATCGATATATATCGAAATTATCGAAAAGCGTAAGACGGAAACCGTCGCGAAAGCAGTCAGTGCGGCGAAATAAGGAAATGCGCGTGCGCAGCACGCACCATCGGACTCGTTAGGATAAAGGTATATTTGCCAAAAACAGTGGATCTCGGTTACAATTTTGAGTTATATTTATTCCCTATGAGCCACTACTAATGCAGCTGACAATGATAGGAACACGTAATCAAGCTTTTGCTGAATGAATCAATAAACTGATTCGATTGTCTCCCAAATGAAGAGGGTCTAGTAACAAAAGATTTGGGGCTGAAGAAAAGTTGAATGAAAGCTGGCATTGTGCGGGGATGTTTACCATGGATTTATTATGCTTTTACGTTTCACATTTATAGAGTAGTCGAGATGACTCGATGCTCCATCATCTTAATTGATCGTGCCACCCTTCAGTCAGCGCCTTTGACGTATGTACAGACACCCTATGAAATACAATCGGCTCCGTTTTCCGCAGCGTCACACCGAAAACAGACCAGCGATGAATTTCCCAAATCTTTCGAGTTATAACCTGTGAGCATTTGTGCTATGGTTTCACCACCCTCATTTTCCGAATTGGCCAGTTTTTCATCAAACTGAAGACCAGCAAAATTTGAAAAAAGTCTATTTTTTTGCTTGTGCAATTTTACACACTTTGAGGCTGGAATTATAATGGAGCAATACCGCGGCATTAAGCGCATATCTATATATGTGGAAACCTCCGGGCATGTTGTACGTGTGAAATGACGAGCGTTCCTGAGTTATTATCATTACCCCATATTCTGGTGTTTTCACGATAACTTCAGTGGGCACATGCGTGTGAATGTCACAAGTTTCGGGGCTGGGCTTAGATGGAATAGTCTTGTTTTCCCCAAGAAAATGGGATTGCATGAATCCTCCTTTCCTTCCCTACACGGAGAAAAGAAGTTCAATAAAAATTGGGGAACTAGTACGCGCGCCTGCTCTTTGCTCTCCATAGAATTTCAAAGGATTTTGAGTGAAAATACACAGTTCACTCTTCAGTTTCAAATTGAAAAAAAGTGCGCGAAAGAGAATATTTCCTTACTTTTGTCTTTTTTGTTATCTGTTATCAATAAAATTGTGCCTCGGAGTGTCAAATTTTTGGAAACTTCTTGAAGGACATTTTTTTGGGAATAAAAAAAAATATATATAAAAGGAAAGACACATTTGCATTTTTTTCTACACATCACTGGACTGTTAGAAAATAAAATTTCCAAGATTCCCTGTAGAATGGAAAATCTTGGTACATATTAAAAAACAGATAATATATTTGCATGGGCCATGCCCAAAACCGATGAGCCTGATTATAACAAATAGTTCCTGTGATGATGCATTCGAATCCACTCTTTTCATAAATCTAAAAAAATAGAGCAGGAAAATTTCTTCATCACGCCCCAAATTAAAATCAATTAATCAGTGCCAATAGAACTGACCCATTAACCCTCTGAAATAAATGATTAAACTCTTCTCATAAATTCCCCTTGCATTTCCTCAAATTGCGGAATTCTTTTTAAATAGATGGTCGAGTTATGCCGAGTATTTATGACTCGTTTTTCCCGTTCCCGTGAAAAAAAAATCCACTTGCAGATAATTTTTGTCGATCGCAATGAATTATTTACCCATCATTCACCTGTGAAGGAGGTTCGTCGACCTCCAAATAAAAAAGAAATTAAATGAAATAAATAAACCATTCAGAGATAAAAGCACCTAGCTCCTGCGAAAGAAATTCAATTACGAGATTCATTTCGAGCGCTCTCTCTCCTTGAAAAATCGTCGAGAATTTAAACAATTTCAACAAGTCGAGAAGACTCGGATCCCATCAATCTACGGGCAAAAAATATGGGTTAGCCTTTCCGAAATTAATTCCCGCTCGTTTTTATGGGTCAGATTTTTTCTGCTTTGTTTCATTGTATCAGATATTTTTTAGGCTCTTTGAAGATGGAGAAATGGGGTGTGGCGAGATGAGGCAAGTGTTAGGCGCTACAATCAAATGTTTAATTGAAAAAGAAGGAGGTAAGTCACTGCTGTCTCTGACGTCTGACCTATGTGATGTGCGTGTGAGTCAGAAATCAGGAAATTTTCGTTGTAATCCACACTGATTCATCTGACCAATTCAATTGATATATTATCCTGAACTATTCTGCGCAACAATGACCTATCATTCTCAATTATTTTGTACTTTGTATGGGCTTCTTGTAGTTTCGTGGGATTGTCTCCTAAAATTTCTAATATTTGGTTCTCTATCCATTCATTCCAATGGCTCATTTTTTTCTCCCATTGGCCTATTGCTTCGTCCCTTTTTCTGGCAGTTTGAACAATGCAACATAGAGGCAGAGTTAAAAGCAGTAGCCGAGACGTTAGCCAAACCCGGAGGGGCGCCGTCCGACTTATAATACTTTTTACCGTGGGCTGTACAGCATGGAGATGCGGTTGAGGATAGATTCGAGCCAAGCTTTTGGCCAGACACCATATTCCCGAGATTTTCCAACGACTCCTCCTATTTTCCCTTCGCATATAATCTTCGGCGCCACATCACCTCCTCCAGCCAGTGTCATTCTATATAACCCGACGAGATATTTTATACCAGCAGAGAGTTTTCCCATTTTTTTTCCTATCCTTATACTTCTTTTTGCTCAGCCTTGAACGCTTGGCAATGTGTACGTGTGTACAATCTTTCTAGACCTCCAAAATTTCCGACATTTTTTAAAAATTATTTGCTCAAATCCAATGGGTTATTGACAACTAAGATAATATGGTTCATCTGTGATATTGCTCCCCAGAGCGCAATTCTCCAATTTTCCAATGACAATGGCGCCTAATGATTCAAGATACTTTCAATTAAAGATACATTGGAGCCAAATCCCTGGTCAGGTATATCATTCTAGAGTACTTCCTATTATTTTCCCTTCCCACATGATCTTCAGCACTAAACCACTTCCACCTAAGTCGAGGGAGTTCTCATTTTCTTTTTGTCACTCTCAAATCCTTGGCAGCGCGTATGTGATGGTACGATGGGCAACAATGTGCAAGGGTTTATTGTTATTTTGACGTCTTTTTCAATTTTCAGCGAAGTTAGTTGAGGTCTGAAACGCGGAGATATGAGCGAAGGGGTAAGTGCCAACAGAGGTGGGCAACTTTACATAGATTTGCTATTTAAAGTTGTTGAGCAAGTATTAAATACTGCATACATAGATTTCTCATTCTTCGAGACATTCGTCATGCCATATATCCAGCGGACAAATATGTTCCCCAGATATACATGATGAATTAGGACCTCAATTCTTTGGAAAAAGAAGAGATCATATTAGATACTGCTCGATAAATAGCATTGTTGGTCAATGGTAGATGCATTTTTATTTTTCTCAATACGGAAACTTGTTGTACTCCGCAAAATCAGGAGTGAAAGGTTCACAAAATTTGTACGTTTCTCGGCGTTGTATGTCATTGGGTCTTTTTTTTTCCTAAAAACAGTTCTAATTTTTCTAAATTGATCAATCTTCCGTCCCAAGTTTTCACCTGAGTTGTATACAAATGTATATGCCGGATTGAACCATGTTTTGAGCATTAGAAGGAACTGGTTTTCTGGCAAGATTTTGCTCAAACACTGGCTTTAAACAATGGCACGGTCAGATCATGATTAGTTTGTGGGGAGCCGTAAAACCACTTTTTCTTCCAATTTTCATCATTTCACACCCTCAAACATGTATCCAATTGCGTGGTTTCACAATGTGCATTGCCCCTAAATGCCCGAATTTCCATTATTTTTCATTCACATTTATACACATTTATTGTTGCACATATCATGACCAGAAGTTACGCCTCGCTTATTCCACGAGATCCGGATTTATTCACGGGAATATTCTGTTCCAGTGAGCAATCGATGCAAATACGCTCAGAAAGTTATAAAAACAGAAAGGGCAGTGAACAAAAAAGTCGGAGGAAATTTATTTGGCAGAGTTTATGGAATGCTGTGTACACTGTTAAGTCAAGAGGGCACAGTTGACGGTACTGTACTGAAAAGGGGTGGTACGGGTTGGTGAGGGTGTGGGGGTGGAGTGGGCGGGTGGACAATGTGCTCTCGAAAACGCTGGCGGCGTTGTTCACTCGTGTTGAATTGAAATTTTCGTAAAACTCATTTTCACTCGATGAATATGAACGTGAATAATGAAAGGATATTATTTCATTTACGAGTGGTCGGGAAATGTTGTTTCAAGTGTCGGAAAATGTGTTTTGACAATGCTTTGGTAAATGCATTTTGACGATTTTTTTTCGGCAAATCTGAGTTGAATTGTTTGTAGGAGAGACTGAATTCTCTAATAGCTCTGTAAGTTAACCCACATTTTTTTTCGACTATTGTCCGATTTTCTACAAAATGATTGCAATTCTTATTTAAGAGGCTATTAGCAAAATTTGGCTACTGTCGTTACTATTATTGAAAAGAGAGCGTGCAATTATACCCATTGTACATAATATAATTCAATTTGTTTGAATGCGAAGGTCATATTTTGCGGACTCGGTCGTGTAAATTTGATCATTTCGGCAATAAATAATGAGGTAATTAATTTTGATAATTCTATGGACTGCACATATTCTAGCTTTTAGACTGTGTAGATGCATAATAGATTGTCCAAAAAGTAGAGTTATACCCACTCAAATCATGTTAGACTATACTATTTTTCAAAAATATTTTTCCTTTTCATTAACTCGTATTTCTCGGTTAAATTTCGGGATTATTTTGTGATCTTGCGATTGCTTCTGGCCTGCTGGGCTTCATAAAATCTAACAAATAATGAAGAACTAAAATAATACAGATCGATGTGATCCAGGATATTGCAGGAATCTATCGAAAATATCGACAATCTTTTTGGGATAAACACAGCATTTTTATTTACGGAATTCATGATATATGGGATAGTAGGGACTCCTATAGACACCTCGAGCATGAATCTGTCGATTAGGAATTAAAAAAAAATTGGGAAATTTATGAGATTAAAAGATAAACAAATGTCTGTGTCTTAAGGCGCTGCATGAATACGGCAATTTCCATCATGAGTAACAAAGGAGTTTAACATTGCATAACAACATTTAAGCTTAGTCAAGCCTCATCCAAGCTTTGATCAAGCTTCATCGCATGGCCAATTCCCACCTGGGCAATATTGATAAACGTCAGATTTTTCATTGGCTAGTGCATGATGTATTTTCACTGCAATACATTCTCAAGATTTCGAACGTGGGAAACAAATGATTGGAAATAAATCACGAGTGATAAACTTGGAGATTATAATATTTTCCTATTTTCGTTTCTCAAATGCTGGTATGATTCCGATTGGTCGAACTGAGAGTGATGAATAGCCGCGGGATGCGGGAGTGGAATTGAAAAATAGAGATAATCCGTGAAAGCCCATATCATGCCGTCCTCTTCGAGTGCTTTGCTCCACGTAATCCACCATTTTGCTCATCCCATTGACTTTATTTAACTCAATGAAAATATTCTATTATGTGCCCACAACATTCATTCAACAATACTCCACATCTACCTCAACACACAAGTATTGCACCACACAAGTGTTACATTATAGTTCAACGTTATTCCGCGCTTTTTCCCATGAAACAAACTTCGTAAATAAACCTTCGTAAATTTCAATAAAAGCCAAACTTTTCTATTCAACTTTTTAGATCGCTACAAATGAAAATGTTGAAGCAAAGTGGCCGCTAAAATAGGAATCATATCAATCAGCGAATAATACTTTTACAATGTGTGCTTGATAAATCGTATTGAAACAAATATGTCTGTTTACATATATATTTGAGAATTATTCCACTTAATAATTCGTTTTATAAAAGTTTTGACACTTTTATTTTGGATATTGTGAAGGGTTGTGAATTTGTGTGTAGTTTTGGGCGCATTCTTTTGAAAGGGAGTGCCGGACAGCCCTACATGCGGCTGGAATCTACGTCCACCATCTAATTTTTAACCACAGGGTAATCTCAGGAAAATCCTGTGCAGCGATGGCGGACGCCTGTGAAGGAATCCTCCCGCCACGTTGTGTTGGGTTCCGGACGCTCCACGGCCCTATCCCACAAGTGACCCTCTCCTACTTCTCCCATTCCCGGTTGCTAGTAAGCGCAGTGAGGTAGCATTCAAAGTCACGCGAGACCATTTGCACAGTGGTGGGGAGGCGGCGCTTGAGGAGATACTGAGTGGTGGGGTCATGACGATACTGACTATAGGGATCCATCAACTTGTGGGACGTGCACTGGTGGCGGAGTTGACTGTATGTGATTAGTGACTAGCTTCGCACGTGTGTGTGGGTAAATAAGAAGTTAGGATATTTCCATTGTAACCCATTAGAATTACATCGGTTTCTCCCACTAGTATTCTATTGAATATCATGTGCAGATCAACCCCGTCAGTTTTTTCATGCCAACATAATTATAACAGATATTGCTCTGTTAATGTGCATTATTTTGCCGTGTAACTCAGACCGAAAACCGTTGAAAATCCGTTAGAATAATTGAAGTACGGGAGATTCTCATCAGTTAATGAACCGAAAGCCTGTTAGCCTACCCCAGAGCCTCGTAAACCCGACAATTTCATCCTATTTTTTAACCTTCGAATTTACTTGTTGCGCGAGTGACATACGCAGACTAATGAGTCGCAGCGGCTGCCTGAAACAAAACGACCGGCCAAATGTTTATAAAAATAAATGCCTACGTTCCAGTGAAAAGCGAGTGAGTCGTCTAGTTAAAATGCCCGTGCGTACATTTCCCCGTCCAAAAAATCCTAGGAGAAAATAAAACAAATCAATAGCCCCGAAAATAAACATGGAATTTGCAGTCGAAAATTGCTGTTGAAGACAACCGATGATTTTCAATGGCAATTTTTTTTATGAAAAAGTCTTCATTGGGGAGTGGATTATTTGTTTTGCAAATTTGGGGATTTCATTGATTTCCAGAAATCGGCATGTGAAAAATGGGAAGAGCATCATTGATGTGACGATGGTGGAGCTTAGGCCTTCGGTAAGTCAGAGATTGATCGTTCATAATGAAAGAATGAGAGACAACATAATAGCTACCATGGTGTTTCGCATATATTATTCAACGCCGGGATCACAGTTTTTTTCAAAAGGCAGCCAGAATCACCATGGCGTTTGTTCTAGTGAACTGTTGATCGCAAACACATTTGCCGAGGCTTTTCAGTTGAGATTGGAGTACTGTAGATATGGGAAAGTGAACGGCAAGGTCTGGCAATTTAATGGGGGTGCAAGGGGAATAGCCAGAGAGGTTATACGAAATGACGTTTACAGGGACGCACAGACCTGTTTGCCATTTCTTCATGATTTTCAACAAATTCGGACTGCTTTACCCGTGCTAGCTTGGCGTTGTCGCTAGTGGTGACTGGAAAGTCAGTAACGAACAATATTATGTGATCTTACACATGTGGCCAATATGTCATAGAGTATTCATAGTAGTTGAATATTGTCGGTTCCAAAATATTCGTCTCGATACTATCCATTGATTTGAGGATATTTGCTGCACTCGTTTCCACATTTCCACAATTTTGTAAATATCGAAGGTGGAAAATTTTCGAAAAAATAAAATAGACTTCACAGGGTTTCATGCAGGTATCTGCATGGTGCTTTTCTATATATCGCCATTGATATATAGAATGAAACTGTCCTTCTCAAGGGTAGAGAAATGGAAATGTGCCGTTCGTTCAGTTCGTTCAGGCGGTGGTAAAAACTGGCGCGGCAGGGAGGCGGGGGGAGGAGGGTAGTAAGCACCGGGAAAGGGGCAAAAGGGGTGGAGGGGGAGGGGGGTTGGTTTAGCCAGTGCGCAGCCAAGTTGTATTTTGTATAGTCGACCGTGGTCTCTCGCCTCCGAAGCACAGGAATCAGTGCGGCTTGGTGTGTCCACCGATCTACGGTTCAGACGTCCGCGTGCTCTTTCTCTCCTCTCTGTCTACTTTCCCCTATCCCCTCTCCTCTCTCACAATAATATTTCTATCACGTTTGACAGATAAAAGGTATCCTTGGATTTTTCAGCGTAATCTTTTGTTCAATTCAACAAGATAAAAAAAATTGTAGGAATTGACGATGAACGAAAAATTGTTCAAAAACTGTTGAGCCTAACGAATGTTCAAGGCTGCTCGGTAAACAGATTGTTCAAGCGCGAAACAATCATAATAAACTGCTCAGTGGATTGAGAAATTGTTCAGTTAAGAAACTTGGTTAGTTAAACAAACTTTCAACATTGTTCAGTGGACAAGCAAATTGTTTGATTAGAAAAAAATAATTGAAGTGCCGGAAAAATTGTTCAGTTGAATAGCTGGTCAACGAGTAAGAGCATTGCAAAACATTGCCTAAAGGAGTTGAGCGAAGGAGAAATAATCCATGAGAAAATGTTGAGTGACATTTAGTGTGAGGGGCCATGTGCTCAGCTACCCTATTGTTAAATAATTATTAATCAATTACATTGTTGTGAATTGGAGGGTAGTTGAGAGATAACATGGGGATTTGTAACCTGACTCTATCCGTGAAGGCTAATATTTGAAGTGGAAACATCATCGTCGATGTTGACGGAGACACTGGACATTCGATATCGAGCTGTGTAAGTAACACTGATTTCTCGTTAGATATTTGAAATTAAAAATATCTTCCCATTTCATAATTTGTTTCCGATTGTGCGTATTGAGGGAGTGTGAGACGTTCATTTCATATTGCATAATTATTTACAACAAAACGATAACGTGTTCCGCAATTTCTTAACTCCAAATAGGTTTAAAAACTCAATAATAACATTCGAAATTTCGAACAACGCGAAAATACAAATTTGAAAAAAGGACCATATTTTTTTCTAGATAGAACCACAAATGAACTTTTAAAGAGTATCAAAAAGTAGAAGTAATTCATGAGGCCAGAAAATTTACAAATTACCGGCGAGTCCCACCTATACGGCTTAATAATTAAAAATAGGAGGAAATTCAAGAGAGAACGAAACAAACTTTCCAACCGCCGTAAATGTCTTCAGTATTTCTCATAATCACGCTCAAGTTTTTGCAGAATTGATGATTAAAGTTTGCTACTCCGATGCTCTGGCAATTAGCAAAAATAATGTGGAATCGGCACTATTACTCATGAAATTCATGAGTGAGGTTGAAAGGGGGGGGGGCACAATTGTCGAGTATACGTTTGTTGTTTTATAGGAGATCTACACAGCCGTTATAATTTTGTAAAACCGAGTCATTGATTTTCAAATAGATCGATATCAATTACCCATTTTAATTCATATGTAAAAGTCTCATAATCGCATAGTTTGATGAAATGCAAATAATTATTAACTCAAACTATAATGAGTAATAAACTATAATGAGTGTCTTTTAATTTTCTATTGATCCGTTTGCATTCGCTCTACACGGTCGGAGTAGAGCGGTAGTGCTAGAGTAGCTTATAAGAACCTCTTGTATACCGAAAAAAATCGAAATTCTGTCGTATCAGTGTGCGTAAGAGAATTCGCGAATACTCTCAGGTTTCATTGCATTTTTTTTTCCTTATCATTCGTCTGGGGCCTATGACACCCTCCAGACCTTGAAGTATCATCCACACCCTTTTCTTCCATCCCCAGAGGCGGCGCATGTCTTCATTAAATTTGTCATACTCAAGAAGGAAATGAGAGAAAGAGTCAAAAGTCATACAAAACATCATAGACGTCTTAGAACTACCTAGCAGCAGTGGAAAAAAAATTATTCTTGAATTGAAAAAAAAATATGAGGAGCTCAAACATTGAATTATATGGGATATGTCATGTCATGTATATATATAGGGGATATAGTTGATCATATGGTAGTATCATCCGTCACTGGTGGAACCTAAAGGTTGCTTATTATCAGCTAGTAAAATTGTGACCACTGATTGTGGCAGGAACATCGCATCTATGAGGAGGAGTTCTACAGATTTATAAGAGTCAAGAGAAAAAGTATATCAGTAACAGTTGATTTATGCTTTCCGTTTGATACCCATCCGTAAGCATTTTCCGATTCGACGAAATTTACACCCAAGGAGAGTTTTGGTACATGCGTCGACATGCTAGAATCAATAATGTTGCTTCATATTTGGAAACATATTTGATAGATCGATATCGAGTTAACGGGCCATAAGTTGGTGGAACGTCTGGAGTCGGTAGAAAGTTTGAGCTTTGGATGTGGCACAAGATGTCGAGGGCTGCATAGTTGGGATTCAGCGAAAATTATACACCCTGAACTGTCTCGAAAAGGAGAGATTCTGCGAGTCAGAAATGCTTCTCGACAGACTCGAAGGTCGTTCGGGATTATTTGAAATGGCACTTTATGGATTAGAACTTTCCAACAATTTTTCTACTAGCATTGCTTTTTGTCCGCCCTACCTGCCGGGTTGATCATTTTCAAACGTTTCTCGTTTTGAGTTATGGGATTACATGAGACAACCCAATTGAATTGCGCAGTTTCACTCAATCTTTTGGTCTGCTTTAAAGATTTCCATAATTTTTCGATGCCTCGAGAAAAAAAAATTTAGTGGGCGTTAGCTACATTTTCAGTGTTTATAATGCATAATTTTTCGGTAATATGAATTGCGAGCACATATAAAAAAATACGATTTAATAATTCTTACATTTATTGTCAAATAATTGTAAAAAACACGTATATGAGAGCTTGATTCAATTTTCAAGTAATTAATTTCATACAGTCAGACTTTTACAAAATTTTAGTATTACGGCCCCGCACAATATTGCAAATTTTTCAGGATAGCCCTTCAGGAGCACGGAACTCCTCCTCTTTCTCTCCTCAAACATTTTCTCCCAGTAATAAAGCCTGCTGAAAATTCTGGGGACCTGACAATGTTCAAATAAACTTCCGCGAACTGCTAAAAAAGAAGACGAAAAAAAAAATCTTGTGTAAGTTATCCCGCGACTTTCCATACGCCGTTGAAAATTATATGAAGAAAGTCTCGCCGGAGTGAGAGATCTAGGAAGGGGCGCGAGTAATGAAAAGAAACGAAGAAAACCTGGACAATCGTTAAAAGTTTCGATTAAATTTTTTTCCTCCCCTTCTCCATTCATTTTCCCGAAAATAGGAGGTCATTTGGGATCCTTTTGTCTGTGACTCGCCGTGGAACTGTTACTCCGAATTTCAAAGAACAGAACTTTTTTTTTTCTTTTTTTTTGGGGCTGGCAATTTTTTAACAAGATCAAAAAACATTTGATTTTTCCATTTATATCTTCAATTTGCAAACTTGATCAGCACACCCACGCAGTTGTCCATCTATACCTGGTATCCTCCTTGCGTTCGATAGATGGCACGATGGATTTTCCGTCGAATCTCAAAGAATATGAAGTACAATTGCTGAGTTGTAGGACGCTTGAAGAACTATAGCTACGTATATTAATCGATAATGTGTACAATTGAGAGCCTCAAAGGGGCATCTAGGTGAGGATTGGATGCAGCAGAAATGGGAGTGGGAGGTAAAAACAGTAATGGACCGAAGTAAAAGCCTCTTTATATAGCGATACTCAGTCGCAATAGCGGGGAAAACCATTCTGGAGGGTTTTCGACGTTCTCTGTGATAAAGAAGGCGATATATATACACTGTAGACTGTACAGACCCGCATTAGGGAAGAAGTATCATGGGGATATACAGGCTGAGTCCCGTTCGGGGAATTCAATTCATTTCAGCCCTTAGAGAAAATCATTTCCGTCGGGGGAATTAATCGACAGGAGTAATGTCGCATCTTGGAGACTTCAAACCATTTTCAAGAATTTTCATGAATTCTTAAGGCACATACAAAAGTGCTTATAGGAAAATACACAATGTTTATATGCACCTGGATCTAATCTTATATGTCTTATACAGTGTTCGAGGCAAAGATATTTCAATAATTGTGTATAAATCGTATATATATATATTTTCATTGAAGGAAATGAAAAACTTTTTTCAAAAGTGAAATTGCTCGTCCTAATTGGCTTCCGCAGTAGTCAAAATCACAAATTATTGTGTTCGTTTTCGTTTTACCTGGAATATCAATTGTAGGGACTTGTTGATGGCAAACTGCGGGGTTCAATCTAAAAGGTTCAAAATGATGTAATGTGGTACTTCGATGTACTGTAGATAGTGGTCCAGATTCTCTAAAATCCTAATAAATTGATCAAATTTTAAAATTGTCAACATTTTTCAGCAAGAGGAAAATGGAGACAAGATAGGCTACGCGAACGGATATTTTGACAAAGGGGAATTCGTTATTTCGGAGATTATAAATGAGGAGATTTCGGTCGGCGGGATTCGGTCTAACCTGTAGGATTTTTACTACGTGATGCTGGTGTGAGCAGCTCAATTCAAGAAATTATTGATTAATAGAGCTAGCCATCATTTCTGAAGAGTGTTCCGCATACCTGGAGCCCTTTCCCATTTCTATTATCGAATGAGCCGGAGTAACGCCCACCCTTTTATAGATCATAGCCAGTGAAAGGCTTATCAAGTGACCCTAATCCCACGCTATTTTACACTGATTTGAGTGTCGTCAGTCGTTAACTTATTGACGTGTTTAGACAATATTTATAGATGAGGACACGATCACAGAAATTATGTCTACAGTGTATATTGTTTTCTTCGAATTTTTTTAAATTTCTCAGAAACATTGAAATCAACGCATTCCATCAGCTCAGTTCAGACTTTGTAACAATCTCATGTTGACATGTGCAAAGTCCATCTGAATTTAATACTGATTTTTTGTTCTTCCTTCCCTTTGAGTTGTATAAACCGCGCCCGATAATTGGTTTGTATCCAACTCTAATCGCCAACCACTGAATACCCGCCATAAACCGCTTATTTTTCGTCCCCTCAAGTAATTGAACTGCAATTAATTGACAATTCACTTCCACCGCGCTCAACGAATACAATTACCAGCTCTAACAAAATTCAATTCACTTTAATGATAAAATTGTCTGGAGCTTCTAGCGCCACCCGGTATTCACCTTTTATGATCAACTTTTTTTCAGTTTACCATTAAAGAAAGAATTCACGTTCTTGGCGTGTTTTTAAGCGATGTGCCGAAGCTCTACCTAATATTCCATTATTTTGTTACATGGTTCAATTTTTTTTTGACCCTTCAAAAACCTGCAGCCCATTTTAGCCAAAAAATTGACGCTGTGAGATGAAATTTTTCATAAACAAACCTGCAAAATTACGTAACTTTCACGAGTTTTTTTCTCCTCCTACTCCAGATTTTCCACTTGCAACGCTACAAAAATTCATGGACAATATATTCTACGCGCATATTACGTAACTCATTCTGTAATTATTAATGAACTTTTCTCTTCGTATACCGCAATATTATTTAAAGCTGTGAATTTCAACTGAATTTTTTTGGTATCAAATATCCGGTTTATATATAATGAAAGAACGGTAATCAGTATCCAATCAGCATTAATTCACGGGAAAATAATCTTACATGAATGGATTATTTTGCTCTTTGAATGCCTTCACATTTCTCGTTAATTCATTATCACATTTTAATTAATATCAATCTCCACTCGCATTAATGGGAGTAGTTTTCATAATAATAATAATGGTTCCATTACTCTGATAACACTCGGCAAGTAATAACGTTTTATAATTCACGTTATTCGTATTTGTTATCACACCCTGGGTATTATAACATTTCAACAATTCCATTATTACGGCAAAATACATAGCTTTCATAATGAATGGTATTTTTAATAACGACAGACAGATAATTTTTGCCGCATTAAATCATGGTGGGATACATTTTCGTGGCATATTTAAAAGCGGGAAAATATTTTGAACCAACCGCGCTGCAGGTGTTGTCATTTTTTTCCCACGACTTAATCATTTCGGAAATATTATTTAGAATATTAGATTTATACAATATTCTCACATGCTCTACACTTCTCATTTACCTTTTTTTGCTATGCAAATTTATTTGATTAAACGATGACATTCTAACGAATTCAATTAGTCTTACCCAATAGGATTACATCGAAAACTTGTCGATTTTTGTGCAATATGTGGGATCCGTCATAAGCGCCCGCCATCCTAGTACAGGGGTTTCTGGAGGTTTACCCTGTGTTGAGAAACACGATGCAGCAGTTATCATGGGGAGTACAAACGAAACGGACGAAGATAAAGAACACATATACATACATTTCAAATCGGTGAAGTGGAGCATTTTCTGGCGATTTGTAGTCGAATCAAAACGGATAGGACTTGCGAAAGGATGGTCCCTAATGAAGTATCGTTGATGAAACGACCGGTTCGTTCCGAAAAAAATGCTATACCATAAAAAAAAATTCGTCGTGCTTGCTGTTGGTTTTCGGTACGATATTATCTCTCCCACAGACGAACATTTGGAAATCAAGCGTGTCAATCGACAATCAAAATGTATCTCCATCATGAAAAAAAATTGAGCACTTCCGCTGCATCGAAACCGTAAAACCCATTCCATTCACAATTGCGACATAGGAACACAGAAAAGTTCCCACTAAAAACGCTTTCAACTTAATCAGTGAAAAATTGCCCTCCCCTGCGTTGAAAATGATACAAAGAGGAAAAAACAGTACTTGAGATATGGTAAATTCAGAAAACTGTTGCACAAACATGCCATTTTTTAATGTAATAATTTGTTTTGCTCATTAAAAATTTCATAAAGCTCGGGACTTTCAAAAACTACAAGTGTCAAAGTGTTAATCATGTTTTTTTAATACCACTTGCTATGAGTACCCTATAATTTAAAAAATGCTGAAATTTGTATATACCCTCGATTGCGATTTTCAATTTCTCTTTCTTAATAATCAAAAATTATACTCCGTTGTTATTTCGGTTCATAAAAACGGTGCCTTCAATTTTTTATTCGATGATTGGTTGAGCACTCACCATAATTTAGTGATTCTCCTATAAGCATAAAGTTGTTAGTTATCGTGTAATTCTAAATAAATGGATGAATGAATAAATAAAACTTGAAATTTCAGAAAATAAAAAAAATGACATGCTAAAGCATGGAAAATAATATATATGTCAATTATAAAAGGCGTGGGCTTTTCATATTCCGGTCTATAATCATTTAAATGACTGGCGCACATTTGGCTTGATTTGGCTGAAGATAGAGAAGATCGTTTGCACAACGCGACGCTCTCGTTTCAGAAGAAATGATCGCGTCGTTTGGTCGTCGTCGTTTATCGGCACGCGTCGCAAACATCCCCGTTGGATGTCGCATGTATTACAGAAAGAGAGGAGGGGGGGGGGAGGAGGAAGTGAGCCAAAGCACAAATATAGATAGGGGCCTCAGATGCTTTCACGGGCTCAAACGACGGAGACAAAAACGTTAAACAAAAAACGGTGAAAAAAAAAAACTGAAGAAAGAGGGAAAATATTTTGTTGGAGGGGGACAATACACATATAGCCATTCCTATTTTCAGAGATACGCATCTCCGTAGGTTTCAACGGTGTCCCACATCGAACCGTCCCCCGCGCCCCTCCCCAATTTACGTTTCTAACCGATCTATCTGTATCCCAAAATCACTTTGCCGCATCTTTTCTGCTGCAGCTGTTTTCCTCTCATCCACTTTGTACCCATTTTTTCCGCCACCCTTTTTCTCTCTTTTATCGTTTGCTCGATTTTTCCAAGGGATCCGAGGGAGAAAATATGTGTGGAAAATGCATGTGTTCGGTGAAATTAAGATCGGGCATTCCATGGCAAATTCGCAAATTTAATTTCCGAGGATATTGCGTTCATTACTTCACGCTTCCTCTTTCCACGAATTCGCATTCCATTTTTTTCCGAATTCCTGTCAATGAGTACTTTTCGATCTTATAAATTTTGAGTGTTGACAGGTGGAATTCCAGCATGACTTCTCTCCGGTTGGAAATTATATATCGTCATATCGTGGCAGTTGGAAATTGAGTAAACGTCGATCATTACGCCAAATAGTTTTGCTCTTGTATCCGCGGCCAAAATGTGTTTTTCTAACTATGTGTTCTCCTCATGAGGGCGATTTATTAATAGCTCTTGTAACAAAACTGTGACATAGTCACCACACATATGTCGAATGTTTTTATGAATTCCCCAAAGATCACGGAGATACATTAAATGAAGGTAACATGTCTCGCGCATTCTCAAAATATATTTTTGCTTTTGATAGGCGTTGAATTTCCACAGGAGCTTGGGGGAGTTCGGGATACACACAAATACAGGAAAAGGGGAAAAGTAGACGCACACCTACCTCCCCCCCCCCCGGTCTTTTCACCTCTGTTGTTCCTTGGCGCTCAGTTTCTTTTCGTACAAACCTTCTCAAAAACGCTCTCACATCCATCAAAGGGTTCTCCTCGGTTGAGGCCCAGGTACATAGGCTGATTGAAGTGTTTTTACGCCTTTTTTTTTTGGTCTCAATGGGGGCATTGTCATGACGCAGCCGCCCTCCCTTTTTCGTAAAGCTGGCGTGAAATAGCCCGAAATAGCGGGAAAATTGTAGAGGAACGCAAGTATCAAGAATCCTCGAATTTGTTTGATACTCGGATGGATGATTTTCTGGACCTAATTTTCAAGATGATTGATCGAAATTTTTCCACGAACGAGTTGATTTAATCTAACACTTCTTGCTGGAGATGCGGCGCAAGACTTTATGCAAAGGTTTTGCCAGTAATACGTAAAAGGAGAATATGCGCTTCTTGCAATCTGCTCCATGCAAGATACATATTCAACCAAATGGCCATATTTCTTGATTCATACATAAGTCGTAAACATAATTCTGAAGAAATGATGTTTAGAGAATAGGTAAAATAGGTCACGTGGGATAATAATTTGATCAATACAATATCCATAATTCAAACAAAAAAAACATATGCATAGACATCATAAACGTTATTTATTACAGCGTTCATCATAAATGAGCAACTTAAGGGATTCAGTGCATTTATAAGCATATTCGCAATTGCCTGAGAGGCCCCAATAAATTTCGTGGACTCCCCTTGTTTTTTCCCCAAAAACTTGGCCTATGAAGCATGTCAATTCTCCAAACATCTTGTCATTCAATTTTTTCTCTTGTATTGCGCGTGTGGCGCTATTGTTGGCCTAAAACTTTCATCGTTACCACAAACTTTTCCGAAGGTCATGGTCGCATCTCTTTCTTGCTACCCGTAGCATCCCAAAGTTTCAAAGGACTTGTCTCATTTGTCTCTCTCTCTCTCTCTCTTCTTCTTCTTCTTCTTCTTCTTCTTCTTCTTCTTCTTCTCAATACGCAGCTCGATTCCCTGCGATATCCGAAAAGTGTCTGTGATAGGATAGCGATGTATTGATGAATCCCCCACCGTATGAACAAATCAAAATAGTTGAGAAAATGGGAAGCTGACCTTGGAAAATGATGACCAGTTGAGAGTCACTATAAGGATCTATGAGCTGTTTTTGTGCTAAGTAAGTTCCATCTCTTTTTTCTCGTTAATTCCATTACACGAATTTATAACACGAGTCCAGTGGTGCGTGCTTAGCACGCGCATTTCCTCTTTTCGCCGCTTTGGCTGGTGGCACGTCAGTTTCGGTCTTACGATGTTCGATAATTTCGATATATAGCGATAGTTTCTTTCGTCTCCCCTATTTGCTATAGGACCTCTGCATTTACACCACCGCATTGCACGTACACCTCATTCCTGACATCATAATTCCGTACAACATAATATACAGTGAATAAAATTCAATCAATTAATCGATTAACCAATTTATTCATCTATCCCTTCATTTATCTGCCTCTTTCCTCGCCTTCGAATACACGGGGTCCTTTGTCCTACACTATCACACTTTTCTCTCTTTACTAATGTCCCGGAATGTCCCCTTTGAGATGAGACACACCACGATCAAAGCACTCCGAGGCGCAATTATGCATGCGAAAGTGTGGCGTGAAATTGTATACTCCACGTACCAAAACATGTTTCTGCGTGCTTTCATATCGCTCCCTCCACAAATGATGTCGAGGATGTACACAACTTAGTCTGTTGGCTTTATCGTGGCAGGGAGTGTTGAAAACTACTGCAACATTAATACAGAATTCGTATTCAAGGATTAAGGGGGGGGGGTGTTCAGAACATTGAACGTGTATGAAAATGGTGTATACATTGAAAAATTTAAAAGCCCACTCAAAAGGAACAACCGTAATTTAGCATGTTGGTAAATGACTCAAGTCGAATTCATTTGGTTAGACCGCGGGCTGAGTCAATGCAGGTCGCCCCAGGTGGCAGACGTCACGTCGAGTTGAGAGTTTAATTGCTAAAATAGTAACTTCACACTCTCAAGTACTCTCTGCTCCGTGCGCTGAAAAAATTGCTAGCAGTAATTTGCTGCTTTCGCAATCGAATTATATTCATCAAATGCCACTTTTTTTTCAGTCAAGCAAGCTCTAGAATGAAGACACAAAATGGGATCTAATTCGTTTATGCGGACGGACATGAATCTTAATGATAGCGAATTTTGGTGTTAGTCCGTAGGTAGAACTCACATCAAGTACAATCATACAAACCATTAAATTTACAGAATAAGTGTGGGGATTTTTTGCCCGTGTGCAATATCGAAACGAAAAACAATATAGGACCCACTGGAGTTAATTAAAAAATTTGATGTCCGAAGAGTGACGGTGGGAGAGTTGGTTTTACCGGCACGGGTCAGCGAACAACGGGATTAAAATTGTAATGGACAAAAGGGTCAACTGTTAATAAGATGCAAACATCAACGCTCAGCAAACGCCGTACGGGCTATCCTCTCGTGTGTCTCAATTTCGCAGAGCCCCCGAATGTTTCGGCCCCCATCCACGAGAGCCTGGGATTTTCGCTCGAGGGGCAGAAATATACAGCCATGCGGATAATGGAAACAAGCCCGCACCACTATTCCACCTCTGTTTTGTCTCTTCCAAGTAATCAGCATTTTTTTAACTCGACATTTTCTTTGTTGGTAGCTTTTCGGCGGTGCTATTTTGACTTTTCCTCTGGATTACTATTCAGAATTCTGGTCGCAGCGCTGAGAGGAATAACTAGTTGGTCTTACCAACAGCTAGTGATACAAGTCGCCGTTCGGTGGTCCAACTTTGCTTGCCATATTTTTTCCAGAGCAAGAAAATGTGTTGTCCATTTTCCAAGCCCAAACATTGTTTTCCTCAGTGGAAGCATGATAAAGTATTCCATTTCCAGGATTAATTGTGTGGGACATATATTTATCAATGAGTTTTCCATAATACGAGCGATTATAAAGCGGCATAATGCATTGTGAGGAGAGAAAAAAAACTAAATGTGGGCATCAAAAATTCCATATTATCCGTCATCAATTAATTATACCGAGCTCATTAAAACCTGCGGTTCATTAAATACTCTGGAAAAGGGGCAAGTTAATCATACAGAATACCGGGATTTTATCACTCCGGTTGGGCCGCCAGAGCGCAAATCATTTGTCATTTTTTGTCGCTTGCTATTACTTATCCATTATATATTTCCTAATATTTCTAATACCCACTGCACGCACTTGTAGCATCCAGGATGAAAATTATGAATTCATTTGATGGACGAGCCCTGGCAATTTATGGGAATAACTTTATATTCTCCACACCAGTAATAACCCCTACCCATTAGCTGGTCTCAAGAAATTCGCCCAATGTCTTAAAATCTCGTGCGATGATGGATCGTGAAAGCGCATCGCGAGAGTTTTCAATTTTCCCGCCACTTAATGGGATTCATGGAACGAGATATTAGAAAATCATTAGAAGGCGTGTTGGACCCGTGATGAAGAGGCAAAAAGTGGCGGGCATGACCGATGCAAGGGGGAAAAAAATAGAAAAAAATAAAAAAGCAGTAACGAGAGGAGGAAAAGATAGATTGAGTTGAGAAAGAGACAAAGCCTGGAGTTTGGCTCAGTGAAGTAATGACGATGCATACCATGGGATCCCATTAACGTTCCCCAGTGCCGCGCGTTCGTTTTCGGTCTAAACGAGACGCCCTAGGGGACATGGGGAGGAGGGCGGGAGAGGAGAGGGGGTTTAAAGGAAATAAATTGGGATTATCCATGAAACCGTGGTATGAAAGGAAGGGGTCGAAGAGGATGGGGGGGGGGGAGGGCGAGGAGTGGGTTGCCACCGCGACGACGCCTTGGGTAAGGACACTTGGGGGGATCTTGGGGGGGGGGGGGGGAATTTATATGAGGAAATTATTATGGTAAGGCGGGCCCTCCCAAGCTATTCACTGAATTCGCACTAGGACGACCTTCGCGATCGTACAAATTACCCCGCACCAAACCACAGTTGTGATTTTTGAGGGGTTAATTCCCATTTGTGAATGAACATTTCCTCAGACACCTCAGAGCCATTGGTGGACTGACACCAAACTTATTGAGGAAATATTCATGTACTGCAAAAGGTTTTTACATGTAGTTTACTTCTGTACCAAGACAAGCACTCTCACGAGAGGTTACATGAAATCTGTTGAAGCAATGCGTTTTTCATTTTGGTCAAGTTGAAGGAGCCAGAGCAAAACAAACCATGTCTCATGAGCTCGGGATTCGGTTTTTATGCGAAAAGCAAGGCATGGTTCAATCGAACTAAATGATTCGGTCTATTTCTGAGCTGGTTCGGGTCGTTTTGCCGATGACTCCATGCTATTTTAAAAGTCATTCGATTCAATTTCGACCTGATACGAGTTATTTTGACCTGCTACAGTCTGCACCATCAGAAAACGCAGTTTACGGAACTTCGTATTCTACGCAGCTTAGGCTACCTCCGACCTGATTTAGTCCATTTATAACTTTATTCAGGATTCTTTCCGACTTGATTCATGTCTTTACTAGCTGATGCTACAGAATGATTCGCTTCAAGTCTATGAAATAGCCTAAATGAGCACCTCTTGCCCTTGCCCATTTCAATAAATTAAAAAAAGAGTTCATCGAGAGGCTCACTCAAAGATTTTTCCACTTCCTTGTGAATAATCTATCGCTGAACGCTATTAGGTGATACACTGATAGACAAAATCTCTGGCACCAAGAATCCATTCTCTTGAGAGAAGAGATTTTCTTTGCAAAAGCCAAATTCTCCAATTTGGCGGGAAATCCTCCACATGAGGATGTTCGAATCAGTTCCAAATGTTGCTCGAACTTTACATCACGCGGTGAATACGTCATATATCGACATGTGCTAAGGTTATACAGAAAAAAGGGGAAATTTAAATTAATAACAAAAATATAATTTTAGAAAGAGACATTCAATAAACTGATATATAACATACTCATTCTCCAATATCTAACTATCGTAGAACATAAGAATTATAATAGACGGCACGAGGTACAAATACCGCTCAGATTTGAGCATTCGAAAATAATTCTCTTGTCTCAAGAGAATGGATTTTTGGTGTCAGAGATTTTTTCTATCAGTGTAATGATACGATGATTGCGATCCAAATCATTTTGTAAGTCGGTGCTAGTGGAGACCATTCCTTTGAATCCGCATCGAAATTGTCAAATCTTAAGGAAAATAATACGAGTTGACATTTCTCCGATTTTCATTTACTTTGAATCTAAATAAGAGAGGAAAAGTGTGTTTTTTTCCACGTTAGAGAATTGCCATGTGGGGTCGGGAGAACTCCTGGGTAATGTAGGTTGTGATGAGGTTGAGTTTATGGTGCAAGACATTCAACTGACAAAGTGTTAACACGGGGATAGGATATTGTATTGTGTGGCGACCTGCAACGTGACGTTTGAAAGACAGTGTCTGTAATGTGTCACTTGGTGAATTTAATTACTCGGTGGGGTAATGTTAGTAGTGTCAGTGGCTGGGGTTGCCACTATCAACATTCAATTTTATGGCCCAGCAAATTTCCACAATTTCGCATAGCTGAATAATTTTCATGATGAATTATCAGATTTATTCAAATAAATTGTCAATTCAATCTTCCGCTGTCAATTTTACAATCATTCAAATACTGAACTTTTCCTATATTTTTGAATCTGATTTAAAGTTTTCCTAAAACTTGAACAATTCGCAGTTTCATAATAATTTTTGCCAAATACTATTGATCAGTCTGATAGAGGACGACATTTTGTATTCTCAATTGTAAAACTCGCTTGGCGACTGCAGAATTTCATATGAGAAATGATTTACTCTGGTAAAATTTCTCCGACACCTGAAATATTTCTCGAATAATGGAAATTCCATTGTGGTCTTCCTTCGCCTGAAATATTAACAATCCCTCTCGCATGCGTTGGAAAAGAAAAAAAATACAAATTTTCCCCCATACGCCATCGTCAGACACTGGGGTGAAGGATAAAAATACATCGGGATTATGAATGTTGGTAATAAATATGGATTACTGGATGGAGTGGATGAAGTACATTTGAGTTTAACAATCGATGGGCATTTTAAAAACCTCCCAAAATTGAGTGCCGCCACTTTAATCCGAGGTTTAGCTTTTTATTCGCGCCTTCTCATAAATTGTTGACATTAAATCCGATTATTCGAGTTTTTAATAGTTGGTTCGATGCCTGTCCCTACACCTTTTCATTTCTCATGGATTGCTTATTTTTTCAATTTTGGCGTATACCAGTTTTTTTCAAGATTGCCGCAATCTATTAACTTTGCTTCAGCATTATAAATTTTCAATAGACATAATAATAGAGAATGAATTTCACTTCCGCATTGCATATTTAGCTCCACAATATTTATTGAGAGTGTGGAGAAAATTTAGTCGGAGTCAAAATATTGAACTGATACTGAGTTCAATTATTTATAGTCTCTTCAACTTTTTCAAACGCACAATGATTAAAAAATCCATTGTAATGGACATTCGTCAGCTACATTAATTGAAAAATAATCGTTATTGATCCTCTTCATCGCTGATGAAACACCGTGATTCAATTATAAAATCTGTGGTTGAAAAACCCTCAATTATTCTCCTCATAATGAGGAGGATTGTGATTCATTGGTGGAAGGGGGGGGGGGGGCGTATCAGCCATTACGGAAATAAAATAAATCGGTTCATCATAGTAGACGGGATTAAATATAGCGGCTGAAAAATGGCCTGTTGGTGTTTATTAAAGAAGAAAGTTACAAATTAAGGCCGTAAAGAGGTATAGAAGTGAAAGCTGAGAATTTCAGAAATTGAGGAATTGAAAAAGAAAATGGGAAAATTTATAATTTTTTTGGTCTTTTGTTAGCACTTGACGTTGCTAGATTTATGCTACTTTTGCGTGGTAATCAGCGACGGAGGTTTCCAATGTGTAGGTAAACCGAGCACTCATAAATAAATTCTATTTATTAGGTTTTTTTTTCATGTATAACTCTCGGAAATGCCAAAAATTTTCTGTTTCCACTGTGACGAAATTTGATTACTTGGAGAATCTCACTGATTTACGGGTTAAATCGTGCGAAAAAGGGGTGGGGGACAATTGGTATAATTCGCGAATACCTGTGGTGGTGGGTAAATCAGAGCATTTCCTCTCCCGGTAAATGGATTTCGTTCACCTCGTTTTCCTCTCGCCTCTGCATTCTACCTTTTTGGTGAAGACACCCTAATATGAATTCCCAAGATTCTCTTGATTATTAGACACGGGAACGCGCTGTTACAACCGCAGTTCAATTTAATCTAACGTGACAAACAGTTCTTTTTTTTAATTCCAAAATGCCTAATGTCTGCACTAGCAAGTTCAAAACGTCAAAAAGTGACAAGTTTGTTTTCACAACTTACCGATTAGGCGGAAAGTAGGCAAAATAACGAAATGTACAAAAAATTAACAATACTTGGGAAAAATGTGCCATAACCGATAATAATTCCATCCATATTTCATAGATTTCTTTCGATAATGCGTGGAGATTCTCATACACAATTTTGCTTTATCCGAGTGCAATAAAAAGTGTCAAAAATCTTGAAGAAATGGGAAGAAATGTGCTCATACCCTCATCTTATTGTCCCGTAATCTCTAATCATTCCACTGAATCCCCTATAAACGAGAACGACTTGCACCCCCCATTGCTCTCATTTTTCTCTGCAAAGCCTGCCCAAAGAGAAAGGGAAAAAAACTACTCAACATCCCAGGCCACATTCGCACTCTGCACTCGAGTACTTTAATCCGCCCTATACATTCCAACAAGAATTTCCGAAAAAAAGCTGTTGGCCCTATATGCGCGCCCGTTACCGCCATAAATAAGCCCATAAATATCTTGGATGACTGGGCTCCCTTAATACGCCTAAAAGTGACATATGCCGGTGGGTTCGCTTTTTTATTTCCCTGAAAACGCAGCGTCTCGAGAGGAGCCAGAGAAGAATAAGCTCGAGGTGGAAAATAAAATAGAGGATTCGTGAGACGCGGCTGAGCGGTTCCTCTTGCGTGAGAACCTGGAGATCGGGTATGTAAAAAATAAGTGCATTTTAAAATAGCTACATTTTCATACGTTCGATATTTCGACAGGACAATTTTCTGTCGCAGTTTTGAAAGTTGAAAAATCCCCAACAACTTTTGAGTTGGTATTAGCCCTGGGGTAAACAAAAATTTTCTTCGCATTTGAAACGTTCTTATACTCCCCTTAAGAGCAATATAGACATATGAGAGACACAAGCGGATTTAACGTTTCTTCTCGTACAAATGAAACCAATTTCTTTTATTAAAAGTACCCCTGGAAAACACTCGACATCCCTCCCCCCCCCCCCCCCCCAACACAATCCCCTTACTCCGAGAATTTGGGCCTCATTGAGCTTCATTTTGGGCATGTTCCAAAGATTGGGCAAGGCGTGTCATTTTGGTGTACACCTAGGAAATCCATACATGCACAAAGCCCACACCACCATATATATGTATCATTGCTACGGGTCCGACCGGCTTTTACAATTATTCTCACAAAAGATTTAATGAAGACTTATCGTATAATTTAGATGTATTTTATCTCCATAGAATATTACATGAGAAATTCTCAAAGACTACGATTTAATTTAATTTTACTACACAGTCATTCCAATATGTTCTCAACGTCTCCAGTGGATATTTTCCATTTTGGTCCGATACTACGATATAATATAGCATGCATAGTGGAAGTATATGGAGACATCTATGACAACTAAGTTCCATATGTGGTTACTCTTATATAACACGTCTGTAACTATACCCCGCCGCTCCGAGGTATTCACGTACCTTTCTCCCTTTCTTGCGCCTCTTTGCAATTCACATTTCCCCGAATGAAACACCACGGCAATTATATCGATTCACATGACACTCTGAAGCGGCGACTTGATTCACACCCCTTTATATCGTGAGGTGTATGTTGACCATGAACAAATATTATTTTTGCAATTTTTTTCAGATTTTGTGAAATCTTCAGCGTGTGTACTTGCTCTCTAAATATTCCACATATATTTGAGATATCTGTAGCCAATTTTTGAAAGATTTGAATCCGCTGGAGATAGAGGATTTTTTTAAAACCTTTATGCGAAAGGTTTTTGTTATGTCTGTGGAAAACTACACGTCTTGAGGAGAGCCAGGGAAGAATAAGCTGGAGGTGGAAAATAAAATAGGGAAAAAGGTGAGAGACGAGTTGGGGGGGGGGGGTGCTACGTCGGCTCCTCTCGCGTGAGAATGAGACATGGTGTGTGAAGCGTTCCAGTACAGAATTTCAGAAATGGCCAGTGCCAGTGCTAGGGGTGGCGAAACCAGGGGCGCATCCACCTTTCTTACACGTATTTTCACGTCCCATCAATTTTCGGTCCGAGTTCTCGCTTGTCGGCGACGCGCTTCGTTTTTTCACTTTTTTTACATTTCCCGCCTTTTTTATTTTACCAGTTCCGGGGGCCAACGCCCGAACGAGGCGCCTGAGACAACCCTCTGATGTCTCACTTGCTTTCACAAAATACAATGAAGGTGTAAAAAAAACCTATCAAATTCCAAGGATCACTCCGCGGACAGCCTCAACGGTGGAATAAAAGGACCATTATTGTTCCGCTCCATACTTGCCAATAATACTATACAGTATAAAAATGTGTAGATCAACTTTGGCAACAGAGAAAAACTGAAAATTTTTAAACCAAATCCAAAATCATTTTGAATCTAAAACATTTGGAGAAAATGATAGATTTGGAAAATTTTGCAACACCTTCTGAGATTTGCCTCCAGTCTCCTTTACATCTCATCTCTTCTGAGCACCCCCGGGAGGCTGTGAAACTAATAGGGCAAAGGTGGGACGAGCCGAGGAATGCAAAATGGTTGAGGGATTTAAATTCATCCCGGTTTAACTTCGCGGACAGCGGGAGCAAAGAGGAAGTGGAAAACCCAAAGGGGGAGGGAGGATGGATTTTACATATCGATTTCAGGGATTTACGCAAAAAGGGTACGAAACAATACCCTTCACCAATACCTTATTTTTCGCAAACCCAGGATCTATTTTATGACAATGGTGGGGATTGGAATAATGACACCTTCAGAGAAAATAAGAAGGTCGAGAATAACAAGAGAGTGGAATGCATGTACCAAAAAAGTTGATGTAAAAAATTCTGAATTCTGTAATTCAATAAAATTTGGATTAGAAATGAACAATGAAAATGTTTTAAATTTCCCTCCCCATATTCAACGCGCCTCAATTTTCCAAAAATTGGATTTATCTCGTAAATGAAATAGCCGAGGACTTAATTAAAAACACTCGTTATGTTTACTTAACTCCGGGGATTCCCCAAACGTAATATACTTTTTTTGGTGAACGTGGTGCAACATTATACTTCTTCACGAGAGCGAGAGATAAAAGAGGGATTTTCTTTTTTGTGGAAATGAGAAATCTCGCTTTATTGTGATTCCCCTATTATCTCGGGTTGCGTTATCTTCACGGATCTTTTTGACAGCAGTTTCACCGCAATCGCGTAATCCCTTGGAGACGGTGAATGCATCCAGTTTTCCTTTCGTTTCTCCATGTTTCTTCTCGTCCGGGAATTACTGTTGCACTAGTTCACCAAATTAATAATGCAGAATTAATAATGGGCGCCCTTCCCCCTTCCCTCGTCCATTGAGGACCCAAAAGGAATTCCCAATTACTCATTTTCATCTAACATTTTTATTCATACCAATCTATTGTTAAGATGCTCATCGTTGATTTCCATAGTTCACGAGTTATGAAAATATTACCACAATTTGTGAAACATGAACGATCTATTTTGTTTGAAAGCCAGGGAGTTTCGATGTACAGGGAAAACTGCGACCACATAGATTGAAGATAGTACAGAGATATTGCGGTCCATAGCTACTGTGCTGAAATAATCACAGTTCACCGACACGTTAACCTCATCCCTTTAATAATCCTGATGTGCTCGGGAATTGCAGCATGACCTTGGGAATTATCGAGTGATGGGATATCGGAATTTGCCATCTTCCCGTAACAGTTTTAGCGCTATCAAGAATTTTGTGAACTGACCTTCGATCCTCGGCTTATTGGGATCGATAGTAACTAAGGAAGTATATCCCTATGATGAATCTATTCGGCATAAATATATATATATACAAATTTACGCGCGACCAAATTGGACTGCGCTATATTGAACAGTGGCTACCGTTTTCTCTATGTTATATATTTGACATCCATCAAACACATGCATTCAATATTGATAGCATATGGAGATATCAATGACCGCAGATATGTATATACTTTATATGTTAATTTCGTGGATGCCGACCTCCGGGTCAGGGAAAATTCACCTCTCGATCATTGACTTTTCCCAATTATTCATTCAAATTTCCCAATTATCCATTCAAGCTCTGTCGTAGGATTTTACCATCTTTAGAAATTGAGATATTTCGGGGAGAGTGGGGCACAATGGGGCAGGGGGCACACTGGCGCAGGTGGGAGTTAGGGAATAAAGGTACATCCTCCGCCTTATTTTGCTCTTATGATGATGATGTCCCGTCCCCTCAATTTTTGAGACGTGGAAATTTGAGAGAATTCCGCAAATTTTCAACCTCTTAGATATTTCAGTCTCATACCTATGCACTATAGACATCTGTAATATCTTTAATCCGTACGACCTCGGCCTCTGATATATACAACGCTGTATTTTCCTCCCCTGTGGGCTTGTAGATGGGTGGAACGCCATAAGCCCGACGAGAAGTGGGTGGGGGTGACTTGAGTACTGCGCATGTGCGGTTTATCGACTCCGCTGGCGGGCAGGGTGTGTTGGCAGAACATTTCCGGTTATCTTTCGGAATCGTTTGTCTAGGACAAAGTTATCGCCCCCGTGAATTTTGCTCCTGATGAAATGTAGAAAGAATTCCCGTTCTTCATGGACTTCTGACAGGTTTTTTCATCTTTCGACCATTCAGATATTTCTGACGCGGTTTGTAAAAATAGAAACAAGAACAAATGAACAGAATGTTTAATGTTGAAAACGATTTCTTCAAGGTTCACACTCCATCGGATTCAATGGCGCACATGTACTCTTATTCAATATGATCGGCACCTTGAAGACTTTACCTACAGCTGGATCCTCAGTGTTAGAGAGTATAAGGTCTATGCAATAATGCGTCATTTTACCTAGTACCTGATGATGTGAGAAAGGTATCAAAATTCCTGTAAGGTCTACAGATAGTTCCTCATAAATTTTCGATACTTTCCTTAAACTCTACGACAGTCTTCAGAACTTGAGTTAAGTAGCTAATCGTCTTAGCACGGTTTACCCTCTCATGACTGATAATGCTTGACGGTATAATTTCTCCAAATAGCTATGTACCATGAGCATCGAAGTGATTGAACATGAGATATAAATGAATCGTTGAAGTAGCGGATGCGTTGTTGCAATATTGTAGTGAGATACGAGTTGATAATGTAACCTCGAATTGTCATCCCTAGATTGTATATTTGTCATGGGGAAGAGATATGATATTGGCATGACTACTGTTTTGTAATTATTAACATTCCAAATTCTTCAAAAAAAATTAATGAGAGATAATGCCTGGAAAGCATTTTGAGCGTGGGGTATACCGGTCGCTCAGGCGTAGAGCATTCCTTCGATACCCAGGTGGGGAATTCGAAACTTGAACGATGAGATCAATCTTGGTTCGACCTTCGACGTCGAAGGTTGGGCTTGATAGCTTTGACATAGCTTCATCCCAGGCATAAGCCTAGATTGAAGCAAGCTTAGTTATATCAAAGATATCCAAGCTTTGTTGGCCCAGCTTGTGCCAAGCTTGGCTCAATCTTAGACTCCCTAGCGTTGGTCCACAGGCAGAATCCAATCTACGTCGAATAGTGGATACATGCATACATCCAAGCTTACTAGAATCATCCAAACCCAAGCTTCAGAAACCATGTTGTGATAAGCTTGGTCCGAGCTCAGCTTTGTTAGATTTGAATCTTAACTTCAGCAAGGATGAATCCCGGATTGCTCATACCATCTAAACCCGAGCTTCTGAACTAAGGTTGAACTAAGCTGGATTGAAGCATATTTTTCCTGATTTCGATTTACCGGCTCCAACGAAACTCCGCTTAATATTGGATTCATATATAAATTCAGGATTGCCGCACCACCTAAACCCAAGCTTGGAAACGAATGTTCAACTTATTGAAGTTTGAACCAAGATAAATTTTGTAGCTTGAACCAAGATTAATTTTGATGCTGCGACCACGAGAAACTTTGGAACATGGACGAAAATGAATTTCGAGGCTTGTACCAAGATAAAGTCCAAAGCTCCAATGAAGATAAAGTTCGAAGCTTGTATTAGCCTACGTAACCAAGCTAGGACGAAGCTTATCTCTAAGCTAGGATTGGTGTTATATTCGGATGTTCTGCACAGATTGACTGAGGCTTAGTCAGGCCTCGGCCAAACTTTGATCAAGCTTCATCGCATGGTCAATTCCTACTTGGGTAGTGGCGAAGATCTTGGTTTTCAATGACCGGCCAAGTCGAGATGCAAATGCCTCAAGCTTCTTCTAACTCGCAAACAAGGCCGATTGTTAAAATTGATAATATAGGCATAAATGAAAAACTTAACTGATAACTAAAGTCTTTATTAATCCGTCCGTATCCCACAATAACGCGCATGCGCGTGCCGCTTCGGTTACCCGGTTTCTCCTGTAGATCTGACGGTTGCCTTCCCATTTGCATAATTAAGTCACAATGATGGATGGTTCATCACGAGACGTGAGGAAATCCCTTTTTAAGACTCACAGAATTGTCGCCTAAATTCCGATAATGTTTTTGCACTGGAATTGAAGGCAACGGGGTTCAAAATTATTTCCTTCCCCCCCCCCCCCCCTCCTCCATCGGACTCCAGACCCAAGTTAATTAAATTTCAATTAAACATATGTTTTTTTTCTCCGTCCCTCTCATTGGTACGCCCTGGGTAGCGGCCGTTAAGCATTCCTTCAGGGGGCGTACCGGACATCCACCCATGCGGCTGGGGCCGACTTTCGCCATCTTAGGCCATCGTATTTCTAAACACAGGGTAAACCTCCAGAAATTCCAGTGCTGCAATGGCCGGCGCCTATGATGGAACCCACCCTCCCCCCCCCCCCTGCGTCGGGTTAGGTTCCCGCTCGGCCGGGCGGTCTCATTTTATGGGTACCGCCGATGGCACACACGGAACGTTACTGCATCGGTCGGAATCCATAAGAAAATATTTTTTGAAAAATATTCTCCGACGGCCGGGCGCGAACCTAGGACCTTTAGAGTAGGCAGATACTCTACCACTACGCCAAAGCCCCGACAATTGAGCATATGTGGTTTTTTGAATTTGCGAGGAACGCAGAATTATTTGTAAATTAAATGGGAGGCTTTCGACGCTGAACTACAGGGACATTAGCATATTTAAATGTTGGATGGATCGTATAAGGTTTATGGAGGAAAAGCACAGTCGGCTGATGATGATAGTAAAAAATAATGCTGTAATGTTCGTACGAGTTTTGGGGTATTAATAAAGTTATTATTGGGCACTTCGGGAGGTAACGTTGAATTATTAAAGCCTGGGAAAAATATTGTGAAGGGAGGAACAGCGTTTGTGGGGGATCTCGTGGAATAAATAGGTAACCGATGGAGATTTCCTAGCTACGTTTTCATGAACAATTATTCTTTGTTTTATTCTTCAAACATTTTTCTGCACTTTTATTCAAGCATATTGTATTCCACCTCGGTTAAAAAAAAATCCTCTATGGAAATAAAAATATCCTGACAATGTATGGCATGTATATTCTGTATGCATTGACACGTGTATTCTGGATGTAACATATGTAATTCATAATACACATGAATTCCTAATTGTCTGTCACGCATCAAATCTTTTCTTATGTTAGATATTCAGCTCGATTGCTCTCGGAAATCGGAACCTGTATGCCATTAAATTTTGATGAAGCGTTTACGAATTAACGCGACAAGTGCGATACCGCTCTACCGTCAAACTTTCCCATTAAATACTCATGGAGTCCATGAAGTATTCAAGCACCCAAAAAAAGATCGTCTGATTCAAGTACGCAACCGACCTGTTTCAAGTTGGATGACTCCAATGGATCCCAGTGGATAACATATGATTAGCTTGATAATTGGCATCTTTGAAATGGTTTATGGTTTATGGATTGGCAAAAAGATCTAAAAATATTTTTATTTAGAATAATAGCGGGCACACTGGTGTCTCTCCCCTGCTATTTCCCTCAATTGGAGAACATATGCGTGCTTAACTCTAAATCCCTGACCCAGACAAAAATATGAAATTGCCATGCGTCACCGATTTAGGAATGGCAAAGTACTGCGCTTATATATCACGTTCTCGTAACGAGTTCAATGTAAATGAAGGCACGGATAAATGAAATTAGAGGTGGGGTGATATATTCGAAGCACGACCGCATCCCATTTCGGGGCTATACAATGGGACGTGTCCGTTTGAGTGTTTCACTCGGTTTTCGACTCCCACCCGCTGTGTCGATCCTCCAAGGCGGCATTCTATTCCACCCTATGACGCAACATCCAAAAAATCCCATCCCTCGAGATAGCTGGCGTGGACCAGCTGGCTTACCCACCTGTTCCTCAGGTAAGCTTTGACTTTATTATCCCCTCTTATACCTTTCCTTTTTCATATTTTTTTTTTTTCAAAATTTTCCCATTTTATTCTTGAATTTTTGGCGTTCTTATTTAAATTTCTCTTTTTTTTTTCAAATCACATTTAATTTTTTTTCAACATCCAAATGGTTTCCAACATTAAATTGCCCAAAATACCTTCCCAATTGTTTGAATTATCAGAGTAACTGGCCCTTTAAAAATCGAAAAACACATAAAACACAAAAAACAGGGCAAATTTTGATCATTATACTATCAACTTTCTACGTTATTCAGAAAAATCAGAAAATACCCAGTTTCTGACACTCAATGAATATTTTTTGAACTCTCTCCTCATTTTCTTAAAAAATTTTAATACCCTTCGAATTCCAGAAATGTTATTCCAATTATTAGAGCTTCGGCTTTCATGAAATTTTAATGCTAAATTTCTAAAATCCTTGAGGCGATTAAACTTTTCAAAAAAATTAATTTTGAATTATTTGCCGAGAATGGATCAGCAGCTGGCTGACCGGACCCACCTGTTTAGGAGAATAAGGTCTGACGTTTTCGTGATGTTTTCTTGATTGAAGCAGTGCAAGCGAGAACTGAGCCTGAAACTTTCTAAGCAAGGTGGCCGTACGCGTCACTCAGGACTCAAGCGCTCCCACTTCTCCTAATTAATATATGACTAATTAAAATATTCCAGTCGCCTTGCATAGAAGAGACTCTTCCATCACCTTTTGACATGGCTCACATCGTTGATGAATATTTTTTTTTCTTCAAAAGGAAAAATTACTTTGAATATATTCGATAGACTAAAACAGAAACTCTAACGTGTAAAAAATTTTAGAACACTTTTAAAATTGTATATTTCCTAGAATTGTTAGGGAACCCAAAGTTCTTAGTAAGTTAAGACCAGTGATTCTCAACTTGTCTGAATCCACAAAATCGCCAAGTTTTTCATAGGCTGAAGGAGGAGGAATCCGACTTTTATTGAGACTTGAGACATATAGAACTCATCCCTCACGCCCGTTTTCACGCTTCATTTCTCATCGCTGCGACTTTTCGGGGGATGAAGTTGCGCTAACACCAGCCCAATCCTCAATGGGCCGTCAGTATGATGGTACGACAAGCCCGATGAGTTGAGATATCCTCGAGAAATAATTGTCATTACATGTGAGGATACTAGCCATACGTCCATTCAATATTTATTAACTAATTATTTTTTATCTCATTAACTTCAAATAGTATGTTTCAAATTGAGTATTGTGGAAATGAAAAATATCTGTAGACTCTCAATTTATGTTATTGGAGAGCTTGTCACATCTATATGAAGTGTCACATGTATGTAACATGTGTCACATACCACATTTTTCCCCGCAATCATGTCTGCTGTTCAGATACATGTCAAATAGAATTTCACCTATATTCTTCCTTCTCGAGGATGATTCACTCCACCATACTCCCTGCAAATTAATTCAATCGCTTCTCATAAATCAATCCTAACCTTTTCATAGATAAGATATGTTAAAGGAAACGGCAATCTGCATGTAATGGAGTCACTCCAATTGGCTCAATCGCGATCAATACTCAATTTCAATTTTCACTTAAAAAATTGGACTTTTGGGAATGATTGAAAATTTGTGACCTTCAGAGGCTACATAAAACGAAAAAAAATGGGACTTTTGAGAAGTTCAATTCCCAAAAGCTTGATGAAGCTCCAAAATGTTTCCGTTTTCAAACATCCTCGAAGGAAGTAAAAATTCGACGGTTTCGAGATTTTCCCGAACATTCCAGAAGAGATTTCAAGAAGAGTAAGCAAACCATATTTTTCAGGATCAAGAACTTCGTCGAATAAATCGATGAACATTGATCTCTCAATAATGACACAGCTTGAGCGACTGCACTACGATATCTCGGAGAATTTGCTCATAACAAGCCGGATTTAACTCGAGTGAACAAGGGGAACCAAGTGGAACTCAGCTCCATGTGATTTTTAGTGGCCCTCAAGCGTTTGGCTGGGCTCGTCATCACAGAATGTAGACGTAGTGGCTCGTGCTCGAGTGACTCCTCGCTCCCATTCTGCCAACGACGTGTCTCTCATGCCTCCAATCTTTCTTCTTCATCCCCCCACGTCTTCCCACTTTTCTCCGTATTCGGTTAGACCCGAAGGGCATCATTTAGTCTATGGCTCCTTTGCACTATCTCAAATTTTTCCTACTTTTAAACATGTGACGTGGGACATAATCACACGTCATAGGATAGTACGGAGCAGCCACACTTAAATAATGCATCCTTTATTCATCTTCATCCCCAGGCCCGCTAAACGCCGATTCTAGAGCCCCTGATCACGCTGCATTCGACAAAGTGCAAAAAAAATGTGAAAATTTTCGGTTAAAGCTCAGATCTCAGGATATCAGTGATAATTGCAGATAGAAGACAAATGCATCTAAACTAGTTTACCACTTCGTTACTGGATTGGCAATTATCAAGTCACATTAGGGACACACGCCAATTTGATTGGCATCTCAACCGAGCAGATAGCCTATGAGCGCCAGGTCCTGAGGATAGGCGACATAGCAATACGAACAGATATGTCCCAAAACCTTAGGAACACTCAAAATTTCTCAAATTTACAAATGTTCACGCCTTATTTGGGAATATGAATGTAATTGACCGCGATAATTGTAAGTCATGACGTGATCCGACATTTTTTTGCATTTGCACGTATATCTAATTTTGGACTGATTTGGTTGGAGCCTGCATCTGGATGCTATTTAGTTGGTGCATTGATCTTGGAAGGACACTCGGCAAGAGGGGAAAGAGTGAAACTGAAGTAACCGGAGGAGGACCGTAAATTGGATGCCTCCTCCGTCTTGTTATGCGGCATATCCCGGGATATCGGAAGTGGTCGGGCTTTCTTTCCCTCGGCCAAACGAGCGAAATCGAGTGATTCAGGGAGATTCTATTATAGACAAGGCTTGCTGGGTTAGCCGCTATTCCCTAAGTTTTCTACTTGCCCAGAGAAAATGCCGCGGCAATTTATTTCATATCTCCAAAGGATTTTCAACGCAATTCTTGGGTATTGATTCGGAAGGAAAATTTCCAACCGTATATCCCTGAAACTAGTGTCAAACATTTCACCTATTTTATTTCGACTTTCTCAAACATTCGAGTGATTTTTTTTTTCATCAAAGGCCGACTTTGGCTTCCTATTGGGTCCATGCATTAATTTTCCGAAAATCGATAATATTTCCTTGCCTCCTTTTACGTTTTTCAATTCTTAATACAGTCCGAAAATAGTCCGATTTCGGGCGGGGCGATTAATTGAATTCGCGGTAAGAATAAAATAGGAATTGTACATGAACTTGGAATTCGCGAGTGATATACTGTTATCAGCATTCTGGAAAATAAAATGTATTTTGCTACATGGCTCTATCAAATTTCCCATAGTTCCCGAAAAAGTACGAATTCCCGCTGAAATTGCCTTCAATCTTTTTGCCACTTGGAAAAAAAATAAATAAATAAATGGAGTTTCTCACCTAAATTGCCATTTAATTTGATCGTTCTCTCGACTATTTAGTCCCTTGACGCGAGAGTTTAATCACAGATGTCGGGATTTTTCTCGATGACTAGAGCCAATTGAAAAATTCCCGGTTATCTCTTTAGCCCTGGCTCCAGTGTTGGGAAGAATTGAGAGCTGGAGTTTGTCGTATTTTCTCGATTGGTCGGTGCATTAGCTCTGAAGTGGCAAAAGCAAAAAGTGGAGGCTGACCTATACCGATTATCTAGCCCTTCCCAACCTATCACGGCTTGAAAATAAAAGATACTCAGTGTCACGAATTCAATCACCACCGATGAATTGTTATAATTCTTCATACAGTTTTATAAACTTATCAATTAGGCAACTTATTTTAGTCAGTCCGATGTCAACAATTCTATTTCCACTAAAACTCTTATGCTACGCTGGTGAAGGCCACATCGGGTTGGGTTCTCGCCCGATTTTGCGGTCTCATTTTATGGATACCATCGTTAACACACACGAAATGTTTCTGTTATCGGTCGCAGTCTATGAGAGAATATTCAATAACTCACAATATTTGCGAAGCCAGAACCTTGAACGCAGTATGGAGAAGCTCTATCCACTATGTAAAAATCCTCTGTTGTGTGTGTGTTTTTGTCAGAAGATGCGTAAATGTGAAAGATCCGAGACATTGAAGCAATTTTAAACAATACATTCATCTCAATTTCACATACACCATCCTACTTGCAATTCGCTATAGCCTGAAAATATTTGAATCAACGACTTTTTACGTGATTTCTGAACATTTTTCTCACTCATTGAATATAAAATGTAGAAATGAAAGGAAAATAATTTGCTGGCATTTTTATTCGCGAGCTCTTTCCTCGAGTGGTCCCGGACATGAAAAAAAAATGAAAAAAATCACTCCGTCGCGCCATTTGCGGGGACAAAGCTCGACCGGAAGGGAATTTCCTCGAATACGTAACGTGCGGTTCTTATTCATGTAAAAAAAAAAAAGAGCGAATGAAAAAGTAGGAGTGGACGCTGGAGGAGCTGTCTATCCTGCTCACTTCGTCCATCCAGGCTCTTGAAATTTTGATTAAATTTTTCGCGGTTTCCTGTCCTTTTTTCAGAATCTTTTTCTAAATTTGCTATAATTTTTCGTCTGTTTTGTAGATTTGCGAATATTTCTACATTTGTTGATATCTGCAGAGTATACGTTTGCATGTAGATTTCTATTTGAGACTTTCAAAATTTTAAATAGATGGAGAAAAAATGCATCGTTCAGGAATTTCTAAAAGACAATGTTGGATGCAAAGGGGCGCATGGGGATGGGAACTATGTTCTGTGTCCAGCTGCGAGACCCGGGCTTGATACCCGCTTGGGGCTTTCATTTTTTTCTCCTTGCACCTTAAGTGGAAAAAAACAATTGAGAATTACCAAGCCTTCACGTAGCATTTGCGGGCACAAAGAGCGTCCGGAGGGGAATTTTCACCAATAGGTAACGTGCGGTTCTTATTCATGAAAAAAAGGAGCAATTGGAAAAAAATAAGGGTGGTCTGTCTACTCCACTCACTTCGCCTCTTTCTCAATTTTCTCGCACGCCGTGACAGCCCGACGATCAAGTGCAAAAAACAAGGAATAAAGGGGAGAAGAAAGAGTGAAAGAAGGGGTCTTCCTGATTGCCCCGGGAAAATGACGTATCCGGCTATATACCGGATACGACCTGCGGATGCTAGCGGTTACCGCACATTTCTTTTTTTTTCTTTACTTCAACCCTTGCAAGACTAACACGGCAATAGTGAGCTCGGAACACTCGTGACATGTCTTCAAAGTCGTAAAAATCTTTGTCGTACGAAAATATGATTGAGCAAAGTTTTTACGACGGTTTTTTTAGCGGAGCTCGAGGAGATATGGAGTTGCAGGATTTTTCAGCGACGGTCTTGGGAGACGAACCGCATATTTTTGGCCAGCTATTTTTTTTTCTCTTGTTAAAGAGAAATTGAAATGAAGTAGAGTGGAAAGTTGGGAAGTTGGCAAGTTTAATAGTTTGATCATTCAGAAGTTTCACAAGCGTGAACAAAAAATGAAAAATTTCGCAGAATTTGGACAGATGGATGGAAGAAAAATATACTATGAAATATTTGTCAATTTTCTTAGATTTCTATGGTGACAATTTTTGTCAAATTTTCTAATTTTTTACAGTACTTCTTTGCTCCGGTGAAAAACTATTTTTTACCTTAAGGAAGAATTATTTTTCGTGGATGACTGCTCCGGGGAAAACAATGGAATTCAATTACCCGCCAGTTGCCCTCTCATACTTCATTCGCAAAAGATAATTGGAAATTTTCGTGGAGATTTAAGGGAATTCCATCGACATTTCCCGTTGACTAGTGGAATAGACAACTGACTATCGAAATGTAGGGTAAGCAAGGATGGAAAATGCATGCTAGAATTCCTGGCCCGAGGTAAGACTCTCAAAGTGAATGCAAAGTGAACAATGCAAATACGAGTACCATAATAATTCCTCGGACGTCCATAATCAGACAAATTGTTCCCCTATTTGACTTCACTTCTTTCTTCTTTATATCCCCAAAACTTACCCAAAAAATATACGACGAAACGTTACCACTTTTTAAACTCTCCAAATGGATTCAGTCAAAAGTCCTTGTTCCGTAAATTTGCCCTCATCAAATCAACTGACTTTTAAAATTATTTTAATTATGGAGAATTATTGATTGTCAACTTTCGTCGTTCAATATTTTTCATTGTATGGAAAATGAAAATACATCTTTTTGTGATCAATAGAACTTCATCACGGGAGACTCAAACATCGGAACTAGGGAAAAAAATCAGCTTAAATTGCATTCAGTTATTAATAGCATCCGGAGGCCATCGAAATTGCTGCTTTTAATTGACCTTTTTGACCATTTTCTCTTCATCACTCGCACTACTAAGCGAAAAAAAAATCGAAATGGTGAAACATATTCGTGATTACCTTGCAAATTGCAATTCCCCAATATCACTAAAAAAAAAAAAAGAAATATGGATAAATTGAATATAACACGATTTTCCCAATTTTGAACCTATGGAAAGTTTATGAATTTTTTTATATTTTCAAAATTTAAGGAGGAGTCCCTGGAAAAATTTTACTCCACAATGAAAGAAATTACATAAAAGTGACAACCATAAGATATTCCATTAAATTCCGCTGTTCTGCAGTGTCTGAAAATTTCGCGGACCGAATGAAATAATAAAAGCTCCTTGACACGCCATGTAATTGAAAAAGGAACTTTTTCCCTAAACTCTTCTAAAGGGGCGAAATAACAAAACATTAAATGGATAAAAGATGAGAAACTATAAAAAATATACGACGATTCTTTGTCAGAAATGTTGGTCGTATACAGAGGAGGGTGAAATGGGAAAAGATAGCGACGCGGCTGTAAATCCGTGCATTATGGAGGTCCGTCTACCCCCCCCCCCCCCCCTCTTGGCGCTCCTTGTCTACGAAAAATATCTACCCGAATTTGCGTCACCAAACCGAATTCAAATGGAGCCGCAACATTTTACATTACGATATTTGCAAATAATTTCAATTTTCATACTATATCTATAGTCAAGTGGTATTACGGTTTTCGAAGATACGTTCTCCTAATTGGGGTCGATTCGCTCTCCTTTGTCTGGCTCGGCCGTTTCTATTTGTTATCGTCCGTATAACATACTCCAGAAAGATGATAAAATTACAAAGAGAAATGACAAATTTTACATCTCATGCATATAAAAATTCGGCCAATTTAATACGAAGAATGCAGATGTTGCCATGCGGCCAAAGCACATCGCTTACGTCCGAACTTTTGCGCATTATTATTAATAATCCGTGAAAATGATTTCAGCATTCTTCATATGGTACACAATTCTCCATCAAAAATATTTTGTCGTAGACTGGCGATGGTAAAATGGAAAAAGATAGGAACGCGGTTGTAAATCCGTGCATTATGGTGGTGCACTCCCCCCACCGCCTCTGCTCAACCACCTCTCCGAGGAGGATCGCTGCAATTCGTTATCCCCCCTGTATAGCATATACACACACAAACAGAAGCGGAGAATATGACAAGGGTGGGAGAGGTTAAAAAAAACATAGGAGGAATTGTACGAGCTGTTCCTGCATATAACGCCGGAATCCCCAGTAAATCAGCGATATTTACTATTACGGCGTCATATGGAGTCGATACATATGTGAAGCAATAGCCCTGCAGACTCAGGCACCGTGTGATTTCATTTTTTGCCGTGTCGCGTCATTTTTACCCCCATTTTCTCGTTTCTACTAAATGGGGGGTTGATTCGAGGGGAGTAATTTAATTAAAAGTCATTTTTCCCCCGGAAAAAGAGTATAGTTTGACAGGGGCGCTTGAACATTTCACAAATTCGCCCGATTATTATTATTTTTTTTTTCAATTTAACGCATGTTAAATCTTTTAACAATCATTAGTTCTCTGCAACTATCTCCTTAATGAAACCAAATAATTGTATTTTGCATTGAAATCCCCTCAAATATCATTCGCCCTGTCCTATCAGCAAATCAAATATCCGCTGAAAAAACATGGAAACTGAATTCACTTCCCCAGGTCGCATCGATCCCCATTCTACCGATTTCCCGTAATTCTTAAACAATTCCATGTGGATAAATTCAATCTGCGCTCACTTTTTTTCCATATTTTTTGTTTTTTATTTCCATTATTTTCAAGAGGGGCTACTGTAAAGCAGAGGTTCTCGAAAAATTCAGAGCTTCCGCGGTATGCGTCGTTACGACCACTGGAACTTCCCAATCGTATCTTACAAATTCCGAGACCTCGGAAGATTTTTAAAATTTTGATGAATTCTTGAGGTTGAAATTTTTTTTCTTTCTGACGCAAGTGCGGAATAACGCGATAAATGTGCTTGGTCCATCGATAAGTTTGAATACAGATGAAGTCATTTCTCGAGTTGGAGAAATAGTCTCTGGGATTGTCCAGTAGCATCCCCTTCCGGCTGGACGGACAACCGGATGATCGAGCCCAAGGGTGAACGAATGAACCGACTTTTTTCTACCCTTTCCATTCTCCGTCTCCGAGAATTTTTATCGCACGAATGCCTCGTCACGGGTCACGTACGCTCTCTTTTCGGAATTTTGCGCACGGTCGAGTCTATTCTACCCCCACCCTACCAAGCGAACCATCAAAATTTTTCCAATGAAAAAAGGCTTATCGCGCTTCGAAATTGGCCATCGGATGCAGGTGTCACACAAACCACGACCTCGGGCTCATCCCATTCACATGGAAGTGTTTAAAAATTATGGAAAACCAATAGCAAGTCATTGTAGCAATTTTTCGTTGTAGTAAACTGATAAGAAATTAACACTCATTCAATCCCGTACATTTTATATATAACGTAATAATTTCCATCAATGAACGCGTATATTCCTGAAATGTCACAAGTTTTCAAGGTTTTTAATTTTGCAAAAGATGAATAACAGCTCAAAAGTTGAATGGTTGACGAAAAAATAGAAACGACTTCATTTGCATTCGATAATTATCAGTAAAGCCTGCAGCCTGGATTTGTTGCGTTCGCTTATTCAGTTTTTTTTTATTTCCCATTATGGGTCCCTTTGAGTTCGACTTGAGTACTGCGACCAGTGTTTTGAATTAACGCCAATGAAAAAAAAAACCGGAAAAGGACGAAAAAGGAGAAAAAGTAAAATATAAAACACGAACGCGCATTGAATCGCTATTCACAAAGGACGAAGTACGGTAAACCGATGATCCAGCCGCTGAGCCGTTCCCACCGAATTTGCATTTGCCTATATGTGCCCACCCCCACATGTGCATGTGTGCATGTGTGCAGATCAGACTGGAGGGGGGCTACGGAATTCTCAACTAACTAAATCCCAACCCAAATCTCTGACGAGCCTGACAGACAATGGGGTTTATCGATCTCCTGATGTGTGGTAGATACAAGTGACAAGATTTTACTGAAAATTCACCATAATCAGCATAGAGCAAACCATTTAATAATTCACCTTACAATTTCTAACAGTATAAAGGTGAATGAAATATAAAATTCTGTTATGGATTTTTTGTGAGTTGTCGAGTTCCCGACAGCTAGAGTCCTGATGTCCTCTGAGGAAGGCAAAGTAGAAAAAGCCGAGTTTATCCTCCCGAGAAAGAGTTTAAAGTATTAGCAGGAGTTCAATCCGAGGAGTTTGTTATTAGGCATAGCCTGCTTCCTTTGAACATTTTCACCCAACAACATACAGTTTTATAATTAGAGAAGAAAGGGGCTGGACTTGCATGATCAAGAAATCAAAAACAGCTTCAACTCGGAGTAAATGGATCTTCAATATCGAATGCCATCCATCAAAATCCTTTGAAACCAATACACCCCAGCATTTATCCTCAATTAACCGTTGTGAAATCGGTTGCCCATAAAGCGGATAACATTAACGAGGGGCTTTAGAAAAGAGCAGATATAATAACAGATGTACTTGAGTATCCCTCCCGGTGATAACCGTTATCCAGGAGTATTTTCCTCAAGACATTGCCAGCCGAATGTTCATCGTAAACAGTTGACAAGTTGGACGTTTTGAGAACAGTCTTGGGTGAGGGTCGTTATGGAGCGATAGCAATACACACATAGAGTCAGGGGAATGAGTACCCTATGACAGTGTTATCAAATACAGCAATAAAGGCTGTCCTTATCGTACCGTAGCTAAATCCAGTATCAAATCGATAAGTCTATTTGTGTTTCAACTTCTTGAAGCAAACAATCAGAAACATAGGTTTGTAAACCATCCTGAACATTCAGGTATTATCGTTTCCCAATGAATATATGATTAGTTAGTAATATGTACATCTGATGATACAAATATGAATATGCGTAAAAATATTTTGTATTCGTTTATGCCAGACCTGAGGGGAGTATTGAAAAAATTCTTAAGAGACTGCTTGGGTGTGCACGCCAATAATTCCCTCTGTTCCACCTGTTTCAGGAATGTCAAGGTACTAGTCAAAGGTGTTCATATGGAATGGCATCGCTGCTTATCATCCTTCTCTTCATCCCCCTCAATTTGGTCATCAGCACGGAGTTATGCCCGGCAAGCTGTCGCTGCGAGGACGAACACCTACGTGCATCCTGTGTCTTTGCCAGTCTGGACGTGGTACCCATTCAGCTGAACCCGGAGATTCGTCATCTGGACTTGTCTAATAATCGGATAGCCTCCCTCCAGCATGAGCTCGGTCTCTACAACAATCTCGACAGCCTAGACTTATCCTCAAATATCATTCACACATTGGGAAATGAGAACTTTGAGTGGCTCAAGCGTTTGACAGCGCTCAATGTTAGCAACAATGCCATTCGTAATATAACAAAAAAGTCGCTGAAGGGCCTCACCTCGCTACGGGAGCTGGACCTCAGCAACAATAATATAACGGACCTGGAAGAGCAGTCATTCCACTTCACCAGCAGCCTAGAATATCTAAACCTGAGTGGCAACTCACTGACAAGTTTACCCGACGGTCTACTGAGCAATCTCGCTTCGATAACAATCCTCGATTTATCCCGCAATTCCCTTCTGGAGATGCCATCCACCAACCTTCTTCTTACACCCACCCTGTTAGATCTGAATTTGGCTACGAATCTCATTGAAACAATTCCCCCCGACTCGCTAACCGCTCTATCCTCCCTAAAGCGCCTGAATCTAGCCAACAACCTCATAAAAACCATCTCCGACAATGCATTCCAAAGATTGAAACTACTGACTTATCTGAACCTAGAGGAGAATCGTTTATCCAAAGTGCCAACCGCAGCACTATCTAATCTGAGTGTTTTATCTACTCTAATCCTATCAAAGAATCGACTCGCTGCATTGGAATCATTGGCATTGAGAAAACTCCTGGAGCTACAGTGCCTGGATCTCCGCAACTGTAGAATTCAAAGAATAGACGGGCGTGCATTTGCTGACAATGTGAACCTTGAAGCTATCTACTTGGATGGTAATCACGATTTAGCTGAGCTACCTCCAAAAGTTCTCTACGGAAGCTACAAGAATCTCCGAACTGTATCAGTGCGGCATTGCAGCCTATCGAGTCTCCAGCCAACTCACTTCCCCGTTGATCACCTGACGAACTTCCGAGTCGGTGGAAATCCCCTGATCTGTAACTGTTCTGTCCAATGGCTGTGGAACGTCATTCACACAGAGGAGGAGAAGAGAAACGGTAGTCATCTAAATGTAGACAGCCATGACATACTGTGCTACGACGAAGAGTTTTACAACAAGCCTTTGATGGCTCTGTCCGAGGGTTCTTTGAAGTGTCGTATGAGCCCTTTATACCTGAGTTTATCCGCAGCGGGTTGCCTAGCAGCGACTGGAACAATTCTCGGTCTTATTGCTTACGTGACACGAGGCAAACGGCAAAAACGTCCCTCTTACTCACCGCCAAACAGACCCGAGCTTCTTGTTTATGTTGAGCCAAAGAGCGAAACAGCCAAGAATCAACCGAGACTGATACAGATGAAGGAGGAGGGTCTTTATGATATACCCCATGGCAAAACAAACGGTGTCGAGCCTGAGGCATTCTACGAAGCGCCATATTACAATCGTAACAATTCTGGCATCGAGGGAGTCTATGCGGTTGCGGATGTGACAGACCTTAGAGATTCACCGGAAGTACTTGGGCTCTATCGTATGCATAGCCCAAAGCCATCTAGGACAAGGCGGATGGCCAATGGCGATTACAACTACGATTATGAGTATCGGCCCCCATTGCCACAGAAGCCTCATGTTGTATTCGTGTGAATGGATCAAGCCGCTTTAAACCTCCCTACCCCTGACCCTCCAACCCTTTGCAACTTGGTGTATAAAACGTTAACGTTTTGGCTTTTGTATGACGAAGTTTACACAACTTCGTGATGTGCTCGGTGCCTTAAAAGGGTTTCCCTCCTCACTCTATCTCTCTTTGAAGATTCTATGGTTATTCTGTGAGCGTCCCTTGTTTCCGCCGGGAAATTCAAAGGTGACTTGATGAAAATGGGCGCCACTGTTTAGTCAGCTCTTTGCTCATTGTGATTAATTAATTGGATGGGGAACAATTTATGCACAATTTTTCTTTTTTTTTTCATTTTTTCACACTGGTGAGGGAAAAACTCTAGCCCTCTTTTTCTCAAAATCCTTCAAAATTCACTTGGTACATTCTATTGAATTATTTCCTTTGTTATAATTTGAGTTTGTTGACAAGAATGTTTTTCCCTCCCAGTAGTACACTAGGATCACTCAGTCATGTACGATATTGTTGAAAAGTTTAATAAAATATTCGTTCCTTTGATGAGTTATCGATAGAATAGAATGGACTTTGCATTCGTTCTTCCGTTCGAGTGTCCTTCAAGTACTCCAAATAAAATATGAACTGAAACAATGAGAAAAGAATTATTGAATAATTCTACGTGCCAATCACTGTAATATTACGTTACCATGACGAATTTAATTATTGAAGCGGGTAATGAATGATAGATGAAACGATACATCTCTATCACTTTATTGAAAAAACAAACAAGTAGATGAGAATCTTTTGCCGATAGAGCAAGAAGCGATAATACCGATAACGGCAAGAATAAAATTGTTAATTCTAATGTTTTCTTCTACAGCCAAGGAGCTAAAATCAATAATTGGAAAGAAAATTTTGGAATTAATAATTATACTCTTTTAGCCCCACCTCCAAGTTAATTGATAATTTGTGAATTATTGGAGCTCATTAACGCGATATAACTGTATACGCAATTATTTGATTAACGCAGAGTGAAATGTAAGTCTTCCGCAGATGACCAGTCCTAATTTTCAAAAAGTCTTGATTCAATTGTAAATAAATCCAAATGACTCGGTTAGCATCAAATCAAATCTCAGAGAGCTGAGAACTTAATTGAATAATTACCTTAATTAATGAATAAATGAAGCCCAGATACCTGACAAAAACGTTGAAATAATTGTACGTTACTTAATTTTTTCATTTTATCCTGGGTCCTGATCGATGCCCCAAAAATCCTCTTGGATGCCAAATATTTTGTGTTGTTTCTGGAAATATTTGTGGTACAAGTTTGTGTGGAATATTGTAAAAAAAAAATTTTTAATCAAGTGGATTATGTTACTAAATTAGGCCATTCTTCGGCTGATCCTGAGAAAAAATACATAAGTAAGAGAGGGGGAAAAAAATTTGTAACAAATGAAAATGCGGGGTAGCGTGAGAGTAATCGGTCGGTTAAGCTGAGTCCCTCGTCCCCCGATGGCGAAGTAAACTTTTTGAAAGGGGGGAACAAAAAAACCTAAGTAGCGAGGGCTGGAAAATGTGTAGATATATTCCCGTGAAAGAAGCGTGAAAATCCGTAGCGTCGGAGTGAGAGGACAAACGACCCGTAACATTCGCGATTCCCCGGAAGTAAAGCACCCAGGTTGGGAAACAGAGCGAAACGACACTGGAAAATGGGTGGACCTGTACCTTCATCTGCGCTACCATCTAACGAATCGATGCACAAACCCTTGTAACTATTTGTTTACTTGAAACAGCCCAGAAGTGAATAATATTAGCTGTATATTTGCAAATTCTATAGAGGGAGAATATTATTAATTGTCGATTGTCATGTCAAGATGTAAAATGAGATTATCCAGATAAAATTTTGTTGAAAGTAGCTTGAAGGTATTATGAGATTATGGCAAAAGAGTTGAAAATTGACAGATACCTTTGAGAGTTTGATGAATGCAAGTTCGAAAATTTAATCTCACAACTTGACATAAAAATCAACACTTCTTAATCTAGGCATAACTGTAATTATATAAATACTTCAATACGACTACATATATCCATATATTTATTTATTAATTTATCGTGTTACGTTTTGGATTAATGTTACATTTGAAAACTATGAAACATTGAGGAGAATCGAATTGATGGAAAATTGTATAGATATCAAAGTTTTTTTTTCATATGATAAACATCTCTCCATTTACGTTGTGCAAATAATATTGAATAGGCTCCTCTGGCACGTTCCCATTCGAGGACATTCGACTTGTTGAAAGTAACGCCTTGAGCCGGAGTTGGCTTTAGCTGCATGAATAAAAAATTGACAGTATAAGGGTGCGTAATAATAGAACCCCATTGGATTGAAAATCGAGGTCGAGTTATACATCCCTTACTTCTCAGCCACAAGACGGTGCTATCTCCGAAAAATCCATAAAATTGACTTTCCATTATCTGTTCCCACTATTTTTTCCTAAGGTTGCTTGTATTCATCAATGTATTTCAGAGATTTTCGTCGATCCAACATCCTCTGACTACTCTCAAAATTTGGGTGCACTAACAATTAATTTAAACAATGTTTTCGTGTAACGCGCAATGAGAAGACTATTGAAAGTTCCCTGCGAATTCTGGCGGTTCATCTAAGGGTATTGGGCGGTGCACTCACTCGACCCCCATTCGAGCTTTGCTCACTAGTATGAAATTATTGATTTACAATAAACTCGCCGACGAGTCGAGATCTTGAACCAGGGTATCGAATAGGTATCAAGTGACGCCGAAATTCGACCGCCCGTTGGTGGTATATGTCGGACCGCTTATCGACCGCCAATTGACTCAGGGGATGTTCGAGTGCCATTGGAGACTATTGGCACCACCGACCAAGGATGAGTGCACCGCTGGATACCCCGTGAGGATTTATCAAACTGGTATCAAACATAAACTCAACACTAGGATGAGATTAACCTCAGGAACAAAAATGCGGATATTATCGCCTCCATATCTAAGTGGCCTTCCGTTTCGAAACTGTCAAAAGAAATTCGTCGAGATAATTGAGTCACAAAAAAAACCAACCTTCAACAGGGAAAAATCAGAATTTTAACTACGAATGTCAGAAAAAAAACTCCAACCGTTCCAATAATCGTACTTTTTCCAAATATAAAAAAAATCCGGTGAAATAAAGTTTGCAAATTTTGCCATGGGTCATGATATCGAAATTACCATTACAATTTGCCTGGGTTTGTGTTTTTTCTTTGATAAAAAAAAACTATTACGTCCTCAATACCCAGTTGTGCTGCACATTCCTCGAGCACTCAAAAAACCCGAAAAAGCACTTTGCACGGTCCAAAAAATTAATGATACTAGTTGAGAGGAAAAAAGGGGGATAAAAAATCAAAGCTTCATCAGCCGATGTCCGAAATTCTCTCATATGTCCCCATTTATATTCCCATTCCATCGGCCATGATCACTCCTATTTTTGTACATGCGACAACTACGAATCTGTCACTTTTTCTCCCCTCGGCCATTTCCTCTTTTATCCCCAGAGGCCACACGTGTTCTCACGCGTTACACCAGCAAAAAATGAAAAAAAAAATGTACCACAGCTCGATACGCGTGTATTCGTGTCTATCTGCCAGTCCGACTGTCTCTCCATTTTCTTTAACTCGATATATCTCGCTACCTAAAAAATATATACGCTCATCAAGTCAATGTTTGAAAAACCTTATGCCTCTCGTGTTCTCATTCGTTACGGTCCATTGCTATTCTGCGATTTTAAGAGAAATATCTGGGCTTTTAAGAGGTTGTCAATTTTTTAGTTTTTTCAATTTTTTATTTTCTTTTCAATTATGACTTCTTAATTTTTGAAAGTCTCACCTTGCCATGTTTTTTTCAACTCGGAAATTCTTGCACTTTCCGATATTCCATTTCCTTAATTTTATTATTTTTCGAATTTTTCAAATTTTTCACGTCAGTCTTTTTCCCGTGATTCAATTTTTCACGTAAAATTCAAACTATATTCCAAGTTTCATTTGCTGTGCTACCTTGTACTTCTCCTCGTTCGGGGATTGGTATTAGTCCTGTTCCGAATTGGGAAAAGTAAAAGTCACTACGGAAAAATGTTGTCCTGGCTGTGGTTCTGGGAATTTTCGCTCGCCAGAGTTTGCGCTTGAGGAAAAGGCAGAATGACAGCCTGGAAATATAGTATTTGGAAACAGCTCCCCAATTGGATCTCACAACTCTTAAAGTCCAAGATTTATAAAGAAATTTCTAATCGATTTTTCGTTAGTAACCAGAAGAATGTATTTTGGGATAATGTCAAAGTGATCTGTCCATCATGAAAATCAAGATCCTATCTTTTTTTGGCGGAATCGAATGGAAACACAAAACACCTTTTCCACTTTCTTTTTTTGAGTTTCCCATTTTCCACAGGCCATTATTACGCCTCCACTCGTTACCCAAGTTTGTTAGCTGTTTGACAAAGGTCATCACTTTTTCTGCAATTTTTTTTTGATCGACTGACCACTTTTCTTCGTTATATCGAGTTCCGAAACTGTCCGCCCTTTTATTTCGTTTTTTACTTTTTTTTTCGCTGCTGTCTCAGTTTCATTGTACGGTATTGACATGAAAAAAAATATATTCAATATAGACGCGTCCGATTTCATGTGAATTTGTTCAGGTGTACTCTACCACATTTGTTCTCGAAGGTTCGTGATATTTTTATGTAATTTCAATATCCAAGTTTAATGGAGGGAAAAAATAGTGAATGAAAACAAGACTTGCATGAATTTGGAGAAATTTTTCAGCTTCAGCTTTCCTTTTTTACAATTTTTTCCCCCCCTTTATCCGACCACTGGAACTTGTTAATTAATTCGAAAGAGAAACAGCCGCCGGGAGTCGATTCAATAATCGTCGTTAATTACGTTACTTCACAATCTCGTGGTGAAGTTGATCAGCCCAACCCCAGAATAATGTATAATCAAGTTTTTTTCTCTTGAGCAGAGAAAAAAAGTTCGCCAGTCCCCGTGCCGACTACGAGGGCCAGCCAACGCCTCAACAATTCATTCTTAATAAAAGCCAATAAAAAATATTTTCATAACACGTTTTTCGTTTTGCAAAATTCGACAATTTTGGAGGATTTGGAAATTTGACAAATTCAAATATTGCTAACTTTAGGGTAATATTGAGAATTTATAAATTTTCAAAGTATTCAAAATTTCAAACATTCTATCAATCTTGTGAATTGCACAATTTTGGGAATTTTCCAAAAAACGTAAAGTTTTGAATAATTCGATTGTTGAAATTTTTTAAATGTTAAACATTTTGAACTATTCACATATTCAATTTTCAACGTCAAGATATCAAAATATTCTCAGAAGTGGAATGAATAACAATTTTGAATTTTCTTAAAAATTGACAAATTTTCCGATTTTTGATTTTTTTTCCGATTTGTTTTTTATTCTTAACGGTAAAGAATGTAAATCGTTTTAATATTTGAGAATTAGGATTTTTTCCGATTTTTCAGGATTAAAATTTTTGTTGCAACTGGGTGTGAAATTTAAGGCTCAACCCATTAAGTTAATTGAACCACCCCAATGAGAAATGAGGCAGTTATGTAGTTACGTTTATCGATTTTGTTGATATGTGGAGTTATTGGGTGAAAATATGAGACAACGAGTGAACTAAATATAAGCACAATTTATTGTTAATTAAGCAAACAATAATAATTAATGTAACGATCGTAAGATATTTTAAATAATTATTCAATTTTTGCGACATGGAGAACAAATAACATTTCTTACAATTGCTGAAGTAAATCCAAAATGTTTAAGACTTGTAATAAAATTATATTGTATATTAAATTTTGCATTTATTACGTTCAATTTTTCATCTATTTCCATTTACTCCTACATTTGTATGCTTCTCCCCATTTTGTCAACAACATCATTCACTGATTTTGTACACGCATAACGTCAGAGGTCCTAGGTTCGTGCCCGGCCACCGGAGAATATTTTTCAAGAATATCTTCTCATGGATTCCGACCGAAGCAGGAACGTTTGGTGTGTGTTATCGCGGGCGAGAACCTAATCTAACTCACGGGCGATCCATCATAGCCGCTCGCCGCCGTAGCACAGGGGTTTCTGGAGGTTTACCCTGTGTGTAGAAATACTATAGCCCTAGCCGGATGGGTGGATGTCCAGTACTCCTTTTCGAAGAAACGTTGAAGAGCAGCTACCGTGGGAAGTACATGGGAGAGGACGACAGAAAGAAAAAACGCACGCACACACGGTATGGTTTGGTATAGTGGTTAGAGTGTTCGCTTACTCAGCCAAAGGTCCGCCTCCCAGGTAAAAGATTGCACGCGTGCTATCAACAGTACACATTTGATGAGAACGCAAGGCCCGGCGGGAACCCAACTAGGCTGGGTTCTACCCTAGACGACCACTATGGTAGCACAGGGGTTTTCCGAGTGTCACTCTGTGCTCAGAAAATATGACACCTTGAATAGTGAAAGGCACCGATAGTTGCCTTCAATTGGTACCCGTCTCCATAGTATTAGCCACGAAGGAAGGTCTCGCGGCGTATCCCCGGGCTGAAGGGGATATGAATGGAGAAGGACTAACAAAAAACATATACAGAGAGGAGAAACACTCGCGGGAAGAAAAATCGATTTCCCGGTCATACAAAAAACTTGCGGAAAATTTTACTGTAGGTTAAAATTCCGATTTTTGTACATTCAATTTTTCATACATTTTAATTTTCCCTCGACAGTTTTATTCATTTCTCACTCTTCCTTGAAAACATGATACATTGTGCTACACTACTCGTATATCTCACGTCAAATTGTACACCGTGCCGGCAAATGTAGGGAACAAGAAACTCGATATTCGGCCTGTGGAATTCTCGAGGAAATTGATCGGTCAAGGTTATCCTGCCACAATAAAAATTGTAACGACAAATTAGGGCTACTGTGCATCAGATACGTCAACATTGGATTAATTTTACGAAGGAATACGTAATACAGTGAATCATTTTTTCATCATGAATTCCCAAATTATTCATTCTTCACTGGAAAAGAAGAACAGCGCAATGACAATTTCAATTTTTTTTTCCAATTTTGATACATGGAAACGGCAAACTTTGAAGCTTTTCTTCTTGAAGAGAACGCTAGAGTCGGAAAATGTTGAGAAACCTAAATTGAGCAATTTTCAATATTCATATAGCAATTTAAAAAAATTTTAAGAATTCGGAAAATTTGAGAAAATAAAGTCAGAGTAAGTATAGAACTCTTGCCCAAATTGTAATAGACTACTGGTAGTTTCAAAATAATCAAATTTTTGAACGATATGCTGGAATTAGAAAAATTGGAAAAAATTCACCGTACATCGATCGCAAAGGCGAAGAAAATAGTAGAATGATGGAATAAGTGTGGAATTGGCTGGTGTAAATGGTGCCTGTGATAACAAGACAATTTCCACTGGATTCTCGGTCGTCCGTTTATTACTTTATCTTTGTGACAATCACACCCACTTTACCCGCGTTTTTTTTCTGTGGCATTCATCTCCGGTTTTTCTTTTCCCTTACACGCAAGGTATTTGCAGGCTCTTCTCAAGCTACGATACCATCTCACGCGACTTTCCTAGAGTTTTCTTTCCATCTCAGAGATTGTATTACGCATCCCTTTTCCATCCTCCTGTATTTTCCCTCTTTTTATATTTACGACCCTTTTGACAGCGATAACTTCCACCCCAAAATCTAGGAGGATTTTTTTTCATTACCCGACTTGCGTGCTCAGTTTGTGTTTTTTTTCTCAAAATTTTTCTCATTTTTGAAGTTCAAAATTCTAATTCCCCTGCAGTCGCCTCCGATGACGGTTCCATATACTTATCGTAATTATAATTAAAGATGAAGAAGAGTATGCCTGCATAAATGTGTGCTGGATAAAATCAAACTTGCAACATTTGAAAATTTTGGAACTCTGGAAATTTCGACAGGTATTGTGGCGCTTAATTAAATTCAACAATTTCGATCAATTCCAAACTTGAATTCAAATCGTAAAAAATTGTAAACTCAAAATATATATCTCAAATGTTTGAGTTTTTTTTTGCGCGATTGAAATTAATTTTTTTAGAAGGTGATTCTTCAAGAAGATAGCTCAATGTCAAGTGGATGAGACACTGGGTCACTGGACCAGGAGAAATGTGTGAATGTACTCCTTTCATGGTTTAACTTGTTTATTCTTTCTTCTTTTGCTGGGGAAAGTCGTTAATTACCGTAGTTTTAGAATCGAAAGTTGCGTGTTGCACCCCGATATACGTAACTCCATTGTTTTTTGAAGGATCGTTAAAGCGTGCTTCTTGGTAATAAAAGAAAATACATTGTTTGAACTGCTGAAATCTTTGTCGCGCATTTTCCGCGGTTCAAATCAACAAAAAATTGATTCTCAAATTTGTTATAATGCGAAACTAATAACAGTAATAATGATCGTAGATAATTTTGAAAATTTCAATCTTCTCGAGCAATAAAGAAATATCCAATGTTTCAAAAATATATGAATGGATTTTTCCAAAATATCAAACCATTTGAAAATTTTGAAATTACCGAATGCATCAAAATATTTTAAATCTTTCAATTTTTTTAAACTTACTATTGGGAAAAGCAAAATTGCGGAAATTTCAAAAATTTGCTGCTTCTTTGAAGATACTTAACACTACGGAAATTTTGAGGATTTAAAGATTTCCCAATATCAGAGGATGGAACAATTTGCAATACCTTCATTTTTTAATTTCTACAATTTAAGAAAAAAGGAAAAATTGAGATGAACTTCGAGCGAAAAAAAGGTGGTCACGTAGCCGTGGAACTAGTGCTCCATAATTGCCAGTGAAAAGGGAAAAGTGGTAGTTGGACGAAAGAATTATGACGAATTATCACGCTCATCTGGCGCGTCTTCAGTTGTCATAAATACAAGATGTCACATTTTGAGCGTCAGTTTTCTTCTTTAGATCACCAAAGCTACTGCTTCTATATTCTTGATTTTTCCTCCAAATTTCCGGTTCTAAATCCAAAAGAGGATACAATTCAAATACATGATAAATTTTAAACATATGCTCACGGCGATTTAGGACAAAGTTGATAATTTAGGTAATATTTTAAAAATTCAGTCATTATCCCAATATTTATATTGGCTAAACATTTCTATAGAAATTTAAAAAATCCCTGAAATAAAAAAATCAATTTGTCGTATTGCGGACAGCCTGAACATTTCAGAAATTTCAACAAAAATAATGATAAATCCTCGCGGCTCAACAAATTAATGAATTTTTAAAATTGAGGGAAAATTGTGAGAAAGAAAAAAAATGGCAATAAAAGGTTTAATTGTTTTTCAACAGTTGGCCAAAGATGAGGACCCAGGTCCTTTTATTATTCTGCATTCTGTGCATGTTAAAGCAGTGTATTGCCGAACCTTCCGATGAGGCCGAAAATTCGAAAACCATCTTCAATCCGAGAAAAGCAAAGCACCACTTATTATATTGTAAGTAAAACAAGAAATGTGTGTCCAGTCAGTGAGGTTGAATGAAATTTTCTTTTCATCTTGAATAAAATGAATTAAATTGAATGAAAAAAAATAGGAATAAAATATTGTTTTACTGAACTGAATATTTCCATTTTTTATATTTTTAAAAAATTCAATAATCGTCAAGAAGTCTCTTCAATTTTTTTTTTCATATTTTTCAAATTCTATTATAGATATAGGTGAATAAATTATAGGTTGCATTTATTTATTTAAAAAATTGTTTTTGAATTGGCATGATTTTGAAAATGATATCCCGAATAGGAGGAGATACACGTGGAAAAGTTTGAAACTCACAGTCGAATATTTTAATGTGCTCAGTGACTGGACACACCCACATTGCCAACTTGTGCCTGTGAAAAACCCTCGAGACGCTCTCTTTCCATTTCAGCGAAGAAAACTGGCTACAGCGAGGTTTATTTCAGTCCCCTCTTCACCCCCGGACGTAATTAATTTCCGCTTTGATTAAGAGAAACAGTCCGTAAAAACCAGTGAAAATGAACCATTCATGAGCCCGACTCTAAAGAGACATTTATCCGAGGGAGTCATCCAATAGTTGGAACTGTTCACTACTTTTAAAATTTTCTCATTTTTTTTTCCAAATTTGTGAATTTTTCACTACTCATTGCTTTCATATTTTTTTTATTTCCAATTTTTAAAAAATCACCATTTTAACAATATGCAGCAGTGAAAAAACTGGAAAATTTTGCATGTTCAAAATATTGAAAACATTAACAATTGGAGAAACTTTTTGAAATTGAAAAAGTCCAACTGCAGAGATATAATCTGCTGAGGCAAAGTAGTCGTCTAAATGAGCCCATTAATACTCCACTTCTTTATCCAGTTCTAGGTGGACTCCAGGGGCTAGTTGCATTCGTTGTCCTAAAAATTAAAATTGTACTCGTTGTGATAACGATAATTGGGGCGACGGTGATGGCGCTCAAATTCATGGGCTTATTCCAATACTCTAATTACATCTATAAAAGTAATTATCCCATCATCGAGGCGCCTCCAGCATTCGCGTATGGTACGTATTACGTATTAACGCTAATTTAAATTACGGAAAAAAGGGCAATTCGACATTGTGATTTGTATGGAAAATCTTACGATAACAAATGGGGAATTTTGAATGTTCACCTTCATATTGCCTCAAAACTTCAGAAATTTTTCAAATTCTCATAAGTTCCCGAACTGAGAAACGGAGGAACAGAACGAAAAATTGAACCATTATCTCAACTTGTAATCAGCATGATTGGAAATTAGGCGAATACCCCCATTCAAATCAATAATAATATATGTTGCGAATTCGAAAAAGGGACACAATTTCAATTAGGAATCGCGGAAGTTTCCTACCTGGAAATTGCGAGATTATCTCAATATAAATTGCCAAATTGCGTATTTGCAAATTGCATATCCACATCGTCGCCGAAAGACATGCTAATTGATTAATGGACCGTTCAAGAATGAACCACTCTTTATACATTTTTGTGCTAAATTCTAATCCCAGGACAACCATTCTCTGATGACTACAAACCTTACGAGTACAAGGACGAATGGTCGGGTCCGCCATATACGAGAGCCAATGAGGGCACCTCCGGAAACTTAATTGACGAGTTCCTGGCCCAAGCTGAAGAGTTTATTCTGCCATTGATGAATTTCTCCAATGAAGATTGTCGGGCGCACACCATCTGCTATTTGAAGGCGATAATGCGGGCGTCCGAGTGAGTTCAGATATTTTTTTACCTCTGATCCATTAATTCTTCAATAGCTTATATTACATTGTTGTGGATAATTGCATTCTCTACAACAATGTATTCTGTAGCAACATTTTTGGCGTGGGAGAATTCTGAGGACGTCCTTTTTTAAAATTTACTACATCCTCCCTTCGCCAAATGAAATATCGAATATCTACTTAATTTCAGTTTCACAGGGACAAATGAACGAATATTTTGTAGAGGAAAATAATAAATTATGAAGCATTTCAGACAATATACCAATCGCATTCTCTTGAACTAGGGCATAGCTCCGCTTACATATTATTTGTTTGTATCATTAGTTTCAGAGAATGCAGGAAACTACATACAAGATGCGGAAATGAAGGTTTAGATAACACTCAAAAAAAGCGGGTGAAACGTCGTATGCTACGTTAAAATGACTGAGAGACCTTTGTAAATATGGAAATACCAATAATGTATTTAACTTAATAAAATACAGAAACAAATGAACAACTTCGTGTTTTGAGCTCAAAACGAATGGTGACACGTTTAAGTATTATTGTAAGAAAATTTCATCTATTAAAATATCACACGTGAAAATAATCGTTCTTTAAGACTATCTTTATGTAGGTAAATTACCATCATCTTTACAAAATAACTGCAAATGGAAGGGACATAGAACGTATTTTAAGGAAACTTTATTTGCAGAAGAATATGGATTTTATAAAATTATCATAGAATATTCCATATCCACCTATTTCCCAGTTATCCACTCGAGATTGCGGTCGAGTACAGCTGCGCTTATCCTGGATCACCACTTCGTTATTGAATTGCTCAGATTATGTGAATATGTTCACCGTCCAATACCATCGATACATTTGCATTTACATTCTTTCTGTCCATTGAGCATATTATTACGCTCTTTTCCTCTTCTTCCTTAATAATTCTCCTCACTCTCTTCCCAAATTATTCCTTCTCGCACTCTCATTTTTTTCTTCCTTGTCTCCGTTGTATTCCGTGTGATATGTAATATCAGTTGCAGAGTGGTAAACTACGATAGGAATAACTTGGGAACAAGTGAATTTGCGCAATACTTCATTACAAAGTCCTTGAAAAGCTCACTTTTCTCCACGAAAAGGTCTATGTGAAAAAGTTGCTACCTCCCTTCAATTCAAAATTATTTTGACAAAGTGGTGGCCTAGTGGTAGTCAAAATGCATCTATTTTACTTCATCACCTCGGAAGTGTAGTCCGCGAGGCAGAGGTTTGTGAAATTAATTGGGCCAAAGTTTTTTTTTCCTTGAAACACACTCGGTACATGATCTTCAAGAAAAGGAAACACGAGGGTTCTGTACTACGCAGGTACATATAGCAATGTACCTCAAGGAACAATAATGCTCAAGGCGCTATAGTGGCAAGAGATAACTGTGAAATAGTTTTTCATAGAGAATTTGATAGTGGACGAAAAAACTAATAGATGTAAAAATTAAAACAGTTGTAGTTCATGTAATAATCAATTGAAACCGTTGAAAAACTTGAACAATTAACTTCCAGTATGTCCAATGAAGAAAAAAAATTTGGTCTGATTGAATACTTGGAAACAATGTTTTGTCACTTCCGAGACCTGGATTACTGATATTTGAGAGTGTGATATTTAGACATGTAAGCTTAAAGAGTTATATGTAGAGCTCAAAATCTACTCTCGCAGCACTGTAGAAGGATCCGGGCTGTGCTGTTCGTCTAACCCATCCGCTATTCTTGAAATAGCCCTCCTTGGACCATTTATGCATTTGTTGACTCGTGTGGGGCCCATGAATCTCACTATTCTCCTCTTGTGACCACTTTAATTCCCAGGTTACTTCAGCCTCCAACGGCGCACTTGTTAGCTCTTCATCCATTTTTGATGATGTACCCGCTGAAAACAGAAGTACAAGAGCCGTAATTGAGGGGAAAAAGTTGGGCAAACAGAGCCCTTGTGAGTTCAGTTGATAATCACCTTGGTTTGTTTCCACGAGCTTCTCCTTCTCTTTCGTGTCGAAATCGTCCGCGTACATGTCTAATTCAACCTCCTGCTTCGAGTGTTTATTCGATCTGTCCACCTGGGATTAGATAACGCGTTTACTCAAAAAAAATCTCATTTCTTTGCAACAATACAGGGAGAATAACGAGTAAGCTTATGAGTTCCGTAGAGAAGTAGTAAACTGGAATAAGTGCATTTTCAGTTTATGACGATTCTGGAAAAATATCTCGAAATTTAAAAAAGATTTGTTCTGTAGACAGAGACTAGAGCATTGAGTTTTGTTTAGAGATACCAGAGCTTTGTTTTATACACCAATCCGCTTTGCAGGAAAATTTCTGGTTCCAACTAAAATTTTGCGATCTTGTTGAAAATTGGCGCCAAGCAAAAATGCACTTATCCTACTTTACCACTTCGCTATTCACTCGGAAAAACAGAGTGAAGAATACAGGATTGGATGAAAATCAAAATATTCTAAAGAGAAAAAAAATAAAAAATTTCACAATACAAAAAAAAAAGAAAAATGGTTCTGTGGAAACTTCCTAAGTTAAAATTTTTGACAATATCTTGATATTTCATGTTGATGTTCAGGATTATTGATATAATCGGAAAAAAATCGTGCCTGCTTCTTAATCTCAGTATATGCCTCTTGATAAATATCCATGTTTCCCGTCCTAGTTAACAATTCATTGGCAAGCTCTGTAAGTTTCACAATTTTATCGGAATTCTCATCAGTTTCACTTAGGCCGGCCTTTTTTCGCTTCCAACGTTCAGCCGAGGATATCTGCTTTTTCCCTTTACCTGAGAATAATTGCGGATTTTAGAACAACAATTTTTTGACTGCTCAGTATTGCAGAATGTAATTATTTAATTTATAATCAACTGCCATTATATTGGTATCCTAGCAATGATTGTTTTTCCACGAGACATTCCAAGGACTTTTTTTTTACGAAATCCCCGAAATTTTTTGTTTTCTATTGCACATTCGATAATCTATTTAATCACAGGTCTAACTGAGCCAGATTTTTTCTTCGACTACAGGTACAAAATACAGAAAGAAATAATGGGCATAAACAAGTTTTTGTAAAAAAAAGAAAAAAAAATCAAAAATTACGAAATATTCGCAACTAAATGGTTTTCGAAAAAATTTCTAGACTGACGATCACACATTGCTAAGTTGATATTAAATTTTGAATTTGAACATAATGAATACCCAATCTACAGAGGGCCTTTGATACAGTTTCTCCAGGTTGCAGGTACTCAAGTATTTGTTTGTAGAGTGGAATTGGGTCAAACAATACACCAGACTCTTCCTCACTGTCACTATCCGCCAATCCCGGTTCCTCATCTTTTACGTCAGCTTTGCCTTCTGCAGATGCATTCGGTTTAATCTGCAAAATATGACTCAATGCAGTATACATATACAACTGGTTTAACCATTCCAAAGAGAATGAGGAGAATAATAAATAAGAGGGGGGAAAAAAATTGTGATCTCTTTGGGCAAGATTTCGGTAAAAGATTTGTTGGCATTGAAAATTTTCACAAGTTAATGAGCAGATTATGTAATAAGTAGGATATTAAAATCCTAATGAAATTTATTCACCTGAATCCAATCAATATTATCTAACCAATTGTCTCTGATCTCCTTATCCTTGTTCCAGTGGTAGTGACCCTCCTTATCAAAGTGACCTTCTTCAAGCTCTTCCTTCATGTTAAATGCCGTAAATCCCACATTTGTCTCAGCTGCCATGGGGCCCTCCTCAGTGCCTGAAAAATTTCGCTATTATCAATATGTGTAGCCATCGGTGTGAAAAGATCCCACTTTGTACATTGATATTCATAGTTTAGATACTCTTCAAAGCTCCCAGTCATTATTTTTGAATGGTAAAAATAAAACGGGATCAATATTATCAATATTTTCAAAAAGCAGTGACCAATGTTTTCTGACATATTTTTTTTTCAATTCCAACTTTGTGTTTTTTTCCAGAAATCGCGGAAAATCACTTACCCTCGAGGTCATCTGGGTTCATTACATTGTAATTATCCTCCTTGACTTCATCATCTTCCTCATCAGAATCTAATGTGTGTTGTTTTTCATTTGCTCTAGTTGCAGCCGACCAACTTCTTTCGTGGGTGAGAAGGTCGTCGTATTTCCGTTTTGACATTTTTCACAATTTCGAACAGAATCCTCACTGTACTCAAGCCAACTGCTCCAATTATTGCTATTTCTTGAATTTGTCCAAAGCAACAATCAACTACTTTTGTTATTGTACATAAATAATTGTAGGTTAGGTTTTCAATCTACTTCTTTTGTTTCCTTCTATTGTGGCGCGCATCAACGCGCGCATGTGGCACTTGCAAGCGGGAAAATTCAAATATCGAGATTAGCGGGCACGTGCTACATTGCCTGGCTGAGCACAATTAATTGAGTGATGGAGTTCTGCATGATTCAATAAAGTGATGAATACTTCAAATAAGTTGAATTACTCAATAAGGTGTATCTAATCATTTTTTTTCTCCAATTTTTCATGGGAAATGTCAACTGCCAGGAAACCAGAAACAAAATCTGATTTCAAGGTTAATTGACCTTCGCAGAATGCCCGCGATACCTACCAATGAATATTCTCAACCCGTTTGAGATGCTGAAAATTGTCCAAGTATCCCCAATACTTTCCTATGAATGCTTCCGTAGAATATTCTAGAAAATTGACTTGAAAAGTGTACACAGATGGCGCTGCGCGCGGCCATCCACGCTGGCGCTTGGCACAGAACCATCAGCCCCATTAGGGACGCGAACCATCGTGCATTACCTCTTGATCACGCCAACTACAGAGATCAAATAAGTAACATAAATTGTGAAAAAACAATTGTTTAAATTGGGTGATAAAAAACATTGAGCAAATTAATTTTGCGAAATGGCGGTATCTAAAGTGTTTTCAATTTCCGAGCCCATTTTTCATTCACAAAATGCCGACTTTAAAGAGACGTGTGACGGCAATTACCCTTGGACAACCATAATAGTTAATCAAATCCCGATGAACGTAGATGAAAACAAATTACTTTCAATTTTTTCCCGATACGGAGCCATTGAAGACACTTATATGTGCCATGCAAAGAGGAGAAGACAACGCAAGCATGAGAGAATGGCAAAATTAGTATTTAGAAATGAAGACGACGCTTGGAAGGTTTGGGAAGCTTCCAAAAATAAGCTACTTAGATACGAAGATCAGGTTCTGATGATCACCCTCGCTTCAGAAGACTACTCGCCTATACAATGCCTCAACGATATATGTCTGCGCGAGATATTTCTTCATGTACACTCGATTAAGGATAAGCTTCTTCTGGAGATGGTGTGCAAAAGGTATAAAACTGAGCATATGCAATATATTTTTCAAGTTTCATTATTTCAGATCTTTACGCAAATTGATAGAGCGTTCTGTGTGGACTCTGGAGTTTCTTATGGCAAAAATGCAATACGCAAAGCGTATAAGAAATTCCTATATCCAGCAGGGTTTCATCAATAAAGTAATTCAATTCTGTTTAAAGGTGGAAGAATAATGGACGCTGCTGCTGGTCAAATATAACGCAGATAGGAACTGATCATTGGCACTTTACCACATGGAGTATGATCCTTTCACGGGTAGAAAAATCGCTGAAGAACGTGGAGTTGTGTCTGCGAAATGACAAAGTCGAGTGTCTAGGAGCCGTGGCTGAACACTGCAATTGTCTTAGGGGACTCATCTGTGAATTATGTCACACTAGGGACACCGGGAATACTCCCTGCAATCATTACATACAAACAATCCTCCAGAAGAACAGAAAACTCGAAAAACTGCGCTTCCATTGCAATGGATCTTGCGATATGCACACGAATATGCAAGCATTCCCAGCAGAACTGGCAGAAATCGATCTCTTCATCGTTGGAAGATCTGTTATTCCACTTACAGTGGTAAGCAATCCTGTTAATGATAGACTCTTTCAATTCTCAGGCGTTTCCATGGATTCTGATTTGACATTCACTCAAACGCCCAATAATCTTTGATATTATTCAAACATCCCCTTAGTTCGAGTCCCTGATTCAAAGCCTCGACTCGTCTTCGAACTCATTGCAAATTGACGATTTAACGGCATCGACCATTGGCATTTTATCAAAAATTTTTGTTTCAGGCGCTATCCAATTTTCCAAATCTCCGAATTCTAAGGCTCCGAGGTTTCAACATAACCGACCAGCAGTTGATCAATGATGTGATTCACTTAGAACGTTTATCGTTGATACGTTGCGATATGCCGGAGTACGTTTTTTCCAGAATTGTCAGCAGCAACAGAGGCATCAAATATTTGCACCTCGGTATGTTTACATGAATTACGACAATGATAGAGAAAATTATTGACACGCAGAATTGATTCTCGTGACTCAATTTTGGGTCAAAACCTACATTTGTGCTTTGTACCTGCTTCAATTAATTCTCACATGTCTATATTTTGCACTATGCAATAAATGCGTCGATTCGCTGGTCTTACCTACATGTTAAAAGAAGGGAAAACATAAATTTAAGGGTACATTCATAGCTTGCTGCTGGACGACTGGCACAATGAACAGAGTGAGCTTGTATTACTCGAGTATGTTAATAGCATAATTCGCTTTATATTCCCTGCATCTTGCTGCATGATTTCCCAATTGATATTTTATACGTACAGCATAAGGTACAGATGAATCCAAATTCCGATCCATTAATCGGAAAAATAAAGCTCACTAAGAATTTTTAATATCTTTCAGCAATGGATAACTTGACTGAAGCCTCATTCATTCACGTACAGCGCCTGCCAAATTTACAAGTTCTTGTGGTGAATTCAGAACAGTTTACGGATGCATATTTGGGTGAAATGCCTCGACTCAAAGCCCTCAACTGCTGTTCATGTCATTCGATAACTGACGAGGGTGTTCGGAATTTCTTCAGCTCCGCGACAGACATTAGGGTTGTTGGCTTTGCAGACTGTTCGATTACTTTGGACTCTGTAGTAATTGCAAAGGAATGGACTAAACGTACACATAAATCTTTAAAACTCTGCATCGATGATGATCTGTTCAAGAAATACTTGGATTTAAAGTGGGAAAACAGTGAAATGCTTCAAGTTGTTGAATGGGATGCGAGCGAAATAAATGATGCTTTGAAAGAAGGTGGTTGGAATCTAGATATTATAGTTTAGAAGGATACCAAAAAGTCGAATAAGAGTGTAAAAGTAATCCAAAATGGAGAAAAACAAACAGATGTAATTACATCGAAGGCATTTGACAAAGGGAATGTGATTTGATCAAATAGAAGTCTATACAAGAATAAGGTATAAATAGTTCGTAGTAGTTTTGTGGAAGACAATTGTGGACGATCCGACAAATCTGTTATGACCAGCTGAGATAGCAATTTCAGGCACGGAATTTTGAACAATGTGAATCAATAAAATATTTTCATATTTATCAAGTTTGACTGTCACCAATCATCATCTATATCACGACATCAAAAGACCATATTATTTAATCATCAAGCTATGTAAGATCGCAGCTTTTTCATTGATAATGAACCTCTGAATCAACTCATTCATAAATTCAACCTCCTCCCGAGCGGCCTGACGTCTCATAGCTTGTCTAACTTCCTCGCGAACTCCCTTATCAGCACCCCTAGTTGTTATCCTCCTGCCCTGCAACACCTCTGATCCAATAGCAATGTCCAATGATACCCCTCCACCACTCTCGGTCCACAAGTATGTGAGCTCCTCCAGAATATCAATACAGATAATATAAGACGTGAAGAGTGGATATCTGAATGCCTCATGCATGCGAATACGTTCAGATATTGTTGAGAGAAGATTTGCCTCTTGAGGCCAGTCCATTTGCATGAGAACTAGGGCATTTCCTATGACCCAATCACCAGTGTCTGTGGGAATTGTTAATTTTGTCTTTAAACCATTGAGCAGCAATCTGCAACAATACTGCAATATGGCGAGTTCAGCTAGGGGAAGGTAGTGCAAATGGCGGGTTGCGGCGACCGTCAGATTTGTAGATAATTTACCACGAGCTGATGGTAAGGCACTCACTATCATCACTATGTAGTCCAACATTCCCTGGATTGAAATACAAAGGCAGTCAATTAATTCCAGTCTATTTCTCTGCACTAATGGAAAAAGGAGCATTGATTGAATTTCGATTTCTTGGATATTCCAAAAAACTTTCTGCGATTTCAAATATCTTCTTGAGTTTGAGATCGCCATTTTTCTTGAATTTCCTTTGCTATTTATCCTAGAAATTTGTCTACGAAAGGTTGATCTTTTCGTGAAAGTGAAGAAAAAACTCACCCCGTAATCTTTCAAACAGAAGCAAGTGCTAGCTAGCCGTAAGTGCGTTGTGAGGCTTCCACCAGCCTGTGGAAACCTTGCTAGAGCGTCCTGATGTAAACCTTTGTAAACAGCTAGGTCGATCAAAAAGGGATTCAACCACGCATCCAAGCGCAACGTCTGTTGGCTTAATTTAGTTACTTCTCTCTTCATATACTCGGTACTGTGCAGTATTTCCCATAAGGCAACTGCTGATGTCAGGCCGTACCCACTATATTCACTGTCACTGGTCAATACAATCTCCTCCCGCTTTCGCTTCTTCAGTTTTGGTTCTGAAAATTAAATGATCATGAAGATGTTTCTCGTTTGTTCAATTGGTGATTGATCAGAACTGGTATTGGTATGCACTATATTAGATCTACTTTCACGGTGAAAACAAATGATTATAGGAAAAACAGTGACGTGGTGTGGCTGAGCATTAGCTAATCCATTTTGTAATTTTGGAGAATATAGTACATTAATCACTCAAGCACAAATTGTTTCAATTTTTCCCACAAAAAAAAGTTTCTTTGAGTTTCAAATTTCCTCCCATGGAGTAAAGAATTAGAGGCTTCATAGAGTTTCAAATTACCCAAAATGAAGTAGCATTTCGTTAGTTACCTGAGGTAGATGACTGTGGCTCCGTAAAAGCCTCCACCAGGCAGCAAGAGTGATCCAGCCCGTTCATCTGAGCTGCATGCTCATTCAGTATTCTAATCAATACTGCGATTGAACATATAAGTAATTGTCTAACCGTAGCTTCTTCACTGAGTCCATTGACATGGCCAGCAGTGTATTGCTGAATTCTCTCGCAATATGCCTCCTGGTTCCAAGGAGTTGAGAAGAGAGCACTCAATTCCCATCCTAATTTTTTGCCTACAGTTTCAATTACCTGAAATAGTCGATCCCAGGGATTTGAGATCTGCGAGTCGGGGGGCTGCTGAACGTAAGCTAGGAAGAACTCAACAGCTTTACAGAGTAGTCGTAAGCTTAGTCGAGGATTGAGGTCCACTGGGGCTCCTCCCAACAATGGAAGTGCTTCGCAAGCTAGCAGTCTTCTGAAGTCGTTGACAGATTCGCCTGGGTGACTGTGTTTTTCAGCTGTTAGAAGAGTTTCGACTAGGCGTGGCTGGTGAACATAAGAATTTTGTGCTTGGGTGAGAGGGAGGCAATGATTGGCTTTCCATTTAAAGGGGTTTTTGTATGCGTTCGCAGTGAATGTTTCATAAAGAGAATTGAGAAATAGTTGCTTACTCCATGTGTTGAGACAGTTTGAGGAAATTTCTTCAACAATAGCAGAAGCAATTTGCAGTGTTCCATGGTGTCTTCACTGTGATCAGCAGTCATGACTAAGAGTCTATGTTGGAGCTCTTGGGGAATGTGCTGGAACATCTGGCAGAGTAACTCCGACTCGGAATCATTTTTCTCAGAACGAAGGGACGATGTCACCATCTCAATTTCCGCCCAAATTTCACGATCTTCAGGGAAATTCTGAAAACTGGCAAATGGATTATGCAACTCTTGATGTTCGACGATTTTGAACTTACATTTCGCTGAAGCATTTGGCGGCCTCCTTCACATTTTTGGATAGTTTCTCGATTCGATAAGCTTCGAACTATAAAACAAAATTGTAGTTCAAAATATTGTAATTGATAGGTTGTCATTATTTAGCGTCGGCCAAAATCATTCATGAGTGTTTTTTTTTCCGGTTTCGTTATTATATTTTTGTAAGAAGCCTGTATTGACGTGCTATAGATATTGTTTTTCATGTGACATATGTATACAAATTTAAATATGATGAAGATATTGTAATGCTCATATTATATTTAACAAAATAACAGTAAATAATAACATAAAAATGATCAACAAAAGGAAAACCTAACCTGGACTTTAGAGCTGTGTGGAAATAGTGATTTAGCTGTTATTAGCCAGGATTTTGCAGCGTAAATGTCAGTGTGAAGGGCTTCTTTTGCTCTCGATAATAAATAGTCTTCTTTAGAGGCTTTTGCCTCGGGCTGCAATGGATTTTCAAACATAATCTAACAATTGTCCAAGTTTATAGATCTTTCGTGCAACTTGTGTTTACAAATGAGTAGTCGTAACCGTCGGTAAAGGCTGTGAGGCTTATATTGAGCTTGGCAGAGCGCATGGTGGATGGCGCTAGTACCTACCAAATTGTAGCGCGTCAAAATTTGTCAACGGTGTCCGAAATTGCATATTCTTTAGTCGCCCATTGTAATTGATTGTAACGAAATTTCTATAATTAGATATAGAGATAGGATGGTTCAGTGAAGTTCGGGGGTCCCCCTAAGGCATCAAACATGATATAAAAGAAAGTGTCACACTATCAAGTATTATAAATAATGTTTATTTGCATTTATACTGAATTTTCCTCTCCGTTGATTAACTTTGTCCCAACAGCAACATAACTTGACATCTTGGGAGAAAAAAATATGGAGCCAAAAATAATATTATTGACTCAAACGCGTCACCTTACGCGTGAATTACTAAAACCAACAATAGGATATTTTTGCAAATCCTCAGAAAGTATATGGGCAAGTTGAGAGGTTACATTTATAAAGATATAACTGGAAGCACTCAACGAGTGAAATCGGATTATTTTATATATCCGACATAGAAAACCTCCCTAAGTGGTTATGGCCTTTCGGCTTTTGTATCCGGGAAATTCACTTCCATCAGGATCACGAGATCGTGATTTCTGCCTCAAGGTCCTTTTCCCGATTTCACGTATGAAAGACCCTATGGGATTTTCTACGGGGTATTTGAAAAGACTTCTATAGGATATCGCACACTAATTTTTATCGTCCTGTGTATCCTATACGAATTTCTAGAAAAGTTCCTTAAGGATTTGCAATATTACAAATTTTTTCAGAGACCAATAATAATTAATTTTGTTGACAGTCTCGAAGTGACTGAAGTGAGAAACGAAGGGTTCATCTGTAATTTAGAGATGACCTTTGATTTCTTTTGAAGAAAACCGACCTGCTGTATCGGTGAAGACCATTACCATAAACCGCTATATTGCCGGAACGATTGAAGATAGCGGAAGAATCTTAATAACCAAAGTTGTTCCTGATGCAAAAATGCATATTTTATGTCTACCGAGTTTTATCCTGTGTCAGGTAATTGAAGCGGCATCATCGGTTGAAACGTCGAGTGGTCACACTGCTGGTGGCGTCTCACCTCCACTCCCGTAAGGCGCATGAGTCTCTCAGCTTGCCCCACTCGACCAGAAGCACCCCCTTAATTTGGAGTAGCATTTCTTCTTCGAGCAACGAATTCTACGACGATTTTCTGAAACATCTCCATAAATCCATAAATTAGGAGGGTCTTCCATGAATGCCGTACCAAAATTTACCCCTAAATCGATGACAACTGGAGATGCCTGAGCTGCCGTGCGTCGCAAATGTTGTTCATAGGCGCTGACTGCACGTACTTTGGGATAGCTTAGGTTGGTTAGTTAGCGTGCAAGTACACGTATCAAAGGCACTCTGAATGCGAGCTTAACAAAGCCACCATCGGGGACTTTGCCAAGCGTATCACGTACTCGAGGTCGTCTACATGCCATCCCCAGGTTATACCGTAGATCTACACATACTAAACTTTACCCTTAATATTCGCCCCCGGGGCTCCATAATAGCGCTTATAAGATGACAATTCAGTCTAGACTTTCTACTCCAACCAACTCAAAATGTGAATAAATATTGCAATGTCTTTTTGAAATTGCAAATTTTCACATTGAATTCTAGAAAACGGCGAATAAAGTGAAGGGCAGTAACAAAGTGTACATATATTAGAAATATATTGAAATTCAGTGACAGTTAATGAAAAATTGATTCTCGAGGCCAAGACAACACCAAAATATTCAAGTCGACTTTCACCATTGTCACGTCGTGAAGCATGTGCAATTTTTTCTTCCACATTTTCATTGTCCACGCATAACCCGTAAAATTCATCTGCCTATAAAATGGCCCAAGTTACTCTGCAATTCATCCCCTCCCCTTTGGAAGATCGCCGTCGACTGATAGTGAAACTCCGACACGCGCGTCTGAAAGTAGGGTAGTTCGATAGTATAAAATTTAAGCCAAATGTGCAACTAAGTACCTACTTAGGTCCATTTGACGCTGGGGGATTAAGATCGCATTTGAATGGGAGATTTCAACAGTGGGATTTGCGCCAAATGAATTGAGCTATTGTCGGCTCCGGACCACCTGATGGCCCTTGCCAGTTGTATCTTTTTTTCTGCTCTATAGCTTTACATGCTGATTTTTAGCTTCCAAACGGCTGGCAAAATTGGAAAATTCCAATAGTCTAGGATGCAGATTTGCATTTTTGTTCAATTTTTGTCACGTACATGTTCAATAGTTTTATTCCGTGACTACATTGTAAATAAATTTGAGTATTCATTGTTTGAATCAAAATGTCATTTTCAATTCTGGAAAATTCATTTTAAAAAATGTGTTGAAAATACTAATTTTCAATATTTTACGATTCACCAGCTGTGGGTGGGTGTGGGTGGGTGGGTGTGAATGGGTGGGTGGATGGGTGGTTGGGTGTGGGTGGGTGGGTGGGTATGTGTGGGTGGGCACAGACATTATCAAAACTTGCTATGCCAACGAAGAAATATATGCAATGCTCACGTATAAGGCCGCTTGCATAAGTATAGCTTTACGGATGAATTAGCGGACGTATGCATTTGTGCAACATCTGGATTTTATGTGAAATCACTTCTGGATCGCAGAGCTTATTTTGCCGGAGGCGCGGAAAATTTACTCATCTGTATAAGGGGAGATTTTATGGTTAACTTCGTATATTAGAATTAGTTCAAGTTAAACTAGCTTCATCGGAGCATTGTGGGCTAGACCGACATGTCAAATATATATAGAGTAAAAAAAAAGAATAATCCTATTATATTTTTCATCGGCCATTTATGGAAATAGTTTTGACTTTTGAAATTCAGCAAAAAATAGTCAACACCAAGGTTAACGGATAAATAATAGAAGAACATGGGCATCAGGAGAGATGGGGAAAGACCGATTCAGCGATTCCGCCCCGCTTATAGAGCTTGTTATTCCCCTCATCATTGAATTATTTTGATTCTGCGATAATTCACCCCTAATACGCTTCCATTTTTCTCCAGCCGGAGCCTCAGTCATAGCAAAAAAATCATAAACCCTATTTAAAAATATAATTCACGTACAAAACACGATTTTCCAAATCATATTCACAATATCTTTTTGGGGAATTGTTGTTACGATTTCCACCATTGTTGTTTCTGTACTTCGTGACCATAGTGATAATTGACGGTTCTTGAAATCATTAACAATTTAGCAGATGCGACGGAAAGAAGTTTGTTTTTGGCGATGCGGTGAATGAGAAGTTGCAAGTATGTAAGATGAGACTTTGCGCGTGGAATTAGAGGGCGCGTACATGCCATGTGGAAATGGCGAGCGCCTGGGATCGGATGTATCCATTGTCAGTTATAAAATCGAATTTGTCAATTAGACTTTCAGGAATTCATGGTTGGTTTACGCGAGAATTGGGGACAATGCTGTGCGGGGGGTTGACAGCTGTATCCAGAAGCCTCTAGCTGTAGTTGGAGCTCTAGCTTTATGCCTGTACTAACGCTCCCAGGCATTTCATTTAGGATTGTAATACAGGCCACTAATTTCGATTGATCTAATTTGTTGCACTTGGGGTGACTTGAGAGGAGCCTAATCAAGGCTGATGAGTTTTTTTTTAGTATCGGGGGAATATACTTCATAATGTTTAAGATGAATACATATCATTCTACTTTGACTACTGTGCAGATATTATCTAATCAATTTCCATTGCGTTTTTTTCCGAGTAACGCGACTACGAAAACGGTCATTTTTTTTAATTCACGGAAAAAAATCATTAAATTTTGTTGAATTTTCGGAAACTTCGCAAAATTATGTGAATTTCTCAAATTTTGGGAATATTTGAACTTCTCTAAATTACTGGAAGAGATTGAATGAAAGTTTTATTAAGCAATACGAGTAGTTTTTGCGCGTATCAAGGGAATAGCGTGGTAAATTTGAAGTTCCGGACAATTCAATTTGTCAAAAAAAAAAAATTCCGTCCAATTGTTTGAGGAGTTTGTGTCCGTTTGAATGCCACTGAAGTCCTTTGAATGCCGCTGAATGTCTTCCGCTATCATCGAGACCGGAAAGTTTCCAGGTCGTCTCAGTTAATCACGATAATTGATATTCCGCTGATATCACACCGGGAATAGTAATGAAGTAACTCCCGGTGATAACGAGGTAACAGTAGACCCTCCTCGGTGAAGCTGGAATACCTTATTGGCCGCGTTGAACCAGCTCGTTTGTTTTCTTTAATCCAATTATATTATTATCCCGGCGTCCTGTGAATATACCACAGGATTCCGATTATTCCCCGGATGAGCTATTCATTTTTTACGAGCCTCATTTATGAAAGCCAATTTGAATAAAATTTGAGGTGTCCCTTTGGCACCATATAAAATGCTTCGCGATCTGTGACTTCCGAATTTGACTGAATTTCTTTTTCGTGCAAACGAATTCATTCTCGAGATAAGCCTAAAATTGGAAGTTTTGCGTTATTTCTGTCAACAGACACGCACACTCACATAGACATATTTTCAGCCTAATGAAAACAAATTTATGATGCTAGGGCATCCGAAAAATGGTGTCATCTACCGGATGAACTATGAACACACGATCTAGTCTGCGCGGCGGAATATTCTGTAAACTCTCGGCGAAAATTCAAAGAAATCTAAGAAAAAATGACACAGTGGTTAGAAAATTTGAGGATGATAATTCAAAATTTCAGCAATGTAAAAAATGTCAGCATGGACCCATAAAATCACTGCTGCCCTGCGAACACAGTAGTTAACAAACGCGTTTTAACAATCGAATGACGCTCCTCACCTGTAAAACGCCCCACAAACGAATTTAGAGAATTGCGTGTTTTTCGGCGAAGATGATCCTGTCGCTGATTTTTTCGCCAAAGCCCCTCCATTGACTATTCACCCATAGATTTTCCTCATCACAATTTAATGTACTCTGCAAGTCTCATCGTCTTGTCGTGTCTCGTTTTCGCGATAGCGTATAATCCTCATGGTCGCAGGAAACAGCGCATCATGGTAATAACCGTCATCAAATAACGACCACTTAGACGCATGCCGTTGCCGTTTGACAAATAATGAAAAAGGGGAAAAAATTCAAACGTAACTATAGCCTATATACGAGAGATAAATCATTCCGTCGAATAATGCAAAATGCGCGCAATTGATAATACTTTGTATTTCTATTATTCCCGATATTTAATGCTAGGAGGTGCAATAAGTTTGTTTCCAAGCTGGATTCTTGCAGCACTGTTCACATATAATGCTGTAAAATTTATCGTGTTTACTAGGATAATAGGATAAATTTTCGATTTGAAATCAACTGGTGACTGTGATGTCCAGTACAATTTTTTCTCCTTACGAATGCAATAACGTTTTACAAAGAAATTGTCAGAAAAAACTATCGTAGACGGAAGTTACCAACAGGAAACTTTTTCCATGCTCGAAACTTTCCTCTCCATTTAGTGCATGCATTCGGCGAACGGCAATCTGTCGAATAATGGCAAATATGTGCAATTTCAAATAAATGCGAGGGAAAAAATAGCAGTTAATGATTTTGTTCCTCCGTAAATCCGCAAATATTTACATTATTCCCTCCCTCCGGAGGCATTCGTGCGGGCTCGACGGTTTCGCCGGTGATTCGATTAAATTAAAGTATCGTCTGTTAACGAGGCACGCATGACAGTGGCACGACATTAAACTGTCCGCAATATCCGCCATTTCAAAATGCCCAGTGGGGAAATTGAGGCAGAGACTGTAGAGTATAAAGATACAGAGAGCGGTGGAAAAAAAGGATGGTAAAAAAAAAACAAAAAAAAAAGTACGGAATAATAAAAGTGCACATGCAGTATTCAGGAAACGACGCATTCTATTGTGCTTCTGTAATAGTTAAACTGTCGGGGGATATTACTCCGGTAATTCACGTGATTTCCACTCGCTATGTAGCCATGTTTAATGCGTTTCAAGCTTGTTTGTACTTTATTACGGAGGATCAACGGTGGAGGTGGTACCGAGACAGTTTGTGCAATTAAATAATCGTTGAATGGCGGTTCCGGTTCGCCAGCATTGGACGTTACCACAATGCCAACCACGCCCATATCTAAAATTGTGGTAAACACTTTTAATTGAATTACCTATGTAGATTTCGAGCTTTTTTTTTCTCTCTATCTGTAAAATAAACTGCTTTTCCTAAATATATAAGGAAGAATAGACGGAAGAATCCCAAGCAAATGCGATGTGCGCAGAAAAATCACCCAAAAAACGAGTTGTGGATAAAAATATTCGCTGAATTGATTTCCGACAAATTGACCCGGATCTGCCCTGTATGTCATGAGCCCAAAACCGTGGTGTATAGCGCCGTGCCTCTCGTTTATCATCCGCTGTTGGCTTGTCATCTCATCTCCCATTTCTTGCAATATGAATAAACCATAGACTCCTGAAGAAAGGAATTTCCACGGAGCCGTCAAGCTACCTCCGCACTTATCTATCGCTGTTACTAATTGACTCTCCCTTTCCGTGCATTTTCCATGGGGGCCAAGAACATAAGCATGGTATGCACTCAGACAGAATACAATCAGATTATTTTTCAGAGCTAGTGCAAATGTGATTTATTAGCTATTTCAAATGGGTAATTGCTTCAAATGAGAATTTCGGAGATTGTCAAGACTGGCGTCTAATTAATTTGTCCATACCATTCATATCCTCTCGAGGCCCGCTGAGTAATTCCACAATTACTGCTGCGACTTTGGATACCTTGTTGTATGGCATATAATAAACAGAATTATTAAAAATTTTCTGACGTGCAATTGTATGGTCACTTCCGGAAATCGTAATGTAAATATATGTAGTACATGCAATTATATGCAGTTCCAAAAATCTCCAAAATCTGGTGGTGCAGAACGCACAACCCAAAAAATTTAGCACTGGAGCGAAATGTGTATTGGCCCAGAACCCTTGATAGAGGAAGTTATTGTGATGACTTCTCTATATACCTCTTTTTGTTTGTGTGTGTGCAACCCACCTCCGTACATAAGGATTCCGACACAAGAAACTATAATGTTTGAAACAAAAATGACAATCATAAATACTTTGGGTTAGGACTACATCCGATGTTTTTTTAAACGTTCCAAGCTCTCATTTTGCATTTTTTGCCGGCAATATGAATACTCCATCGGCCCCTGAAGAGAGGTGAAGCCGTCAAGCTCAGTCCATATTTCTCTATCGCTCTCACTAATTGACTCGGTTTCCTCCTTCCCCCCCCCCTCCCGTCTCCTGGGGGTGCGAAACATAAGAAAAAAAGAGGGTTGAGTGGTGGGGAGTGCACCTATCTTAAAGTGCCAACTCTCGGGCATCTCCCAATGAGATCCGTGGTGTCGCGCAGTCGCCGGTGCTATTCCGTGGAGATGAGCAAATGAAAGAGAGAGAGGGCGAGCGTACATTCACCCCTCCAGCATCCCTAGTTCGCGGGGGTGGTTGCCAACAAAAAAAAAAGTGGAAGGAGCGCAAACCCCGGAGCAATACAGTTGGAGTGTGAAAATCAACGTGGGTGGCAACTAGAGAGGGTGAGAAACCGAAACACCTAACCCCCATCAGCATCACCAATATAATGCTGCACACGCTTGTATGTACACAAGAGGGTTTGGCTCTCTATCTAGCGTACTCGGTAGGAAGTTTTTCTTCAATCAGTTTCTCAGCACTGGATATTTGCGAATCATGCAATTTTTTTGGAACCCTAGAAACTGTACATTATTACAAAAAAATTGCTGTATAATAGTTCAAGTAGTAGTGATATTATTGTTCGGCCTATTCTTTGGATCACATTTGATGACGGGGGAGTGTAACGCACAATAGGACACGTGTTAAAATTGGGACGCGGGACATAACGGTACACCTGATTATGCCCTCATGTCCCCATATCCCATTATGCCCCCCCTCCCCCTAGATTTAGGATATTTTTTATTTCGCTTCGTAAATAATGAATATTGGCGTAACTGGTTCTAGAGGAGTAAGGACGAATGTAGGAAAAATTAAGCAGAAATTCTGAAGCAAAAATGTTCTTGATAAGAGAACATGAGCTCAAAATTTGCGAATATTTCAAGCTAACGATAAAAAAAATAACAAATGCGAAGGGTAACTTTTATCAAACTTCCCCTTCCGCATCCACCTACAAATAGGTATATTTTTTCTCAGAAGTGGTATTTTACCATAAAACATGTGATATTTTCTCTCCATGCACCCCTGTCATCCAAAGGGTGTGTATTAGTAGGGAGGAGGCAGGGGGGGGGGGGGAGGGGCAGGTGAACTCGTCTTTTTTCTTTCTCTCACTCGAGAGGTGGGTGGGTAGAGAGGGGGTGGAATGGCTACGAGATTGCCGCCATTTTACAGCCCCACCGAATCTGCATAACGATCAGAGACTGTCGTGTTTATCAAAGCTTTTCTACGTCATCTGCATAATTTTCTGGCGCGCCTCTTCTGCTCCTCCAACCCCTTGTCTCTTTTATCTTTGGAATGTGCAGATGCGCAGATGTATAGGTACATGGATAGATGTACATTACGCCGAGTTTGTACATAGTTTTCCCGTAAAGTGCCTTTTAAAATTTAACGTCTTTTCGGAATAAATTTTCGGGGAAAGGAGGGGAGTGACCGAGTGAAGGCGCCCCAGGGGAGGGATTCAACCATGAAAGCAAATATACAACAAAAATATATAAGATTATATTGCAATATATTGTTAATGAGAAAGTTAATTCGGGTTGCTTTGACGAACTCTCTGCAGCAGCTTTTGAAGAAAAGAAGAAATAGAGGAGAAAATATTTTGAGAGAGGAGAAAATAAAAATCAAAAAGCTGCACAAACTGGAGATTTACCGAACGCCACTCTAACATTCATCAAATTTTTCATAGTTTCAGATTTCCGAAGAAAATTTTTGGTGACAGCTCATGGGTGGTGGGGTGTCTTATTAGCCCTGGCATATGGAGAGCCCGAATTGGGGCTATTGGGGGGTGATAAGAATCTCGACGATCGGTTTGGAGAAGGATCCCTCCCCACTAGATCGTTTGCGGATAGACTGTAGATGAAGTTTTGAGTAACAGGTCTAGTGTCAGGGGATTAGCCCCAGTTTGAATGCCCAGTTATCGATGACGATCTCATCTCATATTTTTTCAGTTTGATGTCTAATTTACAGGGTTTTATGCAATGAGGTTAGGCCGGGGGGAGAATTAAAAAAAGCGGAACTCAAATTCTGTTATTGGTGAATAAAATTGTTATTTATTACAGTCACTTCCACGCACGCACATGCAAATCTCTTGGGTTCGCGTCCTGATACCGGAGAATTTTTCACAGGATGAAATATTTTCCCAGGGATTCCGACCGATAGCAGGAAAATGTGTATACCCTTAAAATGAGACCGTACGACCGGGCGGAAGCCTAACCCGACGCAGCGATTTACGCAGAGGTTTACCTTATGTTCATAGATATGATGGCCTACATGCCAAGAGTCGGCCCCAGCCGCATGGCGATGGGTACTCCCTCTAAAAGAATGTTGGAGGAGCACTTTCCATGAGGAGGAGAAATGAAATCCGGACATATGATCGATAAAGGAAATCAATTTTCGGAAGCCAAAGGATGACAATAACTTCCCCTGCGAAGAGTTGAAAATTAAAGAAATTGTGTATCTCTCGATTAAGAGTGGCATATTGCCGTATGCATTGACTATTAGCATTATATAGGTAATTCTGATATTACAGAGAACCACACGCGTGCAATAATAATAGCCGTAGACCGGTGAACAATCGCTCGATCAATTTCTCGGAAATGCAAGAGACGCATTAGATAAAATGGGAATGTAATAAGGAGTTCTCGGCGAAACTATTATTTCTCCCGTACGTTTCTTATGAAATGCGATAAAAGGGCTAGGTACAATTTGCTATGATAGATCGGTGGCCGTGGACAAGTTCCATTACGCTGAGCGCTGAATTATTGAGCGGGCAATTTCCCGAGACATGCGGTATCCTGCATCAAAGTGTCAACGGGCTCATTGGACTCCCCTCGTGTGATGTCATGGTGCAGTCAGCGATGAGTTTGCTCGCTGAGCTTGGCCTATGTGTTGGGCCGGAATCAGGTGGATATCGCACCAGGGGTAATCCATCGGTTCGCTCCATCGGCGATCAAGCGCCCCCAGCCCCGGTAAACATTCTAATTTAACGATTATTACCGCTGACGCTCGTTATCGACACACTCGAGTGACCAATCGCATCCGGAGAATGATCGATACGGCAGATTTATCGGAACACCAATTAATTATTTATCCAGCGGTTAATCGCCAAAGTTCATGAAGAAAAACACTGCGCCTTTGGAACTGCCTACAATTTGAGATTGAATTTTCAATAGATCTGCCGCAGTCGTGGAACAATGTTCCAATCTATTGCTTCCTGTCCAGTTCTCCGCTGCACGACCCCCATGTTGTATTTTTTCGTTACGCGCATTTTCCTCCCCAAAGCCCATGTATTAAGCATTGTACTCCCGAAGGAAAGAATCCGTGTCATAGTGGTTTATGGTATCTAACCGTTATACTCAATGTACTATTAAATGCGTCTATTGTACGTCGAATACACATTCATCGCCTTCACAAATTTACTTCCGCAGAGCGTTTGGAAAAGCTCCATTCCCTTTCTCGGACACATCAGTGGCCGAACGGAGGCAAAAAAAAAAAGACACGTGTGGCCGCCCTCCAGCAAATTCGATAGTAATATCAGCCCTTTTATTTATTCCTTCCTCTGGCTCATCGTTGCTGTTTTATCGCCACATTTTGAGGGTAAGTCCAGGGAAGGGATAAATGTAAAAACGATACATCGATGGATCGCTGCAGCTTCCGCATTCATATGCTAAGATTTTTGGCAGGGTTAAGCTGTATACGAAATCCACAAAATAGCCCTCGCGATGCGAAAATCGGAACAAATGCACCCCTATTCCATGATTTATGACTCCTTTATATGCATTCCTCATGCAGAAAAAAATGTAGAGTGGCGCTTCTATCGGAAACATTAATATTTGGAAAAACTGGACATTCATGAAGGTCATTTCCTAATCATTCTGGCATTATAGCTGCACGACCACCCCCCCCCCCATCTTCATCGCCGCCCCTCACCCCCACCCCCGTAAGGGTCCGGATAGCGTAAAACCTTCAGATGGTCTCATAAGAAGTTTCACTTCATATAATTTGGGTAGTAAATTGCAGTTGACAAAACAGCGATTCTTACGTCATCGTAGTGACTACTGCAAATAAGGCTGGGTACATTGTACTCCAGCAACTCGAAGAAACTTACTAAAATGGTAGATAGAATTTACTGTATCACTATTACGCTCAAATAGACAGAACTTTAACCGGACTTTTTGCTGAGATAGTACTGCTCTGTCGAGTGAACTTGACTACGCATCAGTATACAAATTCATCGGTAAATAAAACTTCCTTTGCAGTGTAGAGCAAATTTTCTCTTACCGTGTTCTCTTTCTTACTGAAAGCCTCATCTTTATGATATTGAAACAATGTTGAATAATGCCACCGGTATGAATGTACATTTCCTGTAGAATAGGGTTGTCGACTTTCCCCCCATAAAAGTGGAAAAAAAATTTGTCACCACCATGAGTGGCGAATAGTGTCAGAAGAGCGCCTCGAAAACGAATCAGACAATTAGCCTGGGCCCCTGCTCCTCCGCTCTTAGGCATTATGCAAAGTAGATTTTAAATTTAGATGTGTCGTATCGCCGGTTTGGGTGAATGTCCAGTTTACATAGACGTGCCATGGCCATGTATCCGCGCCATGGGGGTGAGGTAAAAAGGGGGGGGGGAGAGCGAAGCGAGTGGGTGTCGCACCGAGCTCGACAAATTAGCGCGTTTTAAATCCAATCCCGGCTAAAAGGGGGCGCTATTTTGCATTTCTCGCGTATACCCAACATTTGAGGTGTAAAATATTAAATCCCAACGCCTCTGCTCTCGTATGGGCTCCAGAGGTGTATAACTCAACACATTGGGCTTGTGTTTGGTCCATGAGGAGGCTGATGCCTGTAGTCGAGATACATATCTCACTGCGGAGCTCTCGAGGCCGCGGCACTCTCCGAGTTTACATTTAAATGTAAAAGTACCCGCGAGTGCCGTTGCGAAAAGCTGCTGTTTTGCATTGGAAAGCTCATGATTGCCTCTGAGCTTTTGCTTTTGACGAGTTATACGTCTGGTGTACTCAACTTTCAGCCACTTCTGCAAACACTTCACAGGAGAAGTCTCTTTATTTTGAATGGGTGAATAAAGGGGCAGGGTGGAGGGGGGGGGGGGAGGAAGGGGCGGCGAGGTGTGAGATTTGATCATCCCGATGTTTTGGGATGCATTAGAGTGGCTTTTTTTTTTAGGATCTTTCATAGTTTCGGCTATCTTTATGTTTATGGAATTCATCAAATTTTGAAGTTTACGTTAATTTTCATTCTGGCCATTCTGCAAAGTTAGAGTTTTTGAGATTTTAAACACATCTTAAAATTGACTCCAATAATTTTGTATTTCATGTTACGAATTCCAGTGAAAAATTTAAACAATTGCAAAAAATATAACAATGGATTTTTTTTCAATCCCATGGAAAAAGGAGGGACGACTACTTAAGTCCTGATTACTGTCGGTTTCCCGTGATAACCCCTCCATTAAGCGCGTCTAACGTCAACGGGGGGTGGAGGCTGAAGTGGTAACATTGAACAATAACCCGAGGACAATCGAGGGAGTCGAGCCACCATTTACGAATTAGGCTCGGTTACGCGTTTACAGCGAAACTCCGGATGCACGAGTGTGTGTATTTCTCCCCGAATTGAATCCAGTGAAATTTCATTCCCTCCCACGTCTAGTCGACGCCACTGCGGAGATGGCAAGTATTAGCATTGGTTAGTTTTATGGACCGTTCAATTCCGCACGAGGAATAGCCCCCCGATCAATAAAACCCGAGCGTTTTCCTCCTCTTTACTTTTTTTTCGGTTCATCTGGACTTTCGGCTTTTTCGCTTTTTCGTCGACTGAGCGCATCAATCGAAACGCTCCTAAAAACTCGTGTGCTGAGTAAATTCGCGGAAATTTCACTATGTCGAAAATACGAATAAATTTCGGGAAAAGACAACAGAAATCCAATTTCAGGTTGCGATAAGTATAATCCAAATGTGTCGAGAATGGAAGGTTTCTCATTGATTTTGGATGTATGTTAGAAGATTGAAGACTTGCGGGGTATAATGGGTTACGGGATACTTACGGGCCATTATGCCCCATGCACCATTATGTCCCACGGCCCATTTTACCCCATGGCCCATTTTACCTAATGCTCCATTGTACCCGATGGCCCATTATGCCCCATGATTGGTATTGGGAAGTGGCTGATGTGATAATGTCTGTGAAAATTGCAAAATTTTGAAAAAAACTAAAAGTTTCAAGCATTTGCCAAATTGAGAGTAAAATTCAATTTTTAAAATTTGGAAGATCCTGAAACATCAACACTGAAAGATTCCCGAGCAGAAAAAAACAATTATTTTTCTGTGCACATTTAATTATCTCATCCTGAGTTCGGAACTTAACATGGCCATCACGTTCTGACCTCTTGGCCAAAAGTTTTTTCTCACAGATACAAGAGGATCAAATAACAACCGGAGTTTTTCTGCAATGCGATTCACGCTTACAGTATCGTCTTTACTGAAGGGGGGAGCTTTCAAGAAAAAGCCAAGGTAGTTTTCAAAATTTAGGAAGGTTCCGAATAGGTTGACGGCTCAAAAAATTTCGCAGCTTCTGATAAATATGGAAACTTTCTGAAAAATCTTCAAAAACTTTGCAAATTTATTTTATATTGATAATGCAAAATTATTGACAAAAATCGGGAATTTTCAAAACGTTGAACCGTTAAATAATTTGTTTTTAATTTAGCAAATTTTGAAAGGACGGACCATATTTGACAAATTTTGTACTGACTTTTACTGTATGGTTCCACGGAGAAGGATGAGGGGCTTGGAAGAAAAGCTGAGGTAGTTTTATTTTACAATCCATCGGTCTGGAGTCGGTCACGGGAGGGTGAGTGTCCCGAGATGGGGATGGAGTGAAATTCTTACATCCAAGTCTTTTTGGTGGGTGGCTCTGAGAGGCTGGGGGCTTGTCAACTAGTGTTTTAAAAGTTTGCGGTGGACTACAAATTGGCTCACTTGGTTTTTAAAATGGGGTAGCCACTCAACCTGGAAAGTGGGAGAAGTCATTGAGGCACAGTTTGCTAACAAAAATATTCCAAAACATGGCGGTCTTTGATAATTTTCCCATGTTCTATCTGCAGTAATAGCGAAAATCGTAAAAGCTCATTCGTTAATCATCGCCGAATGGGTCATTAGGGATAAGTCAACCTTTTAAAAGATTTTTTAGACCATTTAGCAATTTTAAAAATTCGTTTCCACTTCCGGAACAATATCTTGAAGTTCCAAAATTTTCCAGGTATTTACAATGCGAGTCCAGTGCCGCGTGCAGCGCATGCGCATTTCCTTTCTCCGCCGCACTGACTGGTGTCGCGTCCGTTTCGGTCTTACGCTTTTCGATAATTTCAATACATATCGATAATTGTTTTAGTCTCTCTACAGGATGGAATATGCACAAAATGATTGATTTCTGCAAAATTTTGGAGAACTCCATTTTTTTTTCAATGTTTGAAGTGCTGGAAATTGTAAAATTTTGAAATTTGGAACTAAAATCGGATCCGTTTAAATTTTGGAACATGTTTTTCAATGACTGACGTTGATCAAAGACAATTGAAGAAGCTAGTATATAAGTTTTCTTTGTTGGAGTGGATACGTGTAATTTACCACATAGTTTATATCGCTTTAATCGTTTAATGTTAAGGCATGAGATTAGATAAGCATTTAGTATTGGCACATTTCGTTTGTGTTGGTTTTAAATTTTATGACTTCCTATTTATAGTTATTTCCAAGGGTACATTTTTCCACATGATCATGCTAACATTCTTGAGTGATAATTGCACAATAAAGGACAGGATTATCATACTTTTTCAAAAGAGCGAGAGAGAAAGAGAGGGCTGTGGATTTATTTTCAGACGCGATAGAATCCAAACTTTGTCTCAATCTTTCCCACACTGTCAAGTTTTTAAGCCATCCGGAGTCGCGCTAAGAGACTTTTACTATCAAACATATTACGGAAATTATGTTTCCAATATTTTGTTAGGAGTAAAAAAAATCCTGGGAGCAAATTTTCATTGTATATATTTTTTTAGTCAAAAAACGTTTTCGCCTTGCAGCGGAATATGCCCACGGTAATACGATGAGTTTGAAAGTATTTTCAATGTAAAACGCTTACATTTTTCATTCATCTTAATGCGTTTTACGCTCGACTGATTTCGTGCATTTGATACAGACTATTAGTTGCGTGTCCGGCTTGATTTATCATGACTTGATAGAAAATTTTTTGGCGTTCAATCGACTCTCCCTCAACTCTCAGAAAATATTCACTGTATTTATATGGTGGGGGAGTTTAGGGAGTAAAAATCCAGATATTTCACTTGTCATCATATTTTATTTGGCCCACAAAGTCATACAGTCAGTGAAAAATCATTTTTCTATGGCGCAGGGGGAACAAATAAAAGGCGATGGTGCCATAGCATATAATAGCAATAAATTCAAAATTTCGCAGTTTTAATTTTTCTTGAATGGAGAATTTTTGAAATTTCAGAATTAAGAGATGTTTAAATTTCCAAAATGTTAAAAACTGTAAAGCTTAAAAAGAATAGTTATCTATGGCATGGAAATGATAAATATAAAGCGATGGATCTACAAAACTTATCTCTAGATTCAAGAATATTAAGAATATATTGAGATCATAATGTCGGATTTGCACGTACGATATCACTCCATAGTACATTTTCCCGGTAAATATACATAGCCACCAAATCATTACCGAATTTTAAGGATTTCATTAACTTTTTTAGAGGCATCAACCGAAGCTGAAATCGACGAGTAAAAAAAATTAAAATTGTTTCATTCGGATTTTATGAGAATACAGACCTCAAACATTCCAAAAACCGTTTGCAATATTTCGAAATTTTACAAATGCTGAATGTTTAAACCGGTCCGTTACTTCTTCCACTTCCTAAATCCGAGTTTTTGGATTATGCATAAATTCCGCCACCTGTATATAGTCTACCAAGAGAACAAAAATATTCAATACTCGTCTTTCTATGGTGCGCAATGAATACACGACCTGATTCACTATTTTTCCAATTAATATGAGGATGTTCTCATTTTCCGAATGGCTCTTATGAAATCCATATATATCGTAAATGACCTGTCTTAAAATTCAATTTTAAAACGATAAAGAATGCTACTATCATTAATTTAAGAAGCTATAAGGCCTACTTCTATACCCGTTGGAGATAAAATTTCATGGAATAATTCCAAGCGTTACCAAAGCACACATTCGATGTCCTTCGCATGCGCCCGAGTTCGCGCGGGAACTAACGCGCATGCGCAGAGTTTGAAACGTATGTTACATTTGTTCTCATCATTACAACTTTTATAACTTATACATCTGAAAATGCTATCAGAATTATACGTATCTGCAGCATGTTTTCATACCTGAGTAAATAATTAAAGTTGAGCATTGACTTGAATTGAGAATTGTTTTGCAGTCATTTATGATGCTGGGAGGGACGGGTGATAGAGAGCGAAAGATTCACGAGCCTTTAGGTTTTAGTAAAATGCAGCATTAATGAGTGAATGAGCAATTGAGATTGGAATGAAGGTTATACTACATCATACTTTGGGGGTATATGGGGCGTATGCGGTTCGCGGAAGTCATAGGTGAGATTTTGGGCAAGGAACGACGGAGTCTTGGGCACGTTCGAGTCCCGCGGAGCTTCCTCGGACGGATCGTAGAAGATGAAGTCGTCATAATGACGCGGACGAACCAGCCAATCCTCACGCGCGGACAACACCACCATCCAAAAGTATACAGTGATTACTGGAACAATGACATACTTGTAAATATATTTACTATTTCAAACGTTTTCCAAATTTCAAAAACTCCAGATAATTGATTATTCATTATATATTCTCAAGAAATTTTGAAAAAAATATGCCCACAATTGTGGCTATTCTAAGATTTTAATTGAACATTTTGGGAAATGAACAATTGTTATTTATGGTGGATTGACAAATACATACACAAAATGACACTGGAGACAGGTGTGTACCAGTGGGCTTTTTCGGCCCCCTGTTGAAAGGGTTGGAGTAGATGAATAACCAGCGTGGCAATTTGATCTATAATACTTATCATCTGTAGATACAGCCAGGGCATTGCATATTTAGGTGTCCTCTGGAACGTAAAGAATAATATCCTCAGGTATGAAATAGCTATTTTCGTCACAAAACCGTAAAAAACTTTTCTGGCGAGTGTGTATTCACAGTTTGTATGTAAATACAGAAAAAATTCTAAAGGATGCCTTATATCCGTTAACAATGCTATGGGAAATTCGGACATGGTCATCGAATGTCTTATTCGAAATCCTATGAGATTTTTGAGATACTTTTTATAAGATTTTTAGAGAATTTCTCATCAGAACTAAATTCTTATAAGACATTTTTCTAGGAGATGCATGCATTCTCCTTTACATTTATATGAGAGTCTTATGGGATATCGTAACGATTTTCCGTTTTTAGATTTGTTTATCATCTGATAACATAAATACTCACATATACTGTGCCGAGTGCGAGTAATGTACTGGATGCAAGAAATGTCAAAGAATAACCCAGGAAGCAAATGAGCATAATCTCAACTGAAACAAAAAAGGAGGTACGAAGGTCCAGTCTTTGTTGAGTGCATCAATAAAACCGGTACGCAATGAATACCAAGTGCTTTACCGACGTCCACTACTTCTCCATTTACTCGATACGACACATGCATAATCTATTACGCATCTTCTTCCCGCATCTCATGAAAAATTGGAGGAAATTCAAAACAGTTTTCGAAATTTTCCAAATTAAAAAAAAATGAAAAAACCGAAAATTCCGAAAACCTGAAAAATTCAGGTGGCAATAACATAAACAAATGGCAATAACCTAAAATTCAATTGCTCAATGGTTGAAAAATGTTGGAAATTTCCACAAATTGCGAGATCTAAAACATTTCACGAAATTTAAAAATTTCAACAATTCTAGAAGTTTTCAAAATTTCGAAGATTCTCCAAATTTTAAGCGAATTTGAAAAGTAAAGGCTCCTTCTACCACTTGTCTTGTCACTTTATACAGTAAGTCTGTTGTCGTTTACGTACCTTGTTGTGGCATGTCAACATTCTTAAGGAACTGTGTCCAATTGATGCCCAAAAGTGACCACGTTTCAATTGCATTGAAAAATTTATACTTGTCATCATTCGCGAAATACTCACTCACTACTACATTGGTCATGAGAACTGACGTTGACTGAAAGTGTGAAAATTCACGAAAAAACATATTTAACAACTTGAGTTATGATTTTTTGTTAATTTCTGAATTTTGTGGATTTTGAAAGTTTCGAAAGCTCTCCTTTTTTGCAACATCATTGTTGCTTTGAGAGTCTCGAAATCTTCTTTGCGAAAGTAAAAAGCCGATTTTCTGAATCTTCAAGATTTCGCGATAGATAAATTTTGGATTGGAGTCGAGAATGACAAAAATACTAAAATACGTTTTTGTCGGCAATACAATTCGCTATAAAAAATGTTGGACAAGATTTTCCCATCGAACCCCTTGGAACGAGAATTCCTATTTTTTGAGGGTCGCACTTGCTCACATTACTGCAGTATAGGACCCGCGTAAATTCGACTCCGCGAGGATCGCAAGAATGAGATTATCACGAAAATGAGACACTTCACAGAAAATTACGGAACGTTTTTTTGACTGGAATTGAATCAGCAGCGAAAACTGTTTTAGAACATTTGGAATCAATGTCTTGCACCGTTTACAATCAATTAACATACCAGTCCGAGAGCCGCGATAATTCGAGCGGCGAGAGTAATGCCTATGCAGCACAGGTGATTCATTTTTTGTGACTGAGAAAAATGTCGCGATGCGTTAGATCGAACACCCGTCAATGATACTAAACGCTCACCAATTGGTAAGACTCAAGGCACTTGACTCGAGGACACTGTGTCATGATAACTACGATAAGTGTAAATAGATGGGCAAAGTTGCCATGGTGACGGACACTTCTTCGCACTCTCCTATTCATATTGTGGCTTTCATTCTCATTTCCTGCTTTTACGTTAATCATCAGCACAACATTTAGCCCATGTTTTTTTTTCTAGCCGAATGTGGCACCGAAATTCAGCAAGGGATTTCTGCACAAGGGCACATCCATTCTCCTTAGTCGCTGCAACAAAATCCCAAGATTTGGGAAACTCTGAAACATTCCAATGTCTTTTAAAATTTGAGCAATGCCAAAGTGTTGTGTAACTCTCAACTTTTGCCATTTTTGCACTCCAAAAATAAGAATATAACGATTGAAATGATATCACTATTATAAAGGTAAAAATAAAAAAATTATGGGAACTCATTAAGACGCGTTTCATTCTCCGTAAACCAATTAATAAGTAGTTTATCACGTCAAACGTAACACGAAAAAATTCCGTGCTCATTAGTTCCATCACCGTTCAAAGGTTCGATTTAATAATTTTATTTCAACTGTTTTTTTTCCAAAACCATCTACAGAAATATTGACACACAATAGATAAAAATTCTAGAACCTGAAAATTCCGACCTTAAAGTTTTTTTATTTTCGCTCAAAAATTCCTCACAACAATGGCTTACAAATGAATAAAATACACGATGCATGACGTGAATATCATCAAAATGGAAGAAACAACAGAATTTTATAAGAAAAAAATAGTATTTCGTAAGAATAAGTATCTGATATATCGTAAAATTACTAAACTCGTTATATTTGAATTTAATTCCATTTATGCTTCTAAACCGATTGATGAACAGATAATATGAAGTTGTGACCCGAAAAAAGTCCTTATCATGATCACACACACACAGTTTTGATATTATTGAATAAATTACATCATATTTTTTTAACTTCCCTATGGGGAAGCCTTAAGAATCACCCCGAAAATGCAGTGTTTTACCATCATGGAATTTTCCCTTATCTCCATGTTTCAGATGCTTCTGACAGATTTTGAAAAACGTTATGTGTGTGTTTGGGTTTTTCTTTTACGCTCCTTCTCCTTCTTGTACTCGCCGGTCACACCCAACAGCGCAGGCCGACGGCCGGCCCTACCATTGGGAAAGTGTGTATGTATGGGTGTGCGAGTATATTTGTGGTCCAAGGGTTCTCGTCAATATCTGAAACGATTTGAAATTTATTGTTCACATAATTTCGTCTTACCGGTGCATAATTTTCTCGAAATCGCCAATGAACATGTTTTAGTAGTTCATGAAAAACTGAGATACTATAACGTATTTTACAAATGGCATAAAAACATAAGAAAATGATAACACATGTCATTTTGTTGACAATCCAAGTTGTCCAAAAAAATAGTTCTTTTTTACAAAAGTCTTACGGACCATTTGCAATTTTCCGACAGGAGAGTTTGGTAAACACTCCGGAAGCGCAAAGTGTCGTTGCATATCGGGCAGTTAATGATGCCACTCATGAGGGGTCACACACACACATACACATCTTTTTTATGAAATTTAACTGTGCCCCTTATAAGGTCCCAAGGTCAGCTTTGGCCGAAATCGAAAAAAAATTATTTAACGTTTCCGACCGAAAATCGAAGTAGAGGTCTTCTAGGGGTTCCGCTTGGAGAGTGCAAACGCGCACGGGGCCAAAATTTCGATTAAAAAAAAACTGGGCGAAAACTGAAAAAAAGTCATTTGACTTTTTCGACCCAAATTCGACGGGAGTGTCTTCTAGGGGTCCCAATTGGATAGTACATACGCGCACGGGGCCAAAAATCTGATTTAAAAAAAATTAAGTTTGCCTCCCCATAAGGTCCCAATGTTAAATTGGGCGAAAACTGAAAAAAATTAATTTGACTTTTTCGACCCAAATTCGGCGGGAGTGTCTTCTGGGGGTTCCAATTGGATAGTACATACGCGCACGGGGCCAAAAATCTGATTTAAAAAAAATTAAGTTTGCCTCAACATAAGGTCCCAATGTTAAATTGGGCGAAAACTGAAAAAAATTAATTTGACTTTTTCGACCCAAATTCGGCGGGAGTGTCTTCTGGGGGTTCCAATTGGATAGTACATACGCGCACGGGGCCAAAAATCTGATTTTAAAAAAATTAAGTTTGCCTCCCCATAAGGTCCCAATGTTAAATTGGGCGAAAACTGAAAAAAATTAATTTGACTTTTTCGACCCAAATTCGGCGGGAGTGTCTTCTGGGGGTTCCAATTGGATAGTACATACGCGCACGGGGCCAAAAATCTGATTTAAAAAAAATTAAGTTTGCCTCCCCATAAGGTCCCAATGTTGAATTGGGCGAAAACTGAAAAAAATTAATTTGACTTTTTCGACCCAAATTCGACGGGAGTGTCTTCTAGGGATCCCAATTGGATAGTACATACGCGCACGGGGCCAAAAATCTGATTTAAAAAAAATTAAGTTTGCCTCCCCATAAGGTCCCAATGTTAAATTGGGCGAAAACTGAAAAAAATTAATTTGACTTTTTCGACCCAAATTCGACGGGAGTGTCTTCTAGGGGTCCCAATTGGATAGTACATACGCGCACGGGGCCAAAAATCTGATTTAAACAAAATTAAGTTTGCCTCCCCATAAGGTCCCAATGTTAAATTGGGCGAAAACTGAAAAAAATTAATTTGACTTTTTCGACCCAAATTCGGCGGGAGTGTCTTCTGGGGGTTCCAATTGGATAGTACATACGCGCACGGGGCCAAAAATCTGATTTTAAAAAAATTAAGTTTGCCTCCCCATAAGGTCCCAATGTTAAATTGGGCGAAAACTGAAAAAAATTAATTTGACTTTTTCGACCCAAATTCGACGGGAGTGTCTTCTAGGGGTCCCAATTGGATAGTACATACGCGCACGGGGCCAAAAATCTGATTTAAACAAAATTAAGTTTGCCTCCCCATAAGGTCCCAATGTTAAATTGGGCGAAAACTGAAAAAAATTAATTTGACTTTTTCGACCCAAATTCGGCGGGAGTGTCTTCTGGGGGTTCCAATTGGATAGTACATACGCGCACGGGGCCAAAAATCTGATTTTAAAAAAATTAAGTTTGCCTCCCCATAAGGTCCCAATGTTAAATTGGGCGAAAACTGAAAAAAATTAATTTGACTTTTTCGACCCAAATTCGGCGGGAGTGTCTTCTGGGGGTTCCAATTGGATAGTACATACGCGCACGGGGCCAAAAATCTGATTTTAAAAAAATTAAGTTTGCCTCCCCATAAGGTCCCAATGTTGAATTGGGCGAAAACTGAAAAAAATTAATTTGACTTTTTCGACCCAAATTCGACGGGAGTGTCTTCTAGGGATCCCAATTGGATAGTACATACGCGCACGGGGCCAAAAATCTGATTTAAAAAAAATTAAGTTTGCCTCCCCATAAGGTCCCAATGTTAAATTGGGCGAAAACTGAAAAAAATTAATTTGACTTTTTCGACCCAAATTCGACGGGAGTGTCTTCTAGGGGTCCCAATTGGATAGTACATACGCGCACGGGGCCAAAAATCTGATTTAAACAAAATTAAGTTTGCCTCCCCATAAGGTCCCAATGTTAAATTGGGCGAAAACTGAAAAAAATTAATTTGACTTTTTCGACCCAAATTCGGCGGGAGTGTCTTCTGGGGGTTCCAATTGGATAGTACATACGCGCACGGGGCCAAAAATCTGATTTTAAAAAAATTAAGTTTGCCTCCCCATAAGGTCCCAATGTTAAATTGGGCGAAAACTGAAAAAAATTAATTTGACTTTTTCGACCCAAATTCGACGGGAGTGTCTTCTAGGGGTCCCAATTGGATAGTACATACGCGCACGGGGCCAAAAATCTGATTTAAACAAAATTAAGTTTGCCTCCCCATAAGGTCCCAATGTTAAATTGGGCGAAAACTGAAAAAAATTAATTTGACTTTTTCGACCCAAATTCGGCGGGAGTGTCTTCTGGGGGTTCCAATTGGATAGTACATACGCGCACGGGGCCAAAAATCTGATTTTAAAAAAATTAAGTTTGCCTCCCCATAAGGTCCCAATGTTAAATTGGGCGAAAACTGAAAAAAATTAATTTGACTTTTTCGACCCAAATTCGACGGGAGTGTCTTCTAGGGGTCCCAATTGGATAGTACATACGCGCACGGGGCCAAAAATCTGATTTAAACAAAATTAAGTTTGCCTCCCCATAAGGTCCCAATGTTAAATTGGGCGAAAACTGAAAAAAATTAATTTGACTTTTTCGACCCAAATTCGGCGGGAGTGTCTTCTGGGGGTTCCAATTGGATAGTACATACGCGCACGGGGCCAAAAATCTGATTTTAAAAAAATTAAGTTTGCCTCCCCATAAGGTCCCAATGTTAAATTGGGCGAAAACTGAAAAAAATTAATTTGACTTTTTCGACCCAAATTCGACGGGAGTGTCTTCTGGGGGTCCCAATTGGATAGCATAAGCGCCCACGGTGGCCAAAAATCCGATTTTGAAAAATTTAAGTTTGCGTCTCCGTAAGGAATCCCTTTTATTAAACTTCGGATAGGGGATTCATCGAATTACTATAGTATCACCCTGAAAATGAATTTCCTCAGTACCATGAAATCCTCACTTTTCTATGTCACATACAGTTCTCACAATTATACAAGAAGGCTCCTGTGTGACAGTAATGTCAGCATGTTTTTGGTCAACTGTTCGTCTTAAACTGCTTTACCCAGTTGATTTTTTTTTTTTTAATTTTTCATTGCCGGAGCGCTAACGCTAAATCCATTATGAAGAATCGAAGTCGTTCGGATTTTTTCGAACGCGATTTTTGCTTGGCCGTAAATATGGGCCGCAATTGTATTTAATTTAATTTTCGGAAAAATCGAAACTTTAATCTGAAAAATTTAATTATTTCTGACTATTTTAATAGTTATGCACGGCTCCTAGAAATTCCGATGATTAGCTAATAACTGTCATTTTCCGGCGATAACGATTTCCATTGCTTTCAATACAGACGAATGGAACAACGCTGGCGCGCATGCGCAGTATTGACGGTGGTGTATGCACGAGTTAATCGCACGTGTTCCGTCTGTTTTTGTTATTGCCTCTTGAAAACCGTCAATAATTTACCGGAAATGTCAATTTGTTCAGCAAAATTAAGTTATTACCTATAGATCAGTGGGAGTTATAGTGGGCGCCATGGATATATGTCTGAATGTATCTACTGAGCCTCAGCTCGACCTATCGAAGGCAAGTTTTAGGTTAACCAAGTAATTCTCATCTGAGTGAATATGCCAACACAAAATTAGCACGAGTGCAAAGTTTTTGTTTACACCGCTTTTTGTTTGTTTTTTTTGTTCCACAATTTGTACCAAAACGAAAGGGCAATTTCTTGTTATTGACTTTGACTATTCAAAACTCAATTCTTTTAATATAATCTACCTGGCTATAGAATGGTTTAAATTGAGGCAATTTCAAAGACGACTAATTTGCCTTTATTAAAATTTGTCGTCAGTATTTTCCATGATTTGTTTTGTGGAAATACAAATGTTTCCATGATTTCTACAATTTCAAAATTTTTGGATTAAATTTTTTTTATTCTTACTTTTTTGTAACAATTTTAGAAAATTCTTTTGAGCGTTTTGGTTTTATCTTAAAATTTTTGGGGTTCAATTTGAATGGGTTAGAATGTTTAACCCGAATTTCTGTATTCTATGAAAATATCACCCTTTATAATAGATCGATTTGATAATTCGAGTAATCGATATATCACTCGAGCAATTTATGCTATTATTGGGATCCTTCTTTCTTGTACTAATTTTGGTTTATTTTGTCCCTAGGGTTCCAGCAAAAAATCAATTTTTTTCAAGCCCCACGTGAAAAGGCTTGCAAAGAAACAACAAAAAATCTTCAGAACTGAGTCTAAGTCAGCTGATAATCAATCGGAAACCGGAAATCCACCAAAAAGAGTTAAACAAAAATCACTTGCACAAATAGTGGCTAATAACCAAACTAGAGCTAGTCAAGCCATTTCTGCTCTTAAGAAAAACTTGGTCAATGAAAGCTCCGAGAAAAATCAATCAGCAAAACCGGTAACTGTGTCATTTGCTAAAAAGTCAGCAACAGGTCTAAAAACAATTCTAGCTAAACCGAAACCACAGAAAACTTCAGGCAAATCATTGGCGGACATTTTCGCAAAAAAAAATGGAGACGACATTTGCGAAAATAATGAAAAAGAATCATTCAAGTCCATGTCTGATATTTTTTCTAAAGAGAGTAAAATTTCGGAAAACCACAAAGTGAGCGATTTAAGTTTTGTGAAAAATGTGGACCAAAAATCTCCGGTATCAATGTCAGATATTTTCGCTAAAAAGAGTACAAGTGCCGACAATGAAGCGTTAGATAATTCAAGTTTCAAAAGTCCATTTCAAGGAAACCAATCAAAAAGTCCGAAATCGATGTACAAAAACGAGACTAAAAAAGAGAAAAAATTCCAAAAAAATCAGACAAGCGAAGAAAAGCCCGAACGAACGTTCAGCAATTCTGGCAAGGTGTCTTCTCTTTTCGGGAACAATCCGGAGGTTCCAACGATTGGACAGAGGCTTGTAAAGCCTGTGCAGGAGACTGTTTTCAGTAAGACAAAGTTCGATGACTTGGACATTCATCCGTTCATGGTGTCCAACTTGGAACAGAATATGGGAATCAACAACATGACGACAGTTCAGCAGAAGGCGATTCCTCAGATATTGACGGGACGGGACATTTTGGTCAGGTCGCAAACGGGATCTGGCAAAACCTTGGCCTATGCACTTCCCATAGTGGAATCGTTGCACAAAATCAGGCCAAAATTGATGCGCGACAGTGGAATCAGGGCTTTAGTCGTTGTCCCCACGAGGGAACTAGCGCTGCAGACCTACGAGTGTTTTCTCAAGCTGATCAAGGTGAGTTCAATATTTTTCCCAGATGAAAAAATTTACATTTCAATGTCCGAGGTTGTGTCAATTGTCTCTTCAATGTTTCTTCCCTGAGACGTAACAAAATATATAAGTAAACATTAAGAAGCATCTCCTACGCGGCCCATTTAACACCCAAAAACCCACTTTTAGCCTTTTACGTGGATCGTCCCCGGATACCTAGTGGGTGGTGAAAAGCGAAAAGCTGAGAAGGCGAGATTGAGACGTGGTTGCACAATATTAGTTGCAACGCCTGGGCGATTACTAGATCATATTAAACACACGGAGGCTTTGAGACTCACCAATGTCAAGTGTTTCGTTTTGGACGAGGCTGATCGCATGCTTGACATGGGATATGAGAAAGACATATCTGGGTAAGTATATCAAATTGTTTTCATTGACACTGTAATACAACACTCATATTTTCATTGAAACTATACGAATGATACGACATGGGTAGAACAATATTAGAATTGTCAGCGAAGCCGGGAATGCGTCTCTGCTGTCCTATACCGGGTGAAGACATTGAAAATTCATGAATAGTTTGTTTTACAACTTTAACGCATTCGTGTTCTCAACGAAGGGTGGGCAAGGGGGGTCGGCAAAGGGGGGTGAGCAAGGGGCACACACACACACTCCTCGAAAATCATATCCAGATGATGTAAAATATCGAGAAAAGTGAAAATTTCTTGAAATTTCCACTTTTCATTTTCGGGTTGATTACAATAACTTCCCCTATCGGGAAGTCGATAAACTGATTTCAGGAGCTCCATGACTCGAATTTCGATGTGTTCATAACAGATGCTATTTCGAAATCAATGTAGTACTTGACAGTCCCATAATACCATTTCCCGATATTCCAATAAAAATACATGTTACTAAAAACCAGGCACTATACATTTCAGGATAGTTTCGGCGTTAAAAGTCACCCAATCTGATAGCCAGTCATCCGATTATGATCCCATTAAGATGTTGAGACAAAATAAAAAGATTGTTTTCAACCATGAAGATAGCGCGGAACAAAATACAGAGGGTTCGGCTGATGAAAAACCCGCTGAGGACGACGCGCTAGAAAATATAGAAGAGCCCAAAAGGGAGTATCATTCTGGCACCGATAGTGAGGATGAAACCCAAGACTTTATAAAGCCGAAAAAATCCCTTGAGGTTGAGACAAAAATTGACTCACAGAATAGTGAAACCCTAATGACTCTCGGATGCAGACAAACTGTTTTATTGTCCGCAACATTAACGAATGCCGTGGAAAAGCTAGCAGGCCTTACCATGACCGATCCCATCCTCATCGATGCTGCTGAGGATAACTTGCGCCAATCTGGAGGAAGTTTAACGGAGATCAATGAGGATTTGGTTGTGCCTGAGAGGGTTGCCCAGAGTTACATTGTTACTCCCCCGAAATTGCGGATGGTGACATTGTGTGCCTATATCGCAGGTAGATGTCAGGTAAGAATCATATCAATGAGCTCTCATTAAGAACGTTTTAAGGAGTCAAATCGAGTTAAGGCAGTCACATCGACAAAGTTGAAGGTGGCCAACCGGTTGAACGACTTGATTTGAATCACTTTTCAATTAAACCAATCGTGTTCTCTGTACTTATCTCCGGACTTCATCTCGGTAGACGAATGCTAAGTGCTGGACAGCTTCAAACTCAAAGATTGTCTAGGTATTGGTGTGAAATGATTCAATCCTTCAACATACACTTGATAGATCACAAGTTTGACTTTGATAGATCAAATGACTGACTTGGACTCAGCGGAGTAATTTCTGTACGATTCGATACTTTAGCATTAAATCATTCACACCTAACCTTTGAAATCCGTTCGATTCGGTCTTGTTGATTTCAGACACCCGGACAGCACAAAATACTCGTGTTCATGGCGACCCAAGACATGATTGACTTTTACGCCGAAATCTTTCCGACGATCCTGAGAAGTCCCAGGGATGATGATGACGAAGACTCCGAGGCTCTGGTTGACATTGAGTTTTTCAAGTTGCATGGCAGCATGTCGCAACAGGAGAGAACAGAGATATTCAAAACGTTCCGAAAAGCGCGGAGTGGAGTCCTTCTCTGTACCGTAAGTTCTCATCTACTAATTCATTGGACATTTCTTCCCCAAAAAAAATCTAGGGAGAACAGCCCATGTATTGTTAATTCGTGATTTTAGTTTTGAGCTATATTTATTTTTTTTTTTTATATATATTTTACGCTTAGATGCGATTACACCTATATGTGGCGACCCTCCCACGGTGCCGATGGAAACCGAATTCTTCCCAAACTGTACAGCATTCACTTAGTGTGGCCCAATCAATGCCATGCCTACCAGACTTTACATTGCTTGGGTCAATCCACAATTGAAGGAAAACCACGGAAAACCTTAATTTGTACAGCGGTTTCGTTGACGAAACTCCCGTTCGACTATGAATCCCTATGAATTCGAGAGCTGGACAATTCCACTCTACTATACCAATCGGAGAGTCCCCAAGCGGGGACTCGATCCGTGGACCTTGTGTGCCAAAGGCCAGCGCTCTAGCCACTCGGCCATAGCCGTCGGTGGGGTATATTTATAAACTGTCATTTTGAAACAAAACATTGCAATTGTGGAATTGAAAACCATCTTAATCTGTCGTTACTTGCGTGACTTTACTATTTTGCTAACGACTTTAGTACTGTACATCAACAATGGTGCGCAGGAATTTATCGAGAACTCTTTCATTATTAATAACTCCCCGGGTTAACTCCCATCATTAGTGAATCACATTATCCCGCTATGTTGTTGCCTCTTTGGACTTGATCTATGTATCAAGTGAGATGTTTTGAGCGGTCATTCGTTACTGATCCACGCGGATGCCGCCCTGCAGCTGAAGAATCCCTCGTTTAATCGCCCCCATCAATAGCTGTCATGTTTTGTCGGCGAGCGAATTCAGTGGCACATTTTTATTATATTTTTTCATTCATCAAAACGCCTTCAATGAATGTCCTTAATGAGAATATTTCCCGAGATTTCAATATTATATTTTATATTTCGGTCACCGAAAATTTGAGAAAATTTGAGTGAAAATTTTCGTTGCAGAATTTTATTAGACATTGAAAAATCGAAAAAGTTGGAGGATCCAGATGAGTAATAGAAAAATTTTTAAATGTAGAATCGTAGAAACGTTGTTTTTTACCTTTTTTTAAAGAAGAGAATTCATATTTTTCCTGCACCCAATGTGATATCATTTACAAATTAGAAAAGCATAAGATTCTGGGTCGTGGCGCCAAATTTCCAGCCACGCGCCCCAATACCTTGATCTGATTCACTCGTAGGTGTACAATATACGAAAGGATACTGGAGGCTTCATTGATAACCGTTTCGTGAAGGAATTTCTCGTATTCACCAGTGGGTCCACGCCCCCCACTGTTGCTCCGTAGATTTCTCGGGGCATCATGTTTAAAACAGCTCAGTATAATACCGTGACACTAAATCATTGGCTAGCCAAACATAGAGTCCGACTGAGGGACGATGGCTCGGTATCAAACGTTCACCGCTGGGGTGCCCCAGCGGGCATCACAGAGGCCCCCACTGGGGCCCCATCGTCATCACAAAACGAGGAATAGCTGCGGTTTTGTAAGACATTTGTACCGACGTTCCTTAAAAAAAATGGCAAAATTAATACCGAGTGTGTGTGGACTGCCGTCGTATAGAAGTTTCTCGTGGATTGTCTGCAGAGCTAAACTACCTAGACATTTTTGGAAATTAGTTCCTGCATCTGCCTAATGGTGGTCTAATGCCTTCCTGTCCCGAAATCATTTTTGCAATACGGATTTTGTATTTCTTCATTTTTGGTGTTAAACCACCATCATATTTTCGTCCTACGGAACTCCATGAATTGTTACATTGCAGGATGTTGCAGCTCGTGGTTTAGACATGCCCAAAGTTGACACAGTTGTGCAGTACACTGGCCCATTATCACCTCGAGACTACGTCCACAGAATCGGGAGAACTGGTCGTGCTGGAACCTCGGGGATGGCAACTATATTCCTTACACCACCGGAAATTGAATTCGTGCGGGCTTTAGAGTCGCGCAGGATACGAATCAAGCAGGAGGACATGAAGGACGTGCTGGACAAACTGATTGGCCCATTCTCGAGGCATTTGTCGGTCGAAGCCACTGCAACTGATCTGCAGAATAAATTTGAAAGTCTTGTCATTGAGGATAAGAAGTTACATAGTATGGCGTGTAAAGGTTAGTTATTCATTCATTATTCCTATCTTTGATCAATATTTTAAGACTGTTTTTTAATATCAGAAATGCTCTTTTTTTCTTCATGTTCTTTACAATTTAAATTGTCAAAATGAAAGGGTTACACTGGGTCCGCGACATCAATTGGAACGAGTAGTTGGTAAAAGCTATCGGAATTGCAACAAAAATGAATCACGAGTCATCGTCCATGAATAAAATTTTTCGACTAAAATATGCGACGTGCAGTACAATCCCCGGGACTCCCTAACTCTCGTATTACATCAGACTTAATGAAGTGTTGATAAGGCCCTGATTTCGTTTGACCATAATAAAAATACGGTAATTCCATGGGGTGAAAATAACCCAAGTGTACATTATTCTTACTGAACCACCCCTATGTATTAAGCCATCCCCATTGGGTTATCCAGGGAGCGGAGGAAGCTTCCCAGCTCTTGCGACGATATTTACATAGTATATGAGCGAGGAGGGCTGATCTTATTTGTCGAGCCATGGTTACTCTATTAGGGATGTTATGGGGAGGAATTTATTTGCTGTAATAATAAATCCATTATGGTAGTACGTACATTTGCTAGCTGGGGTGTGATATGTTGGTAATCCCACTTGAAATCATTGGACTGGTCTTGCCAATTTCGCCATTCCCACTAGTTACGCCTCTTTTTCGTGGGGGGAGACAGTCAGGGCTTTTTTGTAGGTTTTACACTTGAAAATTCTCCGGGTATGACATAGCTCTGCAATTGAATCAAATGTGTTTTATCCACCACAACACAACTCATTTCAAATTTTCGATTTTTTCATATTGTAGATTATATTTATTTTGATTTCAAGTGCTAATCAACGACCGATGCTTACGGGGTGTTTGTTCATTTTCTTGGTATTTATAAAATTATTCAAAACTTTTGAAACATCAAGCCCATCAAATACTCCAATCACCGGTATGAAATAATGCACGGCTAAATTTGTTTGGAATGAATGGTCATGGGATGAATTTTCGGTGCGCCCTCCATTTTTTCACAGATTTTTTCATCCCACGTTGAGTGACACAACACGACTAACCACTTGACCGTTCTTTCGCTCGTGACAACTCCCTGATGGATTAATTGATGTCGGCTCAACAAACTTGACTGAGCGCCAAACGATTTGTCACATGGAGAAATAACGCACAAGGACCTCTTTTAGATGAATATTAGGTGTAGTTACGTTGAGTTTCGTGAATGGGGGAAAATCATTGACTTTCATGATTTGTGTAATTGCCACTCGATTCAGTGGAGCCGCGCTAAGTTACTCCCCAAAATCCATTGAGGCTCGCCAACTAATTCGCAGCATTAGCACCCCAATGGGGCAGATCAGGGCACAACCCCTGATATAAACTACTGCTCTTCATAGAACACTTTCTTGAAGTGTAAAAGGGGATCAAATTTGTGTAGGGGTACTCACAGTTACTTTACGGCTTAAGTATATTATCATTTTCTCGCTTTTTCATTGTACGCTTTTATTCAACCCGCTGAAACTTGCTCACGTGTATGTATGGAAATGTTTGCAGACTCATTTTTTGCTTTCTGTAATTTTCCGCTTCTACTCTCAACAATCTGTATCTTTTATTTTATAATTTCTATTTAACTTTCTAAACCATAAACAACAGCATCTATCTATCTTCTTTAAGTATGAGCAATAAATTTGCGCATGCGCAATGCGTCGAGTGAACCTTATTGCACCCTCTTGACAACTTCAACAAAGCATATCACATATCTTTACGTATAAGTTGCCACATAATTGCAATGGCTCAGTTAAAAAAAATCAAGACTTATTATTAAGATATATTATTATGAAACGGCAACTGTAAGCGGTGATGAGTTTCATTGAATCTGGTATGCCCAGCACGAGCGTCTTGTGCCCTGGGATATATGGGTGGTGGGTGCCTGCGGGGGCCTCGACAACAATCCAAGCACTGAATGTGGCTTCCGCCAAAACCACTTACGCTTTGTGGCTAGAGTGTCTTAACAATACGATACAGGATACAAATACAATAAGACGCAGTTACATCACTTAGGAACAATGCTCAAGCCACCCCCACATCACTCCAACCCGAGAGTCTCTCGTCACCGCCTTTTCTCGCGCAAAATTTATGTGTTAAATGGAGAAAAACATTTATTCTTTTATATTACTACCCCCTCCCCCCGGTAATTTATTTTATTTCAGAATACTTTTTGCTTGCTATAGTCATGTTGGAGAATGTGAAAGACTATAAGTGTCAGAAGTATTAAATGCTTGTCATACATGCTATACAACTATTTTTCTATAGGGGCCCTGATGTGTTGCACCGACTCGACCCGCTAGTTAAAAGGCATGTTTACCTTCCCATAAACCATGTTCCTTCACGCCAATTAGGACCTGAGACAATCATCTAGCAAGTCGATTTCACCTCCCAACAAGGGACACATATGAACTTAGGGAAAATTGAAATTGTCCTGACATCGTTCATTGTCCTCAATGATGAAATGATCGCTTTAACGACCACCTCTTCTTTTATTTGTTACAGCTTACGTTTCATGGGTGCGCTTTTACTCCAGTTACCCGCGCGACATGCGGGAGATATTCAACCGTAGGGACCTCCACCTGGGTCACTATGCCAAGAGCTTTGCGCTGCGGGATCCGCCGAAGAGAATCGGCGGCATTGGCAAAAGCCTCCGTGAAAATAACCCATCTAAACCGGTCCACAACAACCGCTTGTCCAATGAACGGTGAGTATGATTGTACGGGGGGTAGGGATATGTATAGAAAATTGAAGTTCTTGGCAAATTGGAATTGAAGCACAGTGAGAAAAGTTGTGGCAATGATGCGCATATTACCGCACCAAGAATTAGGTAATTTAGACGCCCTTCAACTCGGCTGATGCTAAATGCGCCTAAACACATGTAAAATATGGGTTCTCGGTGGCTTTGCTGATATTAATGGAGGATTCACGGGTGGCTTGTTGGCACTAATGTGCACTAGAGATGTCAACCAATCGGTCTCTCGCGGGGTTATTCGTCACTCTGTGACGACTCGGGGGAAATTTCCACCGAGCGAGCAGCCTACCCCCGTGTGGAGAGCCATACGCACAGTGTCTCCGCGTTCCGCATTGCATTTCATGTTTAAACTGGGAATGGACTGTCTACCACCACCTGTCCAATTCCTACCGCAATTCTGCCCTGGTTTCACTGTCATTGTTCATAATTATACAATACGGCTATTAAACAGACTGATGCGACCACTGCTTCCGGTTAATGGACTAGTCCCGGACGTTTACGGGTGCATGGAACACGCGGGCATCATTCGTGTCGTTGAACAGTGGATCTTTAGTTTTGTCGTTGGACTAGGAGTGGGGTGGAGGAGCTTAACTGACATACTCATCATTGGAAAATCTTAAAAAGGCCAACCCTTAGTATGAGACATCATCTCCTTTTAATTGAACACTTGAACAGTTCATTCAAATTCTTTTTAACTTATTGGTGATTAGCAACGACGTTTATCCTTAGGACTGTGGCGGTGGAGGCTGGATGCCCGTTCTCTATCCCAAGTACTGTTATCGCAAATATTAAAAAAAAAAATGCAAATTTGAAAATGGTGGTAAAGAAATCGATACTTACGGAGTTTCTGTCCTATTTATTTTCACATAAACATGAATCGTATGAAATTGTATTCTGAAGGAAGAGGAAATCATCAAAGTGCTTAGATCATAATCGAAGGCAGCTCAACTGAGGTGAGCGTGTCCATGATAAAAAAAACTGAAAACCAAAATGTGGGATGGATGAGAGAATTCGGCACGGCCGTTGGAGTCACGCTCTGCTCGCCGCTATAATCTCTCTTTAAAGGGAATCATTTTTTGTCAATTTCCCATTATAATGGCTGTCCTCACTGACACACGGCCAATGCCGAGTGGACCACATGTCGTTTACATTGAATCAACAATTGTGGGTTTTTGAACTCATTCAGAGGCACCACTCGGGTATAATTCGATAGTTATTATCGATAAACTGTCACAATTGGGGTTCTTCTCTGGATTACTCGAAATTTCCAAGGTTCGAAAAATTATGAATTGAGGAGTCATTCTGAATTTTTAAAATGTATATGAAACGGTTACGATCCCTATCCTTGAGCCACTGATATTATTTTCGATGAACACGCTCGTAAAAACCTAGAATTCAAACTTTGAAAAAAGGTTAAAAACACTGAATGAATTTCTGTTTTTTTTTTAATAGGTCTGAAAAAGTGCGGAAACCACAGCCAACGCAGTCGAGCGGTCACAAGCCGGGGTTGCTAAAGAGATCGAGGATTCTCAACGTATCCGAGTTTGGTGACGGTTTAGAACCCATTAAAAAAGCGAAAAAACGCTAGGAAGGATTGCGAACAAAGCATTTCATTCCCAATGTGAAATACAATTAATGTCTGTAAATATCCGATTTTATCCGGTTTCGCGTGAGTGAGAAATTGGGAAGAGGCATTGAATAAACATGATGTATGGGGCAAATTCAGCTTGAGTTATTTCGCGAATAGCATTGACGGGCTTTCTGAAAAGGCGATACAGTAACCCGGAAAAATATATTATCCTGAGATGACCATGATTAATCGTTGTATCATTTTAATAATACTTTTTATTCTACGGCATCGCGTGTGTAAAAGTGCAATCGACCGGTGAGCCTGTGTGCGCTGATGGGCCTGAAGCGAATCTATAAGAAAATTAGATAATTTAAAATTTATTATGACCCACTGGGTGCATGACTTGAACATGATTAAGCGAATTTTTTTTCTGAAAAATTCAAAATAATTTTTTTCTTTGCCGAATAAAATTTCCCACGACGTTTTCTATGGCCCGAAGGAGAAGATTCAAAAATTCATGCTATTTTAAATTTTTCCCCAGAATGCGCAATGCCTCCTTCATCACTGAGCCAATAAAACATAATGAATGAACATCCCATGTTTTCTGCAGGGAGTGCAACATTTTGCATAAAAAAAAACTATCAAAGTTCACAGTTTGGTTTTCACTCATGTTGCTTGGCAAATTTCTGCGGTGAATTCCATAAAATGGGTTTTGAAAATGCGTTAACATCCTCGCGCTCCGGATTAGCATTTTACGGTGGGCTCTGAAAACGTTTTATTGGGCTGTCGTGCAAAGAAGCCATAGACTCAACTGCCGGTTCATGTACACATTGAATTGGCGTGTGTGCAGCCTTTCGCAGTTCTTATTTTTCCACGCACACTCGAGTAACACCTTGGAGGATGGATTAGAGGCGCCTTTCATCGTTCCCTACCCAGTGATAATGCAATTCTCATCACTAGTTATCGCTTCAAGGCAAGACTTATGAGGTTCAAATTGTGGTTATTTTTCTTGATAAAAAAAAGGAAAAATTGTAGTTATTCAGTTTGGAAGGTTGGAGTGTTTGATAATTTGTAAAGATCCAATTCTGACTAATTTTGACTCTGCTTGATCAAGACCTCTCAATATCATGAAATTCTCGACAATTTTCTCATTCTCGGAATTATTCTCACAAGTTCTCATGTCATTACGGGTAGCTGGGTGTCGCTAATGCTCATCACCTACACCGCGTGCAAAAAAGTATCTTCCACCGGAACAACGATAATGGCTGAAATATGGCAGATTACTTAACTGCACATTATAATTGACACGCTTGATGCGTAAACTTTCCCAGGTGAAAAGTGAGAGCTCATGTATGGTTGTAATCACGTATAGTCTAGGTGATTATAATAGTATCATTTCCGTGAAGTAACAATGACTAGAGTCATCTCTTTTCCCAAACAATTCAGCCAGTTTATTTCTTTCCTCTTGTCGTTCTTTTTTTTCCTGTTGAGTATTTTTTGTCGCCGATGTATCTCCAATTACGTCATTTGATTCTGTAAAATTTATGATTTCAGAAATCTTAATTAGCGCAAATTGTCATAGCTCATTTTTTTTTATTTTGTGGCAATTCCTACAAATTTTGGGAAGTTTATAATTTTTTCACAAAATTGGATGAAACTTGAAACATAGAAATTTAATTCAAATGCCATTTTTTGCCAGTCTGATTTTATTTTGTCAGTTTTTATGAAATTGCCCGTGTGTGGGCAAAAAACGTTGGCGAATCTTTCCTGAGAGCGTAATGGAGCGATTCTACTTTTTTTGTTGTCATCAAGATGGCCAATGGTCTATAACGCTGTATCATAAGAACGAAAAGAGATGGGCTGAAAAGTGTTCTACAAATGTTGTTCGTTCTGTAAAAATACACATTTTATGCTGAATGTTTTTTTTTCCTATCTCTCATGGATTTGGAGATATGGCAGTCAGGAAGTCATTGAATGCGTAATGTATCGCCCTTATATCCTGTTTATTAACTCCAAACTCCTAAAATTCTCAAAGTTTTGCTGTGCAAAAAAGCTTCTGCACGCCTTGCAATTTACCTCTGTTTCTGAGAGCCATGTTGCACCGAAACATCCACCAATATACCCACCACAACAATTAACCAAGTGCAATTAAGACATCTAAATTAATTCGTTATGAAGTACCTCTGGATTGCGATCTGAATGGCCGACTCGTAATTGCTCGGGTTCTCACAAAGCCCCACATGTTACATTACATACCACAGTCTCTTACTCACTCGCTCGCTATTTTTGCGCTTAAAAATCTACCGTGTGCACACGCTAATCACACCGCGTACACATACTTATGTGGGTGCAAAAGTCGGCGCGTTCTTGCACCCGGTAATAGCAACAATTACTTTATTTTACCCATCTTCCCGGTTCTCAAACCGAGGCATGAGCAATTTCATTTCCTCGGTGCATTAATCAAGCCTCCGATCTCCGGTTTGTTTTGAGAAATTCTCACTTTCTTTTCTCGCCACCGAGTAATACACACACACAGGTAGCCGGGGAGGGGACATGTGTGTTTATTTCCAGTTTATGGATAATATGTACTAGGCCTATGGGGTGCGGGATGTGTGCGTTAATGGAGGTACTTTCATCGGTCGTTTTGGAATATGGAAAAAAAAGGAAACGATTCTTCACACCTTTTATCTTAATTTATGCGCCGCCTCTTTTAGTCATTACATCCGGTTTTTCAGCATTTCTAGTGCAAACCGCGGGGAAATTATAGTTTGCATCCTCGTGAGGACAGGCGCGGATTTTCCGCATTCGAAGTGTTCATTGAAAACGCTTTATGAATTATGGTTGCGAGATCCAGAGGACTACTAACATCTATTGCTATTTCTTCTCAGTAGGATTAGAGAATGGGCAAAACGGCAGATGCGCAACGATTTGACTCACCCGAAATTTGGCCAATCAATTGTACTGATCAATATCCGATCAAAGAATTTCTGAACACGCAAGGAGAGCCGATTGACGGAGAATGAAATGAGAAATATGAAAAACACGGGTGCGATTTAACGGCAAAAAGAAAAGCCCTGGTCGCAGATAAATTACCTGGAAGTTTACCAATTTGACGGTTTTTTGTTCCCTCTCTCGTTCGCTTCTTGTTGTATTTTTTCCAGCTTGCCACAACGAAGCGCACGACGAAGGGCGACGGGGAGGGGGGGGGGGGAAGAGGCGAAGCTGATAATCTTGGAAGGGGCTTTTTAAATTGGCTCCTTTGACGCCAACACGCCGGGATGAGTTTCATATCGGAATAATTTTCGAGACCTCCTTCCCCGCAGACACTCCCACCATTCACTCTCACTCTACAGATATGTAAATATGTATATAATGTTTTTTTTAGACTCAGCGCTCACGTACCAGGGAGAAATCACATTGCTGATTCGTTAAATGAGAGATTGCTTCCGAACTTACTCGTAAAGTAAGCAATATCATTGACGCATCGGGGAGATTTTTTTTTAGGGAAGAAATCGGGAATTAGAATGGCGTGTATGATGCGCGAATCAAAAGGTAATTTATCCCGAGGGTATGGAGGCGTGAGGGATTCAATACAAAGATGGTAAAGCTCTGAGAGCAATTTGAGAGGTTATCGAAAGGAGATTGCGAGTAGGAAAAAAAAGATCAACTGTGGGTACAAGGGGGAACGTTTCAGGGAATTTTTAACAAGCTGATTGATGTAAACAATTTCAAGAAGAGAAAGTTGGATTGGTTGTATTGTCAATTCATTAGATTTGATTAGTTACCGATTCGCCACTCATCACTTCGTGGGCAATGTGCCGCCACCATCGTCGTCAGTTCCGAATAAATTTCGAAATATCCTTTTATCAAATAATGTTTAAAGTGTTGAACTCCTAAGGATGAAACGAAACACGTGTCCCATTATGCTCCCTGTCCTATTATGCCCCACTTTATTCCCCTACCAATATTTCGGTCTCTAGTCCGACTCATTACTGAAGAACTATTCACTCAATGCATCTTCCTCTTTTCTGAAATATTGGATCAATTTGTGCAAATCTTGTTATTAGATTCTATTCCTCATTATTCAGAATTTTCTACTTTCACAAATCTTACCCGGATTGATCAGTTTATTAGCTACAATTCAAGTGTATAGCGTGGAAGACAACACGGTTAGTGCGGATGTGCCTGGTACTTCAAAGTTCAGAAGTTTTTTCTTAATATTGCCATCTGAATATAACAAGCCGCACAATTTCAGGTATTTTCTATTCGTATAGTTGGTTACGTGTTTCCATCAGTGACCCAAATAAATGGAATTACACCGTGTAAAAAAAAAACTAATAGAAAATTGCAGCGGTTTATTGGGCTTTTGGCGCGCAAGGTGAGCACGTGAGGCATTTGTAAATATATAATTTAATTAAGTGCCTTGGAGCCATTGTTAACCGGCCTTTACGGAGCCTCGATGACGGCTCCTTGGGGCCCCCTCACGTGATTCCCAAAGTTGCGCTTTATCTCTTTTGGGTGTTTTGAGAAGGTGCCAGGCACGCGATCACACATGTCGACAGATGGTTGAATCGAAACACTCAACACTCATCGGTGCTATTATACGGCGAATTGACACCCCGATCTTGGCGAGAAAACATTTGCGCGCCTCTTGAAGAATTATCAGCGATTATTGGACCAACGTCTGTCATAATTCTATTGGCTAAGTGGGGGCCCTCTGGCCTCGGAGAAAAGTAGTTAACACCTCATTATTCTAGCATTCGAAAATAATAGATCAGAGAAATAGGGTTTTCGTCGAAAACTAATTTTTAAAAATATGTTCCAGGGGATTTTGCATTGGTTAAGTCAACCACGTAGCCATCATCATCTTTGGAAGCTGGACTGTTTCATTTTTTTGTAAATATTTTTCAATTGAGTGCATTCGTAGATGTTTTTTTCCCCTACAGATGTGATGCCGCATCTCATTCGATTGTACCGATTATATATCGATATTTCCGCTCGTTTCTTTCTATCGCTTCTTCATTATATTCCTAAAAAGCCGTTTAGAAGTGCTCTTTTCAAAACTGGAACGAATAACCCAGGTGGCAAATTCGAAGCTTGAACGATGAGATCAATCTTGGTCCGACATTCCATGCCGAAGCTTGGACTTGATAGCTTTGACATAGATTCATCCCATGTATAAGCCTCCATGAAACCAAGCTTAGTTATAGCAAAGATATCCACGCTTTGTTGGCCCAGCTTGTGCCAAGCTTGGCTCAATCTCAGCCTCCCTAGCGTTGGTCCACAGGCAGAATCCAATCTACCTCCAATACTGGATACATACATACAGCCAAGTTTACTAGAATCATCCAAACCCAAGCCTCAGAAATCATGTTGTGCTAAGCTTGGTCCGAGCTCAACTTTGCTAGCTTTGAATCTTAGCTTCAGCAAGCATGCATCCCGGATTACTCATACCATCTAAACCCGAGCTTCTGAACTAAGGTTGAACTATGCTGGAGTGAAACATATTTTTCAGCGAAACTCTGCTTAATATTGGATTCATATATTAATCCAGGATTGCTGCACCACCCAAGCCCAAGCTTGGAAACGAATGTTCAACTGAGCTGGGTTCAACCTCAATGTTCCGATCTGCTAAGTTTGAACAAAGATAAATTTTGTAGTTTGGACGAAGATTAATTTCGATGCTTCGACCACGAGAAACTTTGGAACTTGGACGAACATGATTTCGAGGCTTGTACCAAGATGAAGTCCGAAGCTTGCATGAAGATAAAGTTCGAAGCTTATATTAAGCTACGTAACCAAGCTAGGACGAAGCTTATTCTCTGAGCTGTGATTGGTATTACATTGGCATGTTCTGCACAGATTGTCCGAGGCTTCAAAACACGAGGAGAAAGATAAATCGATGGATTTGTTAAAGCAAATCTTTTGCATTGTCAAAAACTGAAATGAAACAAGCAATGTTGCCTTGAGGAAGTGGCATTTTTTTTTCTTCATAACGCGATAGTCGGAGGAGTTATAAATAAGGCACGGGGATATTTACCACTGAGGACATTGTACACGCTTGACCACTCGGCCATTACGCTCGATCTTGTATCGATATTCGTAACCCGATCCCCCGGGATCTTAAGGTTTCGCTGTGTCTTGTAATAGTGTCATTTTTCTCATTGTATCCTGCACGATTCCCAGACCAAGAATGTTCCCGAACAAGTGAATTCCTGGAGCAGTTCTCTACGTTTAAGCAAAAAAAAATTGGTAACGTTTGTGTAGAATGAACAAATTTGAATAAAGAATCCTCCCCAATTGAATGGACTATGTTTCGAATGAGTAGACTCCCAAGGTCAAAGTGATCCAAGAAAAAAGATCCGGAGGCACTATGATTTCTAAGACCGCCAAGAAAAATCAAATTTTCCTATGAAACAATTTCAAGATTTAAGGACAAACAATCTTGAACCAAAAAATAGAACTATCGTATATATATATATATATATAAGGAAGGGCGGGTCATAATGGGACCAGGGGCATAATGGGACATGAGTGCAGAATTGAAAAGAAATGGAATAAATTGAAAAATTAAAAAATAAGCCGTAAAGTTGAAATTTTAATCTCCCTGTTATGGAGTCTCTTGGGTACTAATTTTTTTCCATTAAACGCAAAAATTTGATCCAAGTCCTCTGACACCTTTTTTTCCACACGCGATATGATGCGTTTATCGAGCAGTTCAGTGCAATTTGAAATCACGAGAGCCCTTGCTCCCCTCGACAGCTCAAGGGTCTACCCATGCAAAACCGTCGAGGCACACAAACACATAGAAAACCGGTGTCGATTAATACCAGAAACTCGGTCTGGCAGTCCGAGTCCCATTGGACACGCCACTAATAAAGGAGCGTTCACACGTATCAAATCTATATTACCGTCGGCGTCAATTCGATGAGGGGGTTGCTCACCGCAGTGTTCATACCCATAACGAGGGAATCGCGTGTTAGCTTTTATAATTGAGGCAAAACTGACCAACAGATTCGATCGCGCTTAATCCCCAATGCGGAAAAATCCTCTTGTCCCACACATTTCCTTCAACTTTTCCTTATCTTCGTGCCTAGATCCTAGGGATCTGGGTCTTATCACAACGCTAGGGCTCCCGTGCTTGCATATCGAGGATGTACAAAATTGTATGCACCATGTGCTACCAAATTCTATTCTTGTACTTTAGGCAAATTCTTGGTGAAAAAAGTCGACTGTGTCAAAGCATTGACAATTTCTTTGAACGTAAAATTGGTAATGGGTCTGACGACAGAGGACGAATAGTCCAAGTGTCCAACTTCCACATACTATATAGTTATATGCCCCTCAATGAGGGTAAAAAATCCGGCAATCCGGAAACCTTACGAATTACTTACATCACAGTAGAAATTTATTGTTCAAGTTTCATGTTTTTAAATTGAAGAATTCGTTTGATATTACATGGGCTCGGTAACTATTACCTAATAGCGAAGTTAAATAAGAATGGGTATTCGTTAATACATCAAACGTTTCAGTTTAGAAATTAAAGATAGATCGAATTTCGATAGAAAAAAACGCCGATAGTCCCAGTCGGGACTCCAAGCCGAGACTTCCGGTTTCACGCCGGGGACTTCTCTAACTAATCTACCAGGGTTATACGCACTTTTCATTCTCAAATTCAATCTAAAGCCATTCACTGAATTAAAGATAAATCATGTTTCGAGAGAAAACCCGGAAAGCTAACCGGGAAATATTCTCGGGGGGCGGGCGAACCCAGATCTTTCGATATAGTACGTAGACACTCCACCTTGCGCCGCAAAGCTCCAACAGAAGGGAGCACCCTATAATTCGTTTTTTTTTCGCTGAGTTATTTGAATTTATGCTTCTTGTTTTTTCCGGTGACTCCCAGTGAATTCTGGTGACTGCCATTAGTATTTTTATTCGGTTCGATTATTGTAGATTACATTATGCTTCTAACAAGTATCCAAATTTTTTTATTGCATTAAAAACTATGTCTCATTGAATGCAAATTCGCGTGTTTTTGCATCATACCTAATCTGCATCGTTTCAGTTTTATAGGTTCCCAAGATTTACACTTGTCTATCAGTTTACATACATAACTGAGGATACGTATGCTCCCCATTTCCGCCCCTCCCCCTCCAACCCCATTTTCCTTCTTTCCCCAATCATCAAAGTAGAGCGATCCCCGAAACTTTTCCTAGCATCTCGCAGGGAATACCAATTGCGCAAATACGTGAAGAGGGTTGTATCTCCCCAAAATGGCGGAGATTACGCGAAATTATGCAAATGGCGATGAGGTATTGTAAAGTGTGCCGCTGTTGAAATGTTTTTCGTTTTATTGGAGTTGAGGCCGCGACTGCGACTGCGACGGGGAGGGTGTATCCTCCCGGGCTGGCTCGTATAACCGAAACAAAAGCTTAGCTAACGCAGAGACAAAGGGGCAATGGGTGAGGGTGGTCCGAGGCGGATATCTCCGGGGCACACATGCAACGGATTTAACTGCTTCCCCCACCCCCGGGGGCATTACTCTTGCTGGGTTTCTTTTATTCCCCGACATCAACTCCCCCTCCTTGTTCTTCTCCTCTCTCTTCAGCCCTCTTCCCGTCTATCCTTTTTTTTCCTCAAAATGGCGACGGGGGTTGTACATTTTCGGGGGGAAAAACGGTACGTTTCGTCCCTACTTCGTTGCACCTATCTTGAGGGTAAGATTAAGGGCCATGACTGAATGAGGTGCAGCGCACAGGCGAAAGCAGTGAACTGGAGAACGTGCAATCCACCGAGGGATATTCTTGAAACTTTTGTTTTGCTAATTTTAAATTTTAAGCGACCTTCGGATGGGTGCGCATTGAGTCTCAGGGCTTTATATACCTATCATAGACATTTTCAGAATTCTAAAAAAAACTTCCCCTTGGATAGACGGTAAGTATTCCCATATTTATTGGAATGTTAGAAATTTTGGAGCATACTCAACGTCTTCAAATATTTTTTTTCCAGCAGTTTAGCTATTTTTTCTGCAATTTTCAAGCTCAAGGTTAGATTTTTTCTGGTACTTTTCTCCTCGTGTAAGGTTGCGGCATTATGACAAAATTCACTTGCCAGAGGCTGACTTGCGATTAATTAATCGGCCCTCAGGAACCCCTGTAATTCACGCGCGGCAAGTCAAACTTAATTAATTATCGCGCGAGTGGGGCGAGAGGAACGCCAGAGCGATTTGAAGGGAAAATGAAAGTCGTGTGGATTTCGAGGGAATTTTGGTGGAGGGGCGATGGAATTAATAGTTATGTCGTAATTTGGGAAGTAATGAATTTGGAATTTCCAGGAGACGAAATTTTGCAGAGAATTTTCAGAGGTAAAAGCTATGGAGGAACGAAAGTGGAAAATTTTCACGAATATGTCTCACTAACACATCTTCATTATTATTGACGTGAGTCCATGTTGGTTGACCAAAATGCTGTCAATTATTCAGCAATCGATCAGAACTAATATTTTAACACAGAGTGTGCTCACAAATGAGGCACAGCAATTTCTGAACATTCGCATGAAAAGGGCCCACTTTGTCGGTCCTCGTTTTTGAGCACAGTTTACACTCTCCCATCTGAATTCACATTCGGTTATTCTATATTTTGCCCAAGTTTTCATCTTCAGCCTTTGCCGTCTATCATTATATCAAATTCTCATAATGCGTACATGGATGGATAGAATGAAAAATGACAGTCATTCAGTATTACCGTAGAGCCAATGCTTAATTAATTACCGCTTGGACATAATAGAAGGGACCGAATTTAAAGAGCTCCATAATTCGTTGCCAATGGCAACAATGCTCCGTGAGAATTTCTATCAATCAGGTGAATGTTTAGACTTGTGAAAGGGGCAATTTCTTTACTGGAGGGTTTATTAACATGCGTTCTGTTGATCGTTTAATTTCCTCAGCCTACGCCGTTCAAATTAGGGATTAATCGACTAGAGGCCATTAACACCAATCAGCATTTGACTCTTTATGATGGCGGGCCTCATTCATCATTGGGAGCCTACGGTGCATCACATTGGTCGATTTGTTTACAAAAACTCCTCTTTTATTACCAATTTTTAGATTTTTCTTCATAGCTTTATATACTTTTTGGAAATCGCTACATCTTTCCGAAATAAGATCCGTCAGCATATTGAGACGGGTCGCATCAATAACTTCCCGATAATCTGTGCGTGTGTGTGTGTATATATCTGTGTAGAGAAGTTCAAAAGTGTAAAAATTCTCTGGATTTCTCTGATTAAATATCCCGATCTGCCCTCGTTGATCGTTTAATTTGATTCCTGTGCCATTGCTGTTGTAATTAGGGATTAATTGACTCGATGTCATTAACACCACTCGTCATTGGGCTTTCTCCATTGTCGGATCTCATCCATCATTGGCCTGCCCGTGGGCACCAAATTGGTTGATCAGTTTGAGATGGGATGAGAAATCGAGGGAAATAAAAAAAGCAAGGGACATTGAAGTCGGAGGTAGCTACCGAACTGTCTTGACCTCCGGCAGCCGTCAAAAGGCCTCAAAAGCGCCGCATTGAACCTTGGCTATTCAAAGCTCATTTGTTACAACCCTAGGAACCGGGCATTTCACCTGTTATGCCCCCTCGACGCTTCATCATGCGCAGAGTGTGGCGGAAAAAAAAGGAGAAGTAGCTGTGAATTATTATCAGCATTTAGCTCGCGCGACTCGCACGGAAACGAATATATGCGAAGGAAATACATTGCAGACATAGCTGAAAATAATCAGAATGTATCCAGCACATATAATTTCATACCCGAATCGGTTGAACACCTGGTCTTGGTGTGATGCAGACTGATCAAGTTTTGCACACCCTTGATGATATTGCGACTCGAATAAGAATTTTCAACTGAATTTTTTCTTCTTCCACCTGAGATTTAATATTTCTCCACCATCGACTTCTGCAACTCGCAAGACTCGCTTGAAATCCGAAGGCCTGGAGTCTTCCCAACCTTGTTTTTTTTGCAAGTAACAAATCGTCCACTTTCATCTGTTGCGATAAATCCACACGATAAACCAAAATTACATCGGCCCCCCCGTTCGATTTGCCTGAGATTGCTACCGAGAGTTTGAATTACCCAATCGCTACCGAAATGCATTTCAACAAAACCCACCGACAAAGCCCTACATATATATAATAAATCCATCTCTCTCTCTCATTCGATATACACAAATTCGAAGTGTACATCATCGTGAAGATAACCTCCGCTTTTTATATTCTTTTGTGTTTGCTCATCCATGATTGGTTGCCACGGAAATTGACCGAAGATTGCGGCCGACCGACGTTTGCTCTGCGGCATCACGAACTTAAGTCTCGGGACGATCTCTCCCACAGCTACCGCAAAAATATTTATTCATCTCACCTCATTCGGACCGGTTCATCCTCAATCGTCCTGAGAAATCGCAGTGCGAGAGGATAACACTGCTTTTTCTTTTCAAAATTTTTAAAATGAAAAGCAAGGAAACGAAGCGGATCGTCAAGTGTTAGCGACACTCTACAACGCCGAAAAATATCGACAGCCGAGTTCGAAATTTGGACTTATTTTCAAAGTTACGAACTTGGAAAAGTGTAATGGCTATTTGCCTTCAGCTTGAAACGTAATCAACTTGGTCAGCTCAATCTTACATCCATGATGATATCAAATAACCGTTGCACCAAGTCCTGACAGTACGAATCCATATCGATTCGCGGATCGATTGCAGCAGCCATTGCCTCCCAACAAATATCCCGCATTACCCATGAATTAGAGAGAGCCAGGCTAAGTGACGCGGACGCAGGCGATATTGTGTTACACTCATAAAAGGACGTGATTAACGTAAGGTAAACGAATATAACTCCCCGACCGCAGAATTGTCGGTAGGAACAACAGCTTTCCTACCCCCTCCAGCCCAACTATTACATCAGCCAAGACTTTCAATGTTAACTCTGTGGTTTGATACAAACGTGCACAAGTATTTATGGACAAATAAAAATGTTCAGTCATTCTCACTGACACGTTTGAACGTTTGAGATTAGCTTGTACCCAGAATGCATCATACGATACATATGGGAACGTTAAGTCTGCGGTTGAGACCAGCGGTGTGGCACGAAATACAGTCCCATGGTGCATGTCACACTGAAGAGGAGACCCATTGGAACATTGCAACAGTGTGTGAAGATGACAGGCTAAACACTCGAGCGAAACCGTCATAGTTGTAGTCGATTCCGTGAGAAAAGTGGATAATTCTGCAAGTGAAGTGGCAAAACGCGCCAAGTGCATTTGATGAATATCTCAGAAGCTAACAGAGATACGGCAAAATGCATTTAAGCTTTTTTGTAGAAGACATTCTTCTCTGCAAAAAGTTTTTTATGGAATTTTCTCCATCTCTTCTAACTTTTGAGATATTTAGCCCAAAAGTGTGGAGGCCAGTTTACCCTGCGAAAGGCGATTCATTGAATTTTCGTTTTTCCTTTCAAGTCTTCACTCTTGGCTCGGCGATAATGCATAAAACAGTCCAGTTGTATTTTATTTTGAATTACATAATTGAAAGTGTGCAGTTGAGAGAAAAAGGGCTGCGTATAATTTTTTACTTCGCGCGGCGCATGCGCACATTTCTTGCGACTCACCTGTAAGGAATCTTACGCAATCGTTAAACGGCTCGACTGATCGAAGCGTTCGATTGATATTACACAGCCTCGATAGTTATTATTGAATGGCGGAGTTGAGTGAGACCAACTGCATATTCCAGCAAATATTTCAGCTGACGACTTTGAACAAATTCCCAAGCCATAAGATAAATAACTTGGGGAAGGGTATGGCGATAGAGAATGACTAAAGGAGGAGACCAATGTGCAATAGCACTGATTAATTCCACTAGTGAAAATGGAAATTTGGTTATGATAAAAAAATCTGAAGATTACACCAGGATAAAACAAGATTACGTGAGATTTTGTTTGCTATTCTAAGCTATCAGTTTATACAATGTTCAGTTATTTTCATTGACCTATCCGAGCGAATGGAATTCCAGGTTCTCAGAAACTAATTGAAAGAAAATTTCAATCGACTGTATAATAGATAACTCCTTCAATGAATATTCGAATTGATTGTTCATGGAATGTTGGTCAATGTCTAATGACAGTTGCAATCTCCCATAGATTTTTCCTCATAAGCCCACAAGTATCACACGCAAGACTCAAACAAATCGCTGTATTTATTATAATTTCAATTACTCTGTACGAATTCCCCGGAGCCTTTCTATTTTACCTTGATGATACTTCAAGTGCGAATTGACTCCATCATGCATTTGTGAAGGCAATCAGACAAGGGTTGCATTATCTTGGTAATAAACATGGATTGGCCGAAGGGCGATGGCACGGTGGAAAAAAAATTGCCCTCCAAGGGCTTCATAATTTTTCACTCCACCTCACCTCAGTCTATTTGGTCCGCTTGTCCGGAATGCTACTTGCTTGCGTTCACGGGGCATCCATCATGCCCTCCAAAAAAAAACAATGATGTAATGGAGAAAAAATGAGAGGCCCATGCGCGGGAGGAATTGAGCTTCATAAAAACTTAATTACATTACATTCATTAGCCAATAGACTCCTTGTGTGCTTCACTCTGCAGCTGAAACTCAGAAACTTTGTTCGTTACCTGCGTGCTAAAATTTTGCACATGCCACATACACAGAAAATATCTCAATTAAAAAGTCAATTTCAACAATTTTCAATTACGATACTTAGCGCGACTATCGCATGTCTCGAAAATGCCTGAAGTCGACTTTCTTATTGGTGTTGGCTGGAGGCATAATCATTTTTCAATTTCTGTGCCGGAAAAATACCTATTCAGCTATAATATTGTCAAGGCAACGTTTGTTATCAATTATTAAACAAAAATATTCGAACGCACTCCCTGCAGGTTCAACGGATGACATTGGCCAAGGAGACAATTTGATTAATCGTTAAATAAATCGTAACCCGCACACACACACACAATGACTAAAATTTACATGTTACGGCGTTTGTACTGTTTTTAGTTATCCTAGCGCAAAAAATTGGAAGATTAAATTTCGACATATACAAAATGTGCATTGGGTGGTAAAATAGAGAGGCCAATGCGCGGTAGGAATTGAGCTTCATAAAAACTTAATTACATTACATTCATTAGCCAATAGGTTTGCTGTGTAGCTCCGAAGCCAGGAATGAGAAAATTGTGCTGTGAACAATTAAAAAAATACACACATTGAGGGTGGAAGTGGGCGTCAACGAGCAAAATACATTGAAGCCGAGTAATACAGGTCGTGTACCTGTAGATATGTGTGGTGGGGCACAGTCCATGAGCCCGGTGAATGCGGCAATCAGAGGCAATTATAAATTTTATTATTTCGCTCGTGCCGGTAACGCAGCTGCGGTGAAACGCAAGGCTGCCAAGCACCTCGTTCATTCCACTCCGTTCCCGTCACAAACTCCTACAAGCACACACCCCACAAAACTCTACCGCATTTAGCCACACATTGCACGAGAGGAACACACGATAGTGCAAAATACCACCCTGTTTCCATTACTCTACCCTTTTAACAATATTCAGGGTTTCAACATTTTCAACTTCCCGACACGACCTTATTGTCATCTTTCATTTTCTCCACATTTCCCATCACCTCGAGACGCTTTCGGCAACATGGTTATGTGTGTATGTGTTTTTTTTGTCTCCGTCCCTCTTGGACTCCCCACGGTAGCTGCTGTTGAGCATTTCCGCGGTAGGGCGCACTGGACACCCATCCATGCGGCTGGGGCCGACTTTCGCTATTTAGGACATCGTATTTCTAGACGCAGGGTAAACTTCCAAAAACCTCTACGCTACGATGGTGAGCGCCTACGATGGAACCCCCTCTAGACCCTGCGTTGGGTTAGGTTCCCGCCCGGCCGTGTGGTCTCATTTTATGGGCACCGCCGATAGCACACGGGGAGCGTTGCAGCATACCTGGGGGGGGGGGGGGGAAGGGAAATAAAAAAATTGGAAATGGTCAGATGAGGTAAGGCAAAAGCGTTTGAAAAGTTCGAAACAGCAGCTGAACGTTGCGCGTTCTTCCAAAGTCGGACTTACCTCTGGAAGATGGTGCGGATTTCTCTCAGTCGGCTATTAATTGACGCTCCCCAGCAACATTGTGGTAAATCCATCTTGTGGAGCTCTGGGGGGCCCCCCAAATTCGAGTGAATGAAGCGCACAGCACGCACCAAATGTCGGTTTTATTCGATTCACGATTTTACTTTTTTTTTTGCAACAATTAGTCAAATTATGCTTTAACGAGTTGGGGAGGGAGGGGATTTTATTTACGAAATGGGCACAGGTGCATGAAGCAAAACGTCGATTATGGGGGGGCTCCATCGATGGTGCTCGCAAGGAATATTGAAATTAACGCGAATATGTAACACATGGACGTCTTGGTTGCACTCATTTACTCCCGTTTAACGACAGCCCTAATGAGGCCGCAGTCTGCTGAACCGCTTGGGACAGAGTAACAAGGAATTGCTTCCTTCCGCCATTTCGTTCTTCCTCGGTGATCTTCTATATATTTATTATGACTTCTTCCTTTTTCACGAAGTTAAGGGGAAATGCGTGCTACAGAGCTGACAAATACAATTAGTGTATGAGGTGCATGGGCTCATGAAAGGATTATTGTGCCTACACTTTTTATGTTTTTGGAGTCTTCAAATTTGTATTTGAATTTTTCATTTGAATAATTTGCTTCGCGGCCCATTTTGCCCCTGGTCCCATCATACCCGCCTCCCCTGCATCAAACCATACCCTCGATTACTTCTACTAACAAAAATGCTGAATTGACGAGAAAATATCTCCATGTGTTTCCCATTTTTTCTTTCGCATTGCTACGCATTGAATCTGCAAATGCACATTCCACAAGTCCGCAACAACTTAACGTGTATCTCTCGATCGGAAAGTGGATGATCATTGATGGGAATAAGTGAAGAGAAAAGGGTGAGACAGTAGGCAAAGATATGCACGATTATATGGGAATAACTTGTGAGCACATATGTGAAGAGATGGGCCCTTTTGTCGGCTGAGCTATGTCAGTAGCAATCATATTGGTAATTCGTTTGCTGATTGTCCCTGACCGCAGATCCTCATTTTGCCTCCCCTGCCTTATTTAGCCGATGATAAATTCTAACGGGCAAATGCCACGGTGTTTCACCTGCAAATGTTCCTGTTTGTGCGTGCATGTGCGCGTGTGTGTCTGTGTGTGTGTGTGTGTGTGTGGAGCAAATGTGGATATTACTATGGATATATATGTGGATATATATAGGCGTATTTGTGTTGGGGGATCAAAGGATCAGCATAAACGATCCAATCAGTCGAGTAATTCGTCGTGATTGCGCGAAATTTTGTTGGGGAGTCAGCAACAGTGGCTTTTTGCTACCGTAACAGAGATAGACGAGGGTAGTGGAAAGAGGGCGCATGTACGCCAGTCTTTTCCCACGCGAGTACGTTTTTTTTCTACTCATCTTCGGATTACTCAACACTTATGCAATTTAACTTACAACTAATGAAATTTTGGATGAAATTGGTGCAGTATACATATTGTTATTAACAATTTTGATTGTTTATAGAATTCTACCGCATAAACTATTAGAGTTAGCGCAAATTTTATGTAAGAAAAGTTGGGCCCCTTATAAAAATACGTATTTTATGTAGAATGACTTTTTTTGATAATTTGCATAATTAAGGAGGTATGGCCGTCTCAGCAATTATGTATGTAATAAGTGAATGAATGAACCCAGCTGTCATGAAGGTCTCAATCGAAGCATTTCCGTGCAGAATCGAGCGGATTACATTTTCGATGGCATTCGTTCAGTATATGCAATGTTATTGACAATTGCAATTGTTCATACTGTTCCGCTGGGTAAAATATTGAAGATATCGTTTTCATTGCGGCCGCACCCCTATTGGCGTCTCACTCCCACTCAAGCAACGCGCATAAGTCTCATCCTCATGCTCACCATGCGTCTACTCAGATACTCATAATTATCTGCTTCATAAATGAGTCAGTTTAGAATTGTCAAATCTGCAAGTTTTCATTATGGCACTGAAATCTGCAAATTTAGTACGCTGTGCTGAAATACCAAATCGGAAAGTTTTGTTTGTGCTCATACCACTAGTTTTTTAGTGCTAGTGAAAAAATCGGATCACAGGTAATTTTTAAATTTCGTTCGCCGTATATTTTCAACTTTAAGTTGGGTTTCTTGTAGATACATTGTTTTTGTGGCATGATCAAAGGATAAGGATAGGGGACTCCTCGAGTTACCGATAAGGGTTTCAATATTGAATTAGGATGATAGTGTGCCACGTCCCCAGCGATTATAGGCAATGTGAAACGCTTTAAAATGATCTTGGTGTCGTTGGGACTCACGTGATGTGCACGGTCAATTAAAGATGCGGATCATCACCCGGGTCTTGGAGCGAGCCCCGGTATCGGGTTACTCCACCACGTGGGCGGTCCAGGCCCTCTTTTCCGTGAGGATGAGCCCTTGGAACGTGGTAAGAGGCTTCCCATCGAGTTAAACGTTTTTTCCGTAGTTCCTTGACACGAACTCGCGTTTCGAGATTCGGAATACGAGCCACTGGACCTGTCCCGATAGTGTCCCTTTTTCCTTGATTGTTTGTCATCATTTTTGGCCCATACTTCAATCAATTGGAAAATTTTTGACAAAAAAAAACAAAAAAAAACAAAAATGTGGAATGTATGAAAAAGATTGAAGAAATTTAATTGGAAAATTCGACAAGTCTTGATTGAAATTTTATCAATCAAAGAATTTTGAAAACGTCAGAGTTTAAAAAAATGACCAGGCCATAAATTTTTGTAATTTCGAAGATTGGAAAAAGTACAAAAATGATAACAATATAACTTTTTGGAAATATGAAGAAAAAAATGAAACTTCAAAGTTTTAAAACATGAATAATTTTTTTGTAGTTCCTTGACATGGGCTATCGTTTCGAGAATCTGAATACGAGCCACTGGGCCTCCATTGTGAGTGTCGTATTTTCGTTGATTATTTGGGCCGAGGGGCGACGGACCGAACGCAATCCGGTTGTCCTCGATATTCTGTTTTCCCTCGATTAGAAATCATTAGCATAATTTGGGGAATATTATTCCAGGACAACACCAACCAAAGTGTCACGAGTGAGCGATTGATTCGTCGGCAGACCTAAAATACATACAACACGGGATAATGATTTGTTGGGCGTTTCAAGTCAACCAAGATTCGAAGTAGCCCAATCATTTCGTAATATTCAAAAATTTGCAACTGGGAAAAGATTGCTGTAAAGCCCCATGAAGTTATAAATTGTATTTTTTTCCCAAATTTCGAATTCCTTACTTCTGTGGGGCAGAAACCACTCACCCACTCATGCACCTACACACCCACATATTCACCCACTCACAAACCCCTATACAGGTCCACCCACCTACTTGCAGCCAACCACCCACCCACCCACCTGCACTCACTCATCCACCCACTCCCACTCACCTACCCACTCGCACTCACTCATCCACCCACTCCCACTCACCTACCCACTCGCACTCACCCACCCACCCGCAGTCACCCACCCACCCACCTGCATCCCCCCACACGCGCATAAATGCGCGCGGTCACAAACGGACATTCCATGGGAAACGCTCTGATTATGACGCTTTTGATTATCGGGGCCATTACGTTAACTCCCCCCGTCGAGAAGTCGAAAAAACACAAAAAATTGCTGATTGACAAATTATGGAAAATGGCTAATAGATGAGAGTTAAGACTCGTGACGAATTGATGAGCCCAAACCGAAAGTTTCACCGACCACCTTTTCACCAATGGCCAATTGTAACCCTTTATTTTAGTCAACAAGCCTGGGAACCTGCGGTGTGTCCGGTGGTTTGTGTTTGTCATTGTGACACTCTGTTTGCATTTAAGGTCGTGACCATGCTGCCCAGCGGGACGGTAAAGAGACATTTAGGAAATCACTGACTTTTCGGTTTTGCCTCGACTTTTATATCCCCAATCTGTCAGCAATTCGCAACGCCAGTCTACCAATGGTCAAATGGCCACTTGGGTAATTATACGTCGACGTTGCGCTCTTCCAAAATGCTGAGTGCATAATTCGGTGGTTAAAGGGGATGAGTACCACATGGGCTCGGGATACACGATACCATATTGTAGGGAAAGGAAGAATATACCCAAATGAGCGACAGAATAGTCTGCAGCGCTGCAAAAGCATCCCCGAAAAATCGATGAATTTTCTGTTACGTTTTTCACATTTTCCTGCTAAATCGTTCTTCGGGAAATCAACTTCGTTCATTCAGTAATTCCTCCTCGGGCGGACAAAATGAAAAATATGAAATAAACTACAGCTTTGCCCAAGCGGAAGGATAAGTTTTATAAATATTCCGCGTAGCTTGGATTCGCCTCATAACCATGTAATCACCTACATTCATTTTTCCCGCATCCAATTTTTTTTTCTCGATTTTTGCGGATTGCAGAAAGAGCCGCGGTAATGAATCGCGGCTTATCATTGCAATCAGCTGTGTAATCAGTTGACATGCATCGCATTAACGTTGAGCCCGTCGGCTGTCGTCGGAAAACCTCTCGGGATATCATTTACATCTGTATTTCCAGTCGTATTGTTCCATCCTTTTCGCATTATTCTACACCGATGATCTTCCCTATCGACTGCCACGGATCTCCGTTGCGTGCTAACCGCGACATAATCGTTCCTCAATCGTGGATAGCTTTCTCACGGTGCCCAGATCGACGGATCATCGATGTCTATGTGTTAACAAGGTCAGGCTATTTTTCTTCTTTTTTTTTGTAGCAAAATTGAGGCTCTAGTCGCAGAAAAATGTGTGGGTAGTGCGTCGCGGAATTCAGAATTTTGGCGTATGAGCATAGCTCTCTTTTAGAAGACGCTAGGTGGAAGCTCCATGGAGAGAAAAATTGATGAAAATCACTAGTTTGAGCAGCCAAGGTATGAAACCATTTGAGTCGAAAAAGTTTTTCGGCCGAACAGGGAACACTTTTTTTTTATCGCTTGGTCCGATAAAGTGCGATCTAATCGAGCAGAGCGACAAGTCTCTGAAAATCGATCTTCAAAAATTGATAAGCAATTGGTATAAACTTTTGATATGCGAAATATGTATTTGGAATGGAAAAAAAATGTAAGTTAACGCAGGAAAAATGAATCCATGTGATTACATGATTATGAGGCCGAGGTGTTGGTTATTGATGGTAGCGGCATCAAAACATATGAGTTGAGTATTGGAGACTTGTACGATGAGGTATGCCGATTTGATAGAGATAGACGCGTACGACTGTAATAGATAGAAAGATTATATTGCAATTGGTAAAGGTATAATATTCTTCTTCTATCGGCGAACCGTTGGGGATTAGTAGGAAATTACAGTGATACGAGTGTGGACGTGCCTCCATGGGCTCTTCATCTCTTTTGTGGGAGAGTCTCTTTTACGAATGTACAAGTGGAACTTTCCGTCGTCAATTTATGGAGAATGGAAGAAAAAATCGTATTTTCCATGTTTAAACGAAACATTCAACACTTTTTTTATCAAGTTTGTGGCTCCATGCACAAGATTTTTCAAAATTCAAAGAACAGATTTTTCCCCATTCATTTGAGCTTCCCAACCCCATCTGGGACACTCGGGCAGATTTTTTTTATTGTAATGAATTTTCCAAATTTCTAATTTTGTTTTCTTTAAATGTGGAAAAAATTTGCAGAACAATTTTATTTTTTAAATATTGGACCAAATTGTCGTTTCCATAATCCGTTCACATCGGAAAAGAATAAAAACTGTAATGACAAAAAAAAATATTTTCAGGAGTGTCCCATGGATTGGAACATCCTCAAACGGGAAATAAATGCTCCAAGTGCACAAGCTATCAATTAGGATTTTCGTATGGTTCACAGATGTCCCCACTAAGTACTCTAAATTACGGGTTTCAGGGCCTAACCAAAATTAAATACATTTCATTACCTCTGCGAGGGTGCGATCCTCCGCTCCCTTTCACTCAGCCACTCAGCGCTCTCGTCAGTTGACAGCTGTAGCTCAGCGGGATTTTCATATGCTCCAGAATGTCCAATTTCAATTTTCCGAGGAGAATGAGAATTGTCCAGGTGACAGGGAAGCCCATTGGATGGCCGAGGCTAATTTTATAGAGGGGAAAGGGAAATAATTTGGGCCGACTGGCTAGAAAAACGGTTTTGTCAAGCAAATTGTTTAAAAAATTTTTTTTTCATTTACGCTTCGCTCGGATTTGGGATATACTGCGACCCCTTCCGGCGGTGGCATTGGATACCGACCTTTTCCCAAACTGTACAGCGTCCACGCAGTTTAAACCAATGAACACAATGCCCAGCAGTCATTATATTCCTTGGTGTACCCCCTAATTGGAGGGAAACCATGGAATCTCCAATTGGTGCAGCCGTTTTGACGAAACTCCCGTTCGACGACGAATTCGTATGAGAGCCTGGATAATTCCACTGTACTAAAAATTGTATTGGATTGAGGGAGTGTTCCCAGTGTCCCATGGGACACTATTCCCAGTTCCAATGCAATATGGTCCCAATTTGCAACTGGGACCAATTGAGACTTACGGTAAGAATCCCAATTCAAAGACTGGTCCATGATGCTAATTCTCACTTGGGATGAGAATCCTAATTGTAATCCCAATAGCAAATAGCACCATCAATGCTAACTGATAATTAGAATATCAGTACGAACCCTCAATTGAGATATCAATTGCAAGTGAATATTGGGACAACACCCTAAGGGTAAATAAAGCTAATTCATCAATTAAAAAATCGGGATGTTATCCTAACTTTTTTCAAATTCAATAGAAAAAAATCTGCAAGACTTGACATCAAAGCACTGCACAATTAATTAAATGTCCGATCATATATTTTTCGTAATTACGCAAGATATGCCGTAATAGCAGTCGGCAGTTGAAGTCATTTAATTCCCATTGGCTGACCTCACTACGTGTGAGGGAGAATTAAAGACGCAGTCATTACAGATACTATGACTCGTGCATAAAGATTATAGAGAAGCGAAAATCGTCCCAGCGATATCGTTTCGAGTATTTTTGAGAGCGCCTCCCCCCCCCCCCCCCCCCCCTCGTTCAAATGACAGTAATATCGTCTGGCTTGTGGTTTTGTCCGCCATGGCCTGATTATAGCCCACTTCCGCCGCGTAAACAACGGGTTTCAAGGGGTCCTCCGATGGCTCCCAACCCCCGCATGTGCACGCTTCTGTCGAGTCAAGAATTGCCACATATTTTATACTGATATTTCGGGAATACGTGCCTTTGTGTAAAGTGTGTAAAAATTGATAAGTGGGCCACTGTCGCAATTGAACATATTGTCTCAATTTTCCATGTGCAACTTTCCGGGGATAACGTCCCAATTTAAGCTTGACACATAGTCCCAATGGAATCTTGGTACACGTGATTTAACTGATTATTGGGACTTTTGGCGCCGATTGAAAATGAATGAAGTATTGGGATACATTGCGCATTGAAATAAAAAATACCATCCCAAGATAACTTGGAAAGATCAAGTGGAAATTGATGTAGATCGGATTTGACAGTGAGAGCGCTGTTCCGCGTGGGCATTGATGCGCGCGCATCGATGAGGTTACGTCGCCTCGCATATCTACCTGCTTACCGACGCGCTGACGTCATCGGTAGGAAAATGTGCATGGAAGCACTTCAAGCAAGAAAATTCGCCGTGAGTTCATAGCACTTGAGGACACAGAGTTGAAAATCACGCGAGTTTCCTATTGCATTTTTTTCCACCGTGAAAAAGGTGATTTATCGTTTTATGATCTAACACTCGTGGAGGGGGCCTCGAGATTTAGTGTAGGAGACTGGCGCACGAGACAAATGAAGAGCGAAACAAAAGCCCATGAGGAGGGGGAGGCGTGGCTTAAACTCATGGGGTATTAAGGCTTTGCGCGGAGGCGCACACGGGTCAGCCGGACCACACGACCTCATTGTCATGCGCGTGTTATTGTTGTAACCACCAGGGTTGACTTAATTGGATTTAAGTCCAACTATTTGTGGTGGTACGCGGCGGGAGTCCAATGGGCGGAAGTCATGGGAATTTCGCATCAACGGAGAACAATTTATGGTAAATACGCTATTCCAAGGGGGGGGGGGGGGGGTACAGCACTGATCAGTGGAATTGGGGAAAAATTAAGAGTCGGATAACTTCGTTATTCTTCATTGCATAGAAAAAAAATAATTTTCAGTTTTATCAGGCCTGAAATTATCGGCGCGAGGAAAGAGGGACGATATAATTAAGCCGCAGTAGAGTTGGAGTAAATAGGAGGCCGAGTGTATCAACGCCGGAATACATAACTCTTTGACATTTATTGATGATACCCCGACAAGGACTCGCCCATCTTTCAACTACTGCACATGTATAGCGGGATGAGAACCAACGGTCGAATTAAGATAAAAATAGAGAATAAAAAGGCTATTAGAAGGTAATTTGGCAGCGTGCCGGTTGTTAATTTTAATTACAAAAATAATCCAATGAGAAAATTCATTCAATTGTCGCTGGGTCCTCATTTATTTTTTATACGTGGGGAATTGCCGAGTGTCATGGACGAAACGATTTGTCAAATATGTCAAATTGAACGGGAAAACGGGCGCAATTTGAGGGCAAGTCCAAGCCCATGAATTGTTCAAAGAAAAACGTTTCTGAAGCGAGAGCGATGTGTATATGCCATATATATATAAGTAAAATGAAGGGGGTTTGGGAAAAATGTATGGGTTGAACGATCGGTGATACTTCTGGAAATTCGAAGTTTTAATAGAAATCCCGTATTTCAGGTTTTTCAATTTTTTACAGTTTAAAAAATGTTTTTTTTTAATTTTCCTAACTATTTTGCAATTTTCTAGATTTCCAAAATTGTCTTACGTTTAAAATAAAAAATTGAGTCTAATTTTAAATGTAAAATAAATGCTGTAAAGCTCAAAAGCCAACCACTAATTGATGTTCAATTCCAAGTGTCGAAATGGATTTGAACGAAACTATCGGAGAGACTTGGATGTCCAAGTTGCGGTGGCGGGTATGATAAATGGTAAAGCATTTAGGCAAAAGTAGTGGGTCCTGTGGGAAAGGACTATTAATTATGAGAGAAGGTACCCGCGTGGGGGCTGCGCTCATTGGCAGAGGCTGTACAGTTCCCCCGGGACTGCCGGCAAAGTTGAAAAGGACCAAACGATTAGTTATTTTAACCAAATTATCCCCACAGACAATGAGGCTCACTTAACAGGTGAAAACTGCCCCAACAGTTTGTAATTCGAAATAAAACGAAAAGCCATTTTCCCTAAAAAAAATTTGTGGCGAGATGTCAAACGTTGATAAGCTAACCTATCTTGCCGCTCAATTTTCTATTGATATTTCACAATCGCGAAACAGTTTCGAAAAGCTTCCTGTAGAGCTCATGTTCCTGAACCTAGCTGTCTCCTGAGTCTCCAGGTCTGATAGGAGTATTAAGAATTCCAATTGTTTATAATGCTGTATCTCGAGAACGGTGACAGATACGAGAAAAAGTGTCAAACAAAAGGTGTTCCTCTCGTGAAAGTACACATTTCATATTTTATTACTTTTTTTGTTAGGTATCATATTTCATGAGATATCGATAAAAAATCAGAATAATCGATCAATAGTAGAATTTGCGTAACTGATATACAACTTGACTTCATACGTGTATCGTCACACACACACACACCCACAGATTATCGTGAGTTAAAAATGAATTTGAATTATAAACAATCTGGATTAGATCTACAAAATATTCAAATTTTAACTTAGGATCTTCATGTATCGTTCATTAAAAAAAAAAAAAAATTAATGGTACTGCGAAAAGAAATATAAAAGATGATTAGAAATGATTGAGATGAAAAAAAGGCATTATCGACAATTTGAATGGTGAAATAATGAAACACGCAATTACCGGTAAGAAAAGAAGCATTGTCATGATCAGCGGTGGATGGACAGGATGATCGTCGCCTCATTTATTTGCTGGCGGGCGGGCGCAAAAGCGAGCAACTGACGCGAAGACTGCGCCTGTAATTTCGTACGTCAGCGCCGAATATTAATTCGAATTCCTCGTGGCTAATGCGCGCCCCTTTTTACTCCCTCATTGTCATTAGGATTTTTTTCGCCTTTTTTCTTTTCATGAGGGCTAAATGCAACATCGGTAGCCAAAAGGGCCAACGGTACGTGCGATCCGCGGCTTTCTCGCATTGTAGCGACTGATGATTCCGATGATTAGACTCCCCGCGGTGCATAAGTGGAGGCGTTTCGAGTACGGGAGCTCTCAGGTGATATCAATTTGTCTCAACATCAAGGAAATTGCAACAAGACGAGCCATTAGGACCACACCAATACCTTTCCGATTTAGCATTTTCCTTAGGTTACTCAATGATTTCATTTGTAAGGAGTAAGAAATTTTACTTAGCAAAAGCGCTTTTGTACTCGAAGCCTCATTCTTTCTATTCTTAGTTTTCTTATTTAAAAATAAAAATATTTTTCTATTTTTGGTAACTATACGCTAAGTATGCTGCATAGTGTGTGGCTGTATACATATGAAGTTCATTTGCAATCGTTCATAACGTTCTATCGTGTAAAGGGTTCGAACTAGCGGAAAAATTGTCTAACAAAAAATGTGCCCCGTATAACGATAAACATTTTATGTCTAATGAGTTTTTTAAATAATTTGTATAGTTAAGGAGGTATCGTGCCCTTAACCGTCGCGCGGCCCCAGTGCTGTTGCCGTCTCACTCCCACTCGCCTAGCACGCATGAGTCCCTGGATCGCGTTAATAGCGATTTTTTCCCCTCCATCCATGTGTAACGATATTTTCAATATAATCTAATTTATCAAAGCCCGCGATAATGAAAAATAGGCTGAAGAAGGGGGGAGCGTAACTCACGGGCTTGTCAAGCACTTTGTGAGTTTATCACTGGAATCCTAGAGCCGATACTGAACAACTCGAGTGTGAAGTGCGAGACATTAGAGTGAGCAGGAAAAGCTCTGTACACAGGCACACCGTCACCTAGGCACGTCGCATTATCCGATGTGAAATAATGACCCATGCCAAGCGGCAATGAATTTTGTCACGCGTAATCATTAAAGCCAGCAAGCGTATTATGTTAAAGTTATTTAAAAATATGAAAATCGCGTGACACTCGGGCACTGGTAATCACGAGCTATTTGAGAATTTGCTGGTATTCCAAGTGTTTTCCCAGTTCGCTCAATCATCATCTGTAGTGGAAAAATATACCCAACAAGGCATGCGAGCTCTCCTATTTTTTATAATTTTTTGATGTCTTCCAGAATTTTGACAGTTTTAACAATCTACAAATTTTCGGTTTTGTAATTTTTGAAATTTCTTCAATTTTTACAGATCTTTGTAGTTTCAAAAATTTCCTGAAATTTTGAATATTCATTGAAACTTGAAATTTTGGGAAGCTCCAAAATTATTTCTAAGAATTTTGGAACAATTTTGTGGTAATCGCTGACATTTTTAATCGATTGCATTTTTTGATAGCCTCGACTCATTGTCAATGCAATGTATGTTTACCCTAACAGACAATTATTCGTAAATTGCTCAAAACACCTCCATATGTTATCCGAAAAATGCGCGTGTGCTCACGGCTCCGCCTAATCTCTTAATCGTTTCCGCGATAATCAGATTCCCCTCCAATTACAATATTCAAATTTCCCGCGCACATGACTTAGTCATTTCCCCCCAAAAAAAACCGAAGGATGTCACACGCGAGCTAATGCGCCCAGCATAAACATTCGTTATCTCAAAATCTTAATGAGTCATTGATGATGCCAGAAGTTGATCCTAATTAACGAATGGGATATGCTCCGTAAAAATTAATTTAATACAATATCTCCAAAATTTTTTTATAATTCCCCAAATTGTCGATTTTCAAATTGATATTAACATTTTTCGAATTTCCAAAAATTTAAAAAGTTACATTTCTTGGAATTGAACAGTAATTTGAAATTACTAATTGCAAAACGGAAAAGAAATTTTAAAAAAATAAGAAAAATCCAGCAACTCCAACAATTTCTCGATCCCATGTACGCATTTTGTTAGATGTCCATTTTTCACGAAGTTGACGTGATTAGCTCAGACAGTAACAACAAATTCAGGGTAGACACCACGCGCTTGTGTGGCTCATGCTCATGGGAGAGTAAAAACGGAAGTTGCAGCAATTAACGATATAAGTGGTCCGTTGGTCTTGAGGTAGATAAGATCTTGAAGGTGGCGGGGGGGGGGGGGGGGGGCACGGTGTGCCGGGGTAAAGACTCGAGTTGTGATGGAGGAAGATAGCGATGGAGGCAGGTGGTTTTTCAGCATGGACACATTATACGCTCTTGCTCGACTTGCTGCCTTTAGCGTTTTTCAAAGTCAAGTGAGAGATTCCGAGTGCTTCAGGAAGGTTTTATGGCATTTACCTTTTGATGGGGAAAATAAACAATGTTTAGGGGAGAGGAGGAGTTGTTTTACTTCCGAATAGGGGCAATGGGTAGAGAAAAATATAACTTAGCTGGATACAGTGGATTCAAATGAAAATGTACCTGATTCAGGTGCTCAACGTATCGAACATAACGTGACTCAGGATACTTAATTCATGGTGATGGGATTCAGGTACTCGTGTACCTGATTCAGGTACCCATGCGCTTGATTCAGATATCCGCGTATCCGACTCAGGTAACCATGCGCCCGATCCAGATGTGAATGTGCCTGATTCAGGTACCGAGGTGCCTGATTCAGCTAACTGTATACCTGCTTCCGGTACACATCACCGTCGATCAATACGTAGTACGCACTTGGTTATGCAAGATGTCCCCATATCTATTCGGTATCAGGTACACACATAATATACCTGATTTTCAATACCAGGTCCAGTCGCGAGGATACCCCACCCGGCCAACCTATATACCTGATTCAAATGTGAGCATTCCTAATTCTGGTTTACCCGCGGCTGACTCAGGTGTAGAACATATCAGGTTCGGGTGTACGTACCTCTGATTCAGGTATATTATGCCCGACTCAAATATAACATACATCTACTATCAATAGTCATTATATACGCTTTATGTTTAGAGGTACCTCATTCAGATATGCGATATACCTGGTTGAAGACATGTCTAATTCGGGTAGGGGACAAGCTTCATTACAGTATCATACGTACCTGATTTGTGTGTGACGATATAAATATATGTCGTCAAAATATTTTCTCTGGCGATTTCTCACAATGGGATTTTTGGTTCAGGATGGTGAATTCTGTTGGTCAAAGTCAATCTGATATAGTTTTGGGAAGGGGGAGGGGGAGGAGGCGAAATTAAAAAATGAGAATTTTAAATTTCGAGAATACGTGATAAGCGGAAAATGCGTAACTGCTAAGGTATATTTATTATGCAGCTTCATTAAGTCATGCAACTTAATGGAAAAATTAAATTTGCCAATTTAATTGTGAACGAAGGTGCATAAGATCCATGCATTTCACCCTGCCCTCGATTTTCGAGGATGCCAGAAGCCCGACAAGAGCTTGATTTAGTCTCGTTCAGGTTAACCACATCCTTTTTTAGCTGCACTCGTCTTCGGTTTCCAAACAGGGGAAGCAACCACTTTTTCCCAGCGGCGAACGTTGAGATTTCCACCTGTTATTTCTTTCCCCGGAATTTTTGTCAAGTTTTTTTTGGAGCACTCTACAAAAAATAATTTTTTTTGGTACTGACTCTAGGAATAATGCATTACAAAAAATTTTGAGCTTTGGAAAAAATTATTTAACAAAAATCTACATTTATTTTCTGATGTAAAAATGATGGAAATCGAACGATTTGTATTTTGGGATGGAATAAATTTTATGTCAAAGCTAAACTTGGTTTGACTATGTCTTCCCAATTTGCACAAAAGGAGAGGGTAATTTATAAGCAACTTTTTTTCACCTCATATATAGAGCAGTATTTCTTTTTTCTCTTGATTTGACAAACTCTTCGTTTGAGTGGGGTACTGCAGGCGGGGTGGTGACCGAGAGTTTGTAACGGTGGATGACTACAGAACTACGAGGTAGTCTCGGTTCGCCGACTTTAGCCAGCTAGAAAATCGTTAGCGCAGAGGGGCCCCGTCGACGAACTGACCACTAATGGGAGTCCAAATTAATTTCACGTAATTGGAAAGACCGAGAGGAAACTACTTGGTTTACCCTAATAGCTCAACGAAAATAACCCCTTTCTACCCCAGGGCCCATGGGTGCTGGATAATTGACACCCTTCGAAATACCGGAAGCGAACACACATCCATCATGGGGCAACCATGGGCATAAACATAAACGGTGAATTTTCAATTTCATAACTCCACTCTCACAGGACAATTTGGGGGGAAACTTGACCGTCTTGAAGCCTCGAGGAATTTAACAATTATTTTTTTCACCTGTTTGAAAATTTGAATTATATTATAAGTGAAAATCATTTTTCAAAAATTGGGTGGTATGAAAAAAAAATAATGAAATCCGAAATTTCAGAAATGTGAAAATGTTTGGAATTTACTCGAACTTACCTTCCCTTTAAGCACCATAGCCCTCCCCATGCACATAAGGAAAACGAAAAAGGAAAAATACAATTTTTTTTTTAAAAGAGTAATCACTGGGATAAATTTAGTATAATATATTTTCAATATAATAATTTGCTATACAGACATTATAATACAAAGCCATAGGTTCGCTACATTCCTTCCCCCTCATTACCACTAATTGCACAGCGAAGAATTATTCATTTATCCGGATGTTTCATACACGCAGAAAATAGTTTCATAAAAATTACCCTTCTGTTTAGTAAAGCCGTGATACACGTCATATTAAAAGAAAAAAAGAATGAAATTGGTGAATAAGGGTTAATTGTTTGTACTCAAGGTGAAAGTAACTTCAGTGAATATGGACAAAATTTGTAGTAATTCGTAGTTGAAAAAACTCGTAGTAATTTCTATCGCACTTTTCTCTACGTATAGCCACCCCGAACTGCATTCGATGGATCGAACTGCCATTGGCATCTCACATATTACACAATCAATTCACAAATCTCACAAACTCCATTCCCGTAATTCCTACTTTTATACATTCATAATACTGGTAAATTTCTCATTGAAAAGGGCTTAAAACCACCGCGAATGATCACTTAGTACTTGACAGACCATATTTTAATTCGATCCAGGCCTAGACAAGTGGAAAAATATTTGCTATAGATAATTTTATCTGAAATAATTTACCTGAAAAATCGTTGAAAAAAAATCCAAATTCATAAAATTATGAAAACTTTGCATTTGGATTTTTTTTGGGAAGTCAAAAATTTTGTAAAAATTTTTTGGAAATCTTTTGACACAATTTTTTAGCGTAAATTTATAAAACCTCTGTAACAATGTATATTTCCATGGTTTTTATTCTATTAAAATTTCCACTTGACTTTGCCTCACTAGTGCTCGCTCATTACCTTCCTGCTGGCATTCACGTACTTCGCATTTACGTATTACGCTTCCCTTTCTCACTCGCAGTGCCTCTTATGTACACGTACCCACTTATACCTAAAACCGAATGATAGCGAAGCCTAACCGTACCGTTGTATGATGTACTTATGTACAACCTATTTTTATTCACTCCATTTGACGGACTCCAATACAGTAAGTGATGTTAATGGACTTTGGCTCATGTCACTTGATGAGTAAACCGAAAAGTCTGGATTTTTTGAGAAGTGAACTGCAGAGAGTTCAGAGCCCGAGGGAAGCCGATTTCACACCAATTCAGAAGCACAGTGGTTGCAGGTAGGTCAATTGTTTCCTCGACTTTTCTTCAGAAATTTCTCGCAATGGAAAGGAGAACCAGGTCCAGCCTCCTTACAAATATAGACATCCAGTGCAAACTGATGTTAAACTGACATGATGACCAGTCCCCTGATTTGCTGTTACGAAAAGCCTGGTTTCACAAAATCTGAAAATAATTCACCTCGCTTTATTTACCCACCGTAACAATTGACACGAGCCCGCGAGACTCGACAAAAGCTCGTTGGTTAACCACACGTCACATCCGGTCGTGTCTGGCCGTCTCATCCCGTCAATCTCGAATGTCAGAGCGGATTCAGGATCCGCGATCCCCTTTTCCTCAGCCCATAGTCCAGGTATCGCCTTTCCGTTTCCTCTGAATTCCCTTTTTTTTCGGCTGCTTGTCATTCAAGCGGCATCAGCCGCCTCTGCACTGATTTTCTCGTGTTAACCGGAGTGGAAATTCTGCTCAGCCTTATTTCAGATCATGATACGGATGGCAGTTTTCTGATCAAACATTTTGGATGAGATATTGGTCCAATTTTTCTGGCCAGTCATTCCAAATTATCCAACAATCATTCACCATAGCATGTCGACGAATGCATCTGATCAGACGCTATAGGAGGGAAGCCCGCGTTCTGACATCTTGGACCATCTTGGACCGCCTACTGAAAGAAGAGATCATACTCTACATACTGATTGAGCAGGTGCATTCGTGCTCTGGACCCTCTGATCAGACACTTCGGTTTAGCTGTTTCTTTGATCAGACCCTATCCAACTCTTTTCGTCAGGATATCTAACCAATCTCCAACACCTGGTTCGACGGACATCATCAGACACTATATGTCGTCTTGCTTCGGATTCGATCCTGAGACATCGGAGTCTACACTCTGGTTACTGATACGAACGATCTTCCAGAATGAATGCGATCGAGACCTCGGACCGGTCCTTCGCACTCTGACAGAAATGTGACATTTTTACAAAAATGGTCAGACACTGATCGATTTCAGTACTCACTGATCAACCTCTGACTACAGCTTGATTTGAGTTTCTATTCGAGAAGTCTTTCCTAGATGTCGTGTATGCTCTCGTCATCACTATCCGCTCTTATGCTTTGGGGGCTGTCCTCTCGTGGTGGTGGCGTTCTTTCCAGGCTCTTACTGCGCCCTCTGGGCATACGCGAGCGCTCCATGTGCTCCCGCTCACGTGGGTCCTGCATCATTTCTGGACTCTCGCGGTTGTAGTAGCTACTGAGGCTGGACAAACTGGAGCTGGCTGCTAGGCTTCCCAAGGGGGCACTAGGTCCAGCCAGCATCATCGCCGGGGGGTAAAAACGGTGGGCCATGGGCTTCTGCAGCGTGACAGCAGCTGATGCCTGACGGTAGAACAACTCACTAGGTGGGGGCGCCGGGGCGCCTGGGTAGGACCAGTACGACGGTTGGGCAGGAACGCCTGCTCGATTACCGTACATACTCTGGAAGGCCACGTAATTGCCGGCTTCAGCGAGAATCTCGAAACTCACGATCGTCTGGCGTTTCCATTTTGTTCTGAAATTTCAAAATAGGGAATTTCCCGTAAGAAAAAAATGTTAATGCTGCGGGGGAGTGGTTGACAGGGGCTACACAACTTTTTATCAATTTGGATCAACTGAGGCTCATTCGATTAAAATGAAGCATTTCTGCGAGTGCGGAGAAATTAGTAAACTCCAAACATACGAAACGATTTCTTCCACTCGTCCACTGTGTGCGTGGCATGATACGCGATGATTAGCCACTGAACTCCATGAGCTATTTGTTAGTATAATAAGTCCAGCAGTGTGGCCAACGTAACCACTCGCTGGCACGCCACCCCGTTTTAGAGTAATTTTCTCAGATGGTGAATTTACATACGCGCCCACACCATTCCACAACCCGTTCTGACTATTCTCAGACTCTCCCCCCCCCCTCCTCCCTTCGCAATGCTAAAACTGTTCTGTGGGAGGCCAGACACATCAAACACACACATTTGTGGGATTAGCGAAACGGTATCAGGGTCAAAGGTACCTGTTATGATGGCGTATGTGCGTGATATCATGAAGCGATTCGTAGGGATTTTACTTCCAAGAGTTTCCTTCCACCCGCCCAACCCCCATAAAATACCCTATCATTCACGAAACGATACGTATACAGTTCGCGCCAGTTTCCGGCAATCATTCGGCAACCATGATGTCTCGATATCGCTGCTCGTGATTCAGACCATTGCAAATGGTAAAACTGTCTTTAAGGGGAGTAGCATACACAGAAAGAATACTTCCTGTAGGTTGAAAAACTTCAGTATGTTTCAACGACTTGAGTTGAATCATTCTTACTGGGGCTGGTACCATCAATTCCTCAAATGAACTTGACTCAACTTGGGTCTAGCTTTTTAATTTCTTCATTATCTTATGAACGTTTGTTCCCATTGATATGCCCCAATTTCTTGTTATCACATCATCAGAATTAAGTTAGGAGCTAATGCTTCGTTTGGGGGGGGGGGCACAACGGATCGCAGAACGAAAAGAGGGCATCTGACTTTTTGCAGTTCACGCATTATCCGATCTCCATTCCACATCCCTTACCCAGAATTCCACCCCTTTAAGCCATTGAAATTCCACTCATGAATATCAATCCGTCCGATCATTTGTCACACGGCTCAACGTGAGAGATGCGCTAGAGGAACGGTCACCACTCTCTCTCGATTATGTGATGAGTAATGTTTTATAATACCTCTTTCACCCAGAGACGACAAGCTTTTCCGAGTGCAGCCGCACTCGAAACCACCCTTAATTGGTCCGGTAGACCCTCGCCACTGAATGCTCACTCGAGCGAGATTGATTTATCGCCTAGGCTAGATTCTTCAATGCGCATTGGCCAAATGAATTTTATTACCCTCTCGTATGGCCGCAAAAAGCGTGCGAACGATTTTAAATGTAGCGTGACGGTTGTAAATGTCATTAATTAATTTTCTTTTTTATACGTAGGAATTTTCTCACTCAGGTGGCTCAATATCCGCGTGGTGTAACAGATATTATCAATTTGGTATGTAAGTAATGGTGGAGATGGAGCATCTGCGAGGAGCATAAATAGGAGAACAATCATTTAACAAATTGTCAAAATTATCAAAAAAATTTTCTTACCCTTACTGCTCTTCCCGAGCCCTGGGAAACCATGTGCAATATTTTAAATGTAGCGTGACATTTGCGAGGCATTATTAATTAATTTAATTTTTTTTTTTATCAGCCAGAATTTTTGGATTTTTTTGCCGGTCACCCGACAAATGGATTTATAAATCGACTTCCCAGGAAAAACGGCGATACCCAGGGATTAATACTAGTCGTCTGGAAAATAAGGCAATGATAATAATGAGAGTGGCATTGCCCAGTACCGTACTTAATGCATTTATAATGGTTGAGTTCTGGTTTCTGGGGGCTATGGCACTCTGCGGTCACGGCTGTGTTATTCAAAAGCGATAGGCCAACTGCTAATGGTCTACGAGTGGCCAGGGGGATAATCTATATATATATGTAGTACGAAAAATTGAGTTGCAATTTTTTGACATGTTTAAAATTTTTTTTTGGATTTTTTAATAAATTCTGAGGACTTTTCCGAATTTTTTTATGCAATTCTAAAACACTGTTGGAGGTCCGGGAGATGAATAAAAATGAGTTTCCCTGTAATGAAAAAAATTGGAATTGGAGTTGGAGCACCAATGCAATTAGTTGTAATGGAGGCAAGAGCGACATATTTTACAAATTATTATTTGGGCGTTTGACTACAGGCAGGCCGACGACATGTGTGGGTCGAGTGGTAGAAAAACACACATGTTATAGGGGTGACAACAAGCCAACATTAGCACAAAAGACTCTGCGCTATTGTGGTAAATAAATAAACGATGCTACGGCTTATCCATTCATCGTCGCGTCAGTCGTATCCGAGGGCTGTTATTACCCGGAATGAGGGAAGGCAAAATTACCGTTTTCCGAGGGCTTTCTTTAATTAGCGGAATTGACTTCTTCCGAAAAATACGGGATTTTGAGGTTGACTCCTTATCACATTCCAATGAGTTATATTCGCAATACATTTTCCAAAATTTGCAGAATTTCAAAGATTTTGTGAATTTCCAAATTTGAAAAAAAAATTGGTTATTTTCAAATACTGAAAATTCTTCGATTTCTGGAAATGGTTAAAGTTTGATTTTTTTTTCAATCGCCCCATTTTTCAAATTGATAAAATTTTATATTGAACATTTTTAATGGGGATCTTTTGAAAAATTTAAAAAAAAATTAATTTTGTAAATGGCTCGGAAAACTGAAATGAGGATCAGAAAAAAGGATCTTTGAGCGATTTATTCGGAAAGGAATGTCGCGAATATCCAAGCACACTTTTAGATGATGTTTTTTCGGTAGTGGAGAACAATTTATGAATTATAATGCGGCCGTTATGACAATCAGACGCGTTTTGTCGTGGGAAGGACACGACGTCTTCCTGGACGTGCGGCATTCTCACGCTTTTGTGATGTTATAATGTAAGATAGAGTGCAATGAAATAAAGATTAGTGGACTGAGTGATTGTGACGATTCCCGATTTGTCATTTCCGCCGATGTTTATTTTTTCAAAAAATACTTTTTCGTTAGTCCCTGTAAAATTTTGATCGAACGATTTTTTTGTGGGAAGAATCAGTGGCAGATATTTTTCATTTTATCATTTTTTTTATGATAAAGTCATACTATTTTATGTAATAGGGGAATATTATCGAGGAATTTATGCAGAAAAAAAGAGGCAAGAAGTAAAATAGGAGAATAAATTGAGGAAATAGGAATCATGGAGATGTGAAGCGCAAGTGGACAACCTGGCGTTATTTTCCTGATGAATAATTTTTCTTTAATGAAAAAAAAAAAAAAGAAAAAATTCTTTGGCGATCAACGAAGCATTGGATGAGCCATCGTCCGTGTAAGAGGATGCCTGCCCTCGGGAGGCAACTCGTAATTCTAGAGTATTATGCGGTAGCCACTTTTCAACGGCGACTAACTCATTTCCCATTAGGTTTTTACTCACAAATCTCTCGTTTTCTTTGAAGTTACATGAGAGTTTTGAGGACAATTGACCGGGCGCTAAGTGGAAAAGTGCAAAAAATAAAATCATGAAATTTTAATAATTTCAGAAGTTTGTTAATTTTGAACCTTCTCATCCCAATTTTTTTTAAAAATATATTTTTTGCATTCTGGTGATCATTTGATTTTCAAAATGATTAATTTAGTATCAAATTTAGCGTTTTGGACACTGTTTTTTCTATTTTTCCGGAAATGTTCTAAATTTCTAGCACTTTTCAATTTTTGGAAATTTTGACGTTCAGCGAATTCTTTTCTCCCGTGCCTGAATAAAAACCGCGCAAGTGGTGCACTCTGGTCGGCTTTACTAAATGGAAGAGCAATTTTTATAAACATTTTTTCACCGTGCATGTGACTTTGAATATTATAGAGCGATGGCGGAAAAATACACACCCACGGGTGCGTTAATACCGCGTGCGTGACGCCATGGCGCTTGTCGGTCACCCCCACCCGGTTTTACTCGTGATTAGCCGATAAGTTGAAACGATTTCTCGGGGGGGTAATTTAACGACCCGTAACAATTGCCCGCCTCCCAAAGTTCCCGGAATGTTACACACGATTTCTTGGTAAGTATAAAGTCTTGGACATACCTCTTATACTTATCAGCACGAGTTTTGCAGAGTTGGCCAGTATTTATTTGCGGAACATAAGAAATGCCTTTTCCGCTCCTTTCAACATTTTTCGCCATCAATTTTGCATCGATCGGCTGAAAATTTTTGCTACATTTCGCTTTTTGGACACTATTTTCGGCAAATTTCTAGGTTGAAATTACTTCACAGAGGGACTTTTCAGAACACGCGGTCGCGTCTAGGTCCAAGTGCGTTTTCCAACATTTGACATATTACTTTTTGCTTTTTTAAAGCTCAAGTTTTTTTTAGCCTTTGATTTTCCGGTCTCTAAATGTCTGATGTTATGAGTTCCGTCCGTTTATTAGTATCAATTTAATAGAAATTTCCGCCGTAAAAATAAATGTTGTAAATAATTATTGAAAATTCTCTTCTCAAGAGATGTCTGCGCGATTGCTCTTAAGTCGATACCAAGGTAGTTTTTAGCGAGTCATTCAGTGGCGCCTGTTTGCCCATCTTTCGTCATAGGACCCCTGTCTCCGCCTCTCATCTCAGACGATTAGTGTACGGTAGTTAGGCTCCAGGCCGTTCTGAATCTAAACTCTAAGCGGAAAAAAAATCTAACTCGCATCTCGAGTTGATAATCAACGTCAACGACAGCGCCACCAAATCCTTAAGGAGCAACTACCGGATTGCAAAAAATTTGAAAATTTTACAAAATTAAAATATCCATGATCTTTGTATTTGCAAATTTCAGAAAAGAAGAAGATATTTTTTTCTCCACTTGTTTTAATAATTCGAACAATTCTGGACCCTTTGGGCACTAGGATTTTAATTCCCCAATTCGTTCGGGAACTTCACGGTTGGCCCAAGTGCTGGTTTTCCGTTTTTGTTTTAAAGCGAATCGTGACTGGATAAAACAAAGGGTCGAGAGTTTCTAATGACTCGGGCAATTAATCACGGGCTTTACCTTCTGTTCTGGTACCACGTCTTGACCTGCGTGTCCGTCAATTGGAGTTTCGCCGCCAGTTCCATCCTGTCCTGGACACTCAGGTATTTTTGCCTCTCGAAACTCTTCTCCAGAGTCTGGAGCTGGTGATCGGTAAAGGCCGTTCGCGCTTTTCGCTGCTTTTTGCTGGGAGGTGAGTTCATAGATGTCGACGATGATTCCTTCACGTCGTCCTCTTTAACACCTGTCAAAGCAAAATTTTTCTTGACATTTTTCAAAGTAACTTTTGCATGTAACTGGGCTTTTGAGTATACGAAAATAATTGGAGCTAAAGTTTCCGGTTATATCTGTAAGGATGTATGGGTGTGTGCGTGTGTGTGTGTGGGTAGGTGGGTGGGTGTGTGTGTGTGTATGTGCGGGTGGGTGGGTAGGTGGGTGAGGAGGTGGGTGCGTAGGTGGGTGAGTGGGTGGGTGAGTGGGTGGTTGGGTGATTTTTTGGGTGAGTGGTTGGGTAGGTGGGTGGGTGGGTGAGCGGGTGGGTGAGTGGGTGGGTGTGTTATTAAATTGTACCTAAATTGAAAAAAAAATGAAAAATTTTTGTTCCATAAAAAGCATATTTTTCCATTGATATCGTTACTATATATCCATCGCATCCTTAACGATCCTCCCACAGCAATATTGTCGCATGAATGTGTTCCAAAGTAGACGAAAAAAGTATAAAGCGAGGGTGTTCTCAAGTTGCTTCTTACCTCGGAAAATGTTGCGCGGATGGGAGGGGGGGGGGAAGTAAGCTGGTAAAACTCGGAAAAAGTTCCGGCTAACGTCTTGGAAGTGTACCGGAGAAAAAAAGAGGTCTTCACCGTCGGGACTCTCCTCTAAGTGTATCACATAGTAAATTTAGTTTTCCAACCTCCGTTCGTCGGAGTGTTTCACCCAACCCCACCCACAACTCTCCGTACCAAAGCTACGGGGCAAGACGGAATTCCGTCGCCATTTTGGAAAAATGGCGGACAATTCCAGATCGTTCATGCGAATCTAGCCGATCAAACGGGCACTAAGAGCCAGCTTTCCCCCCCGCCTTAACTCAATTTCGCGAGAGAAAGCATTTCTCAAATTCAGGAAAAAAACTTAGGAAATTCGAGATCTTAAGATCGCATATTATGAGTTGACATTTTTTCTTGAAAAATAATGAAATTTAGAGAAAAACGTATCGTGGCAATAAGTTGAGTAAGCTTTTTAAAAATTTTCAATTTTCTGAAATGGTCAAAATTTTGTAATTTTTTGAAATTTTGAACACTGTTGCAATTTTTTAAATCTTAAAAAAAAATTTGATAACCCAATGTTTTTAAAAATATTTAAAATTTTTTTAATCGCAGATTTTTATTATTGTTTTTTTTTTTTACAAATTCCAAAGATTCAAAATTTGAACATTTGAAAAATACTTTTTGGTAGCACTTTGATTTTTTGGAAAAACGTTCACATAAAAAAAATCGAAAATTTCTCTATTAGGGACTACTTATGCATTTCCCCGATTTCCTTATGACTGGAAAGTGCGGAAGAAATGGCGAAAATACAAAAGGTCGCATATTTTGAGGATTTTGTTTGCACTCGTTTCACGGATCTCCTTGAGAATGAAAAACTTTTGCCGGATTTCAGAAATATCCTCTCTCCATGCGGGCTAGATGAGCCATTTTTTCCAAAATGGCGTACAATTTCAGATCGTTCATGCGAATCTAGCCGATCAAACGGGCACTAAGAGCCAGCTTTGCCCCGGCTTAACTCAATTGAAGAAGCCAGTCATCCCGTATTGCCTGGAGGATCTCTAGGAGGGGGCTAAGTGCCAGTTCCAATCGATAAACCCACGACAACGGCTCCTCACATATCCACTCTGAAAAATACCCAAGGGATTGGAGGAAAGGAGGGAAAATAGCGGAGGCTCCAGTTGTTCAGATCGATTTCGAGTTCGATAGAAATCGCTCGTTTTCACCTTATTCCAGGTCATTTTCACAAATTCTTTTTCCCGTTTTGAATCGCAAAACAAAATTTTATGAACATTGTTTCATGAATTTAATCTGCAAAATATTTTAATCTCTCTCGGAGAATAAAATTTGCATTTGATTAAATTATTTTTTCATTTTTTTTCTTAAAAAAAAATATTGAGAAAAGTTTATCTGTTACTGTGTACACAGCAGGGGATTACAAAATAGAGGTGGAGTCCTTAGTAGATTTTGCGAGTAGAGCGCCTCGAGGACATTGTAAATATGTGACAATTTTTGGTAGCATCGACAGCGACTGCGTGGTCCAATCAACGGGCTCGTGATATATCCCGGCCAATGGCGTCTTGGGTGCGCGCAACTGCATTCAACGCACTAGTCAGAACAAAAGAACATTGGGTTGGGTGGAAAAGGGCGTACGGAAGCCTTGGACGGCATCGATTTGACGGGAGACAAAAGGAGGGCTCAACTGAGACAAATCATTTGCTATAACTGGTTGTTCCACTTTCGGGTAATTAACTCTCATTTGGTCACCTTTCCTCTACCGCGCTTCTCCAAGTTAGTCTAATGATTCTCGTGCTTCAAATCAAGCTGTTTTCACTTTTTTTTGAGAATTCAATAATACGTCTCCGTTTGATGAAGGAAATTTTTCTGCCTACATGCACAAAGCATGTAGACAGAAAAATTGCATTCAACCCTCGGGAGGACAATCAGACAACCATTCCCCACGTGCTTGCTACTCTCGCCTTCGGCTCGGGTAGCAATCTTACACGTGGGGAAGACTTGTCTGCTTTTCCTCCCTAGATGCGAAATTAGTATATTGTACACCTACGGCGGAAAGTTCAACATTCCCGGCGATTTTGTCGGGTGTGCCCGCAGTGCCAAAAAGGCCTTCGGCCCTCGTGCTTTTTGACCCTTTTTTTCGCTAATGGGCCACCCGACTCACTCCCCGGGAGTGTTCATTTTTACGCCCAAGGTGCACATACCATTTTTCACACCCCTCGGAAAGTTCGCTCTCGCCTGAAAGCCGGCTGGAATGGGAGTACTTTTCGCCGCAGGGAAGATTTCCATGCACTTTCCACTCTAGGGCGGAAAGTACTCACTCTCCGACCGGCTTGCGGGCGAGAAAGTACGAACTTCCCGGCGAGAGGTGGGAAAATACTATTTCATCAATGGTAAATCCAGGGTTGCAATTTCTATATTACCGACTGGTAATCGAACAGTTCACAGTTCATGGGCTACAGGACCGCTCTTTCCCTACAATATCAAATCGATATACTAACTTTTTTAAAATCATCTTTGACATTGTCCAACTGAGAAATTTTTCAGCTTTGCAATTATCTCTGGAATTTCGCTTACAATTTTCGGAAATTTTTTTTTTAATTTCCGGTACTTCCTTGACAACGAAGAAGAAGAGGAAGGTTGTTAGAAGGAGAAAGTTCAGATTTTTTTTACCTGCGTAGAAAAAAAAAAACAATTCGATTCATGGAAAAACAGTGTCATCCAACCCCTTTATCTTTGCTTTGTTTGTTTGCTTGTACTCACTGTACCCACCCACCAATCGTCAAACGAGCATCGGAATAACCCCCGAAACCATAACATCATCATCACTCGACTCGTCAACCCCTGCGCCCCTCCACGTACACGCTACCCAAGAATTAGTAATACAATGCCCCTGCGAGGGGTCAGACCGGGGGGGTATAAAATCCACGTCACAATAGCCCCGAGGGGTTGCCCAAGTCACTACATTTATCCACAATGTGTGTATACAACACTCGAGGGTTCATATATTCACATATATGAATTTCGATGGGTACTCTACGGTTTATCCTCAAGTACTGCATGACGCATGAAAAATCTCCAAGGCCTCGAGCTATTAACAATTTTGATCAATGGCTGCCATTGTAAATTCACACTTTTATTCAGATTTAAAAAAAAAATCTACCACTCAAATTCTACAATTAAAAATTCATCTACGGGACGGATCTTTTGCACACATGGCAACATTTACAAATTGATCTAGCATTAGAAATTCAGTTACCACCAAGAACTACCATTGAACAATGGCGATTCAATCTGAATGCTCGTATGTAACGCTCGTAACAATTATTCAAATCGATTTTGCATTATTTACCTTTAGTATATGTTTATTATCTTGATTACCGCTGTTGAATCAATTTGAATTTGCCGCGGTTTGTGCTCTTAAAAGCCCACGACTGTGACGATAACAAAGCGCGGTTACGCTATCTGGCGGGAGCAGAGTTAGATTGTTGCACTTGTCGCGGAAATTACTAGAGATTAACCCAGTGCGCATGCGCACAAACTTCCAAAAATGCGCAAGCCAGTCAAGCCAACGTGACAAAACAAAATAGTCGGCCTGGAAATGAAAATTGAAGTCAAAGGGAGCTCGTCTTGGATCAATGAAAGTTAATTTTCCTTGAAACCTGAAATTTTTCTAGACACAATATTTTTTTTTCATTGGGTTTACGCAATGAGGCTACATCCCCAGTCAAATAAAGCAATAATCACATAAAACACGAGACAATGTGAGCCAAGGAAGTCCTCGCAGTCGTAAAGTGAAGAAAAATCCGACTTTAGGGAAAGTTTTATGCTTTTCCGCTTCCCCCCTCCCTCCCCACCCACCCATCACCCATGGGATCCCATGCAGCGACATCACACAACGGAAAACACGCAGGAGCATGACGCGATGACGATCGCGACGGGCTCGGGCTAATTGCACTCACGGAGGCGTAATTGTTCGATAAACATCCTGTTAATCACGCTTTTGTGCTTTCGCGACGATCCCACACACCCGACACATGGATTCTATCGCCATTATTGTTATGTATCATTTTTCTTTTTTAACAATGCGCGGTCGTTGACTCGTCTCCATGAGAAATTCGTATCATCGCGATTCGTAGTTAATTTGCGTTCTGAGAAGTCTTGAAATAAATTTGAAAAAAAATTCAGAGGGTTTCAAGTAATCTGCGGATATTTTATTAAGCTCTCTAAATTGAGAGTCTTAATTAAGACATTAACACTGTTCTACCCCGGAAAACTTGATACCATTTGACGGACGGAACTTGTTTTTCTGTCAGGGAACAATTGTTAATGGGTAATGGTAATGACGGAAAATGTATTGTAAATCGCCCGTGCAGTTTCCACAATATCTAAAAGCTGTCAGACTGGCTGTATTCGTTGGGATTCGTGTGGATGTTCGCCAGTGCCATAACGAGATTCACGAATAAGCCTCTTAACCCTCTGCATTGTCAGGCTTGACCTCGCCCGATTGTACCCCATGCAGGCGATTTTTTATTCAGCGATGAAAGTCAACTTTTAGACATGAGCATGTGCCAATGATCGCATCGACTATGCAGAACAAGTGGGAGCACGGCAATATGAGTTTGGTAAAAATTACCTTTCCATTTGATAAGCCTACAGTATGCGGCATTTATTTAGGGGTTTCTTTTTGGCCTCCGATTTTTCGGGAAGTTATTGTAATCACCCCTAAATCCTAAACCCTATACCAGAATGCTTTCCGTCGAATTTTGAACAAATAGCTCTGTGTGTGTGTATGTTTGCCTGTGTGGAATCGGAATTTTTCGTTAACGAGTTCTCACGAACGGGTCGAACGATCTGGGTCACCGAGGCCCTATTCGAAGCGTCTTCATGAAACTTAGATCGGATTAGTTTTTGGTTTAAATGAGTTTTTTTATTATTAACAATTGTTAAACACTTATTAACGGTAAGAGATACGGCAAAAAGTATTCAACCGAACTTGCCCTATAAGTGGAAATGCATATTTAATTCCTCATCACTTTTTTCCATATTTATCATAATTAAGGAGGTATGACGGGTTTAACGCTCGAGCGTTCGCACCCCTATTGGCGTCTCACTCCCACTCCAGTAGCGCGCATAATTCTCGTCCTCACGCTGACTATACGGCTTTAAACATTTAATTGACGTATAGGAAAATGTAGAAATGGCAAACAGAAATTATACATCGGAAAATTTTGTTGGTGTTCCCAACGGACACACACACACTTTTATTGCACTAGTTTTGGAAAATACTCATCCATACCGGTTTCAACAAAAATTGAATTTTCAAATTTTCGAATGAAATGCATATTAGCGGGAATTCATCCTAATCCCACAGGTGAAAAACGATGTCACAGGACATTGGAATGGGGCAAAGCAGCCGTTGAAAGTCACGATCGATTCAATGGCTAAACGCTTGCCAATCATTTCCGGTTCTCGGATTAGTGGATAATGCGGCTCTTGGGGACCTGAGAATTTGACTCTCGTACTGACAAGCCGTGAAACTGGCGTTTCTTGTGTAAGGGAGACCAGAGGTGAGACGAGAGTGACGTTTTTTCAACGGGCAAGGCACCTTAAGCCGATTAACTTGATTCGTACACGCGCGCCCGGTCCACACCACTCTCCTCACACCTTAAATTTAAATGATTTCGACTTTTTACGGCTCTTCGATCCCAATCCCTGGGATCCCTGCCTATTTTTACACTCGCCACATCGCGTGCGATCAAAATGTGGCCAGATGATGCTCACGCGCAAGGAAAATTCTTCAAATTGAAATGTTCCGAAATTGGCAAAATTTTGAAAATTTGCAAATTTGAAGAAAAAAATGAAAAATTTCAATAGTGGAAACGTATTAAAATAATTGCATTTTCAGAAAAACTGGGAAAATTTGCCACATTTTAAAATCTAAATTTAAAATTTTTTTTTTTTTTGCCAAGATTGGAAAATATGAAAATTTATAGAGACGTTAATCGGACTGTAGTTTTATCCGATCCTCATTTTCTACCGTTAATCAACAACTCTGGCTTAATAATTTCCCTGATACATCCTGTTGATACCGATTTTTTTGTCATTTCAAGAATTCTGCGCTGTTTCAACGATTAGCCGATTCATCCGCTACTTTGCCTTAATTGCCTCTGTTCCAGATGACTTGAAATTATAATTCACGATTTAACTGTCTCGTTCGATAACGCGAGAAACTCGTCGAGTCCCGTGTTATTAGATAAAGGAAACGGCTTTTTTTTTAGTATCGTGTCCCTTGTTATTCAAGTCCATCATTAGCCTCTGTATAATTACGACTGATATAATTTTAATCTCAGTTTCTGTCTTTGTAAAATCGTTATCGCAAACAAATGACTTTTTTGCCGCTTTTTGCAATATTTTCCTATTTCTTAAGTCGAGGTAATTTTACATGCAATAATAATCATTTTAATAATGATATTAATCATAAGCATTAAAATCTTCGTAATTATTCCAATTTTTTTCCGATTCGTAATTTTCCCGAAAATAAATTTTAGAAAGACATTTTGAAAAAATTGAGTATGGAAAAAAAGTAATTCAACATTAAATATAATTTCACGTTTAATATTTTATTTATTTATTTCGAGACTTTGTAGGTCTTGAATTGACTCATGTTTTATTCAGAAAATATCATCAATGGCGTTAATAGTAGGTAGTTAAACGTGAATTTCTTTGATTTCCAGAAAACGAGGAAACGAGAAATTTGGGTAAACGGTGTAGTTTGTCCCTGTCATTATCTGTGAATGCCGAATCGGGGAAAAAAAAAATTGTGATACACGTGTGAGTTGAGGCCCAAAGACAAACATTTGTGGGCATCTTAACAGATGAAAGGCCTGTCCGACTGGTCCAGGTATGAATGGAACTAATGGGGGTAGATAATTAGAGCGTGTAGCACCGTAGGCTCGATAGTTTTGAGTCATTAAATCAGTCAAATGTCCACGACCCAAGCCTCAGGTCCCGGAAGTCGAGATGTTTTCTCGTTTGTTTGTACAGTTCGATCTTCCTCGCCATTCAAAATTTCAGGAATTACACAAAAACGTTTCCTGAATTAATTATAGAAATCAGTGACGTCGGCTCTAAACAGAGCTGAGTTCTTGGGAAATATCTCGAGATATAGGAGAGGTATGAAAAATTTTATAGGAACTTTTTTATAGAGGTGAATGAGATCTATAACGAGGTATATAGTCGGATTTCAATGGCTGTCTTAGATCTCGAGATTTCACGAAAAAATCAGGAGTGAATCCGGCTTTATCGGAAGTAGCGGCTTGGAATAGTTTTTCTCTGCAGAGAAAACATGATACCACTAACTTGTTACCGGGTTCCCTTAAAAGATCACTATCTTCGTGATTTGATGGTAGATCAAATTTTCCTGGTCCTCTCCTGAAAAATTGCCAAGCTGACAAGTATTTTTTCCTACTCGTTCCGGAAAATTTAACCCGAAATGACTATTTGCGCTCAACTCAATATTCGACCACCAAAATTCCCGTTTTCTCCATCCACAAATACAGCAGAGCAGAAAAGTCCCGCGAAAAATTCTTACGCGAATACTAGCATAATACACGCTTTATGAATAATTCTAGTTCCATTCACAGTGAACTTTGTGAGAAATTGTTATTCCCCACGAAGCTGGTTGCATCAGTTCAGTAATTTCATCCTGTGTGTGCATTGGCGTCTCTTCTCCAGTGGTAGCGCTAGAATTTCCCTTACAATTTTTCCTCCGCGAACTACATTAAATAATAATCAGCTCTCGAGAAGTCGCGTCCGTATACTGAAGCTATTATCAAAATAAAATTGACAAATGCATTGCGCGGCGCTGCGCTCACTATGCGATCTCGGAAGGAGGCGACTACTCAAGGGTTATAAAAAATAAAAAAATTACCATTGGAAGACACAGAGGCCCCATCATGATGGCTGGCGTCGCTGTCGTCGTCCCTCTGTCGCTTGTGTGTCGCGCTTTTGCTTTGCTTGACACTGAGGTCACGTGGTGCCGAAGACGGACTTCCGGGTGGCTCCTGGCTCTGTAGACTCGACGGACTAGACGCATCGGCCAAAATATCGGTAATCATGAACCTCGATCTGTGTGGCATTGTCGTGGACACCTCAACACTGGCAGACCTGTCAATTCCGTTCCCCAATCTATCAATATTGTCCCTATTATCGATTCTATCGATCGAGCGATGATGGTGCGCCTCAAGTCCTGTCATGCGACTTAGATTGAGTCCCCCGCCGGCATTAGCCTGCACCGCAATACCACTTAAGGCGGCAACTTGATGACTCTGATGATGGACCGTCATTTCGAGCCCTGACCTATCACCCTTCGACAGAATTTTGCCGATTTTATCACAACACTGCACATTCACAGTCAATAAACCCAAAAGAGTCCAAAAGAGTTCCGCAAAGTGCGTCAGGAAAATTTGAAAGAAGGCGACAAAATCCCGGGTCCCTCAAATTTCGTCGATCCGCTTCTTAAGACTACAACTTTAACCCACCCATTCACAGTCAGATATCTAAAACAAATCGTCCAACGGGGTCCGGCGAAAAATTGAAATTGATAATTTGAAAAAAGGACGGGAATATCTCAAATTTCAAATTTCTTAAATGCTCTTCTTTGGAATTAACAATCTCGTAGCCCTCCACAATTAAGGAGGTTGCGCTCCACTCGCTGACTCAAATCCCTAATTGCCCACTTAACATAATTTCACAGAAGCACGACTGACCATTTCCGCTTTCCTTTTTCCTTGTACAATAGTTATGACAAATCCAATTGAATCACTCATTATTCACGAATTTTCGGGATTTTCTGTTGATTTTTGGGAGTCACTCACAAAAAACCTCAGCTATTGAGTTCACACACCCTCAATTGGATAATTATGATTGATTTGTTTATTTATTTAACTGTTTGTTTATCTATTACAAATTCGATTTATTTAGGCAACTCGACCAACGCAGTTCGTATATATATATAGTGCGTAAAATAATTGTTTTTGAATTGCTGAATTAGCTGGTAAATCACAATTTGTTCACTAATTTGAAAATGTAAAATAAAGAGCGCCGATTTGATGTGAACGTGGGCATTGAGCTAGCTCGACTGATGTTGTCCCTCCAGTTCCACCAGTTCCACCACTTTGGGCGGCCATGTACAGGCCGGAGTAACGCCCACCAATCACCCCCACCACACAGCCAGCTCCCCCAATCGCGTGTAGCTCGTGCAGCGCGTTCACCAATCAGCAAACTCCAAATCTTCATTCTCTGTTTGCTTCCCGCGACTCAACGGGTACACGCCCAAGTAATTTGAAATGTGTTTCAGCTGTAATTCGATATAAAATTGTAGTTAATATCTTTCATTATGGCGCGGAGTGGGGGGCAGAGGGTGGGGGGGGGCGATGAAAACGAGCACGAGAAGCATTAGAAGAGGAAAACACGAAATAATGAAGGAATAATAGGGGGGGACGTTTAATGAATCCTGTCTTCCAATCTCGCGACCCATTCAGACCTACAAGGGGGTGGTGGGAGGGGGGGGGGGGAGCGATGCGAAATGGGGTTTTCGATGAAATCGAAAGGATTCCCGAATTTGGGATTTCGGGGGTCAACTTGTCTGCGTTTCGGTTTCATTTCGTTCATTAAAAGACGAAAAAAATTTGTGTTTTGCAATTTTTTACTTTTTTCGAATTTTTGACATTTTTGCAATTTTTCGATTTCAGCTTTTTGGACTTTTTGGACGTTCCGAAACTTGCTGAGATTCCAGGGGGGGGGGGGGGGGGAGTAATAAAAATGAGGAGGGGAAGCATCGGAAACAGAAAACACGAAACATTGAAGGAGTAATGGGGGCGACGTTTAATGAATCTCGTCTTCCAGTCTCGTGACCCGCTCAGATCGGAAAGAGGGAGGTGTGTGGGGATGGGAAATGGCATTTTCAGTGAGATCGAAGAATTCGGGATTTTAGCGGTCGGGGTTCAGCTCTTCTGAGTTTCATTTTCGTGTTGATTGGTAATAGAAAAAAGTGACAAAATGTTTACCTTCAATTTTTTTAGCTTTCCCATTTTTCCGGAAGTTGTTGTTATATGATGTCATGAGATCCGACTATGAACATTTTTAGATCTTGTCGAAAAAAAAAAATCGAAAGAAGTCAGGAAGGCAAGTCGAGACTGTGAAAATTACTGCATCATAGAATTCTTACATTCCTGCATTTCATGCGCTGTTTTCAAAATGGTCCTGAACCTAGTGGAGAATCGTTTCCGATGTACGATATAGGTGTATGCTACTGTGTGACAGAGATTATAGTTTCTAAAAGTGTTGCTTAATTTTTTTTTTGTAATACTTTTTCCCCTTTTACTCGAGTACAATAAAACTGCGATTTGATGCAAGTAGTCCTTGAACTTTCCGAAATATCGAAGATTCGAATAAAATTGAGATGATAATTTTTTTACGCTCAATATGTAAGATTTTTCTGTTTGTGTTTCGTAGATTAAGTCTAAGAAAAAGAGTCGGATGTATAATGGACTCCTGGGACCTTCACATGACTTATTTCTCATGTGATTGTACATGATTGGACTTTACTAGGACACGTGTCCAGCAAAAGTGGCGGCGCCGAAAGCGCATCGATCATGTTCACACAATGGACCCCATCGATTTACTATTTCGACCTTGTTACCGACATTTGGAGTATTAGGACAACATTGAATTGGCATTTTTGAAATTTTTATTATCCACAAAATGTTTCCAAGTTCACAAATCGTTCAAATTTTAATATAGTATTTTTTGATAATTATGAAAGCTCTTAAAATGTTCTCAAAAGTCCTGAGAACATTTTGAACTTATTTGAAAATTCTAGAAATTTTTGAAGTACTCTAAATTTGTATTTTTTTTTTTGAGAAACCTCAAATTAAGGGAAACATCAACCCGCTGAAATGTGCATGTAACGAAGGGAGTAACGCGATCATCAGGCCGTGAATCGAAGCGCGCGAAGCAAAAAGCAGGCAAGGTGAGTGCCCAGACAATTCTTGCCAGTTATGCGTGTAAACAATTGAAAAAAATTTGGTGATGATTTCCGTCAGATTAAAATTTACATGAAATCCGGATTGTAAAACAAAAAGTGGCGGTTTGTCGCCCCTCCATTTTTTAATAATTCGAACGAAATTCATGGAACTTCTTTTCAAAAAGAATTTTCTGAAGCAATGAAAAAAATTGAATGTGTTGAAAATCTGCAAAAAATTCGAAAATGTTAGAAAAAATTTCAAGGAATTGTAACACTTAATATATTTCTTAAAATGCGATTGTCCAATTTTTTTTAAAAAGACTTCGCTTATCAAAACCTGCAAAAATTTGTTATTCCCAATATTGTTCTGCTGCAACCACCAGCCCCTGCCGCCAATTGCAATAAACGAGCGTTTAAACTGTTTCTGAAAACTCTACTTGGATAACCATCATCCAAACTAGGCGAAATCCACAGTCAAGGGGTTAAAAAAGCACATGCGTGCCGTGGGCAGTAAAGAGCGCGCACCAACACACATGTACAAAATTGCCCATGTATGAGTGGCGGTACATCCGGCTGTGGCAATACGAGCGTTGCTTGATTCTACCGCTCGTGTGAGAAGTTTTCGCGCAAATTTGAGGGGCGAATTGGTCGAGTGAGGAAATAATGGATTTCACCTTAAAAAAAAATTATTTTATCTCAGCGATTTTCAAAATTTTCAATATCATCCCTTTTTTCAATTCTGATATTTCCAAAAAATCATTCTTAACGTTTATAATATTTTTTTTTTAATTTCCGATGACTTTTGAAATTTTTTTTAAAAACTTTAAGTTTGCTAATTTTGACTTTTAACGGTGTTACCAAACGGAAGGGTAATTTTTATCAAACTTTTTTGTCCGTGTAGGACTCGGGCGAAAACATGAAGATAGAGTGAGTCAGTACAGTGCACAGACACTATGTATAGGGTAGGACAGGGAAGCGGCGCGCGAAACGTCGCCGGCTTGTTTGTGCTGCTCGCGCTTACACGCACACGATGTTCACCTCTTTTCAAGGGCCGAGGAGGGCCGAGGAGGGCTGGGGAGGGCCTGCGAACCAGGGCCACGCTGCAACCCGTCTACCGTGTCCGATGCATATTCATACGGCAATACATTACGACGGCGTACGGCCAGCGCCGATCTTAGATTAAGGTAAACGCCGGTTAAGTTAACGGCTAAACTCCGCAAGCTCCCCCCGCTGTTCACGTATGAAAAAGTTATACAGCGAATTTTATACTAACTCGAGACTAAAATTTGTCAAGAGCGGAAATAAATTCTTTGGAGGAGTAACAGAAAATGGCGAGTTGAATCATTATCCTACTGATTTAAAATTCAGGAACTAGAGGTGACTGATTCATGAAACTCAAACAAATTGCGCAAAACAAATTTTCTTGACGCGTCTCTCTTCAGATTCTATGTTTGTATGCTTCATCCCAAGCTTAGTTATATCAAAGATATCCAAGCTTTGTTGGCCAAGCTTGGCTCAATCTTAGCCTCCCTAGCCTTGGTCCACAGGCAATCTATGTCCAATATTGGATACATCCATACATCCAAGCTTACTAGTATCATCCAAACCCAAGCTTCAGAAACCATGTTGTTCTAAGCTTGGTCCGAGCTCAGCTTTGTTAGCTTTAGCAAGCATGAATCCCGGATTGCTCATACCATCTAAACCCAACCTTCTGAACTAAGGTTGAACTAAGCTGGATTGAAGCATATTTTTCCTAGATTCGATTCATCGGTTTCAGCGAAACTCTGCTTAATATTGGATGCATATATAAATCCAGGATTGCTGCACCACCTAAACCCAAGCTTGGAAACGCATGTTCAACTAAGCTTGGTCCAACCTCAATGTTCCTATCTTCGAAGTTTGAACCGAGATCATTTTTGTAGCTTGGACCAAGATTAATTTCGCTACTTCGATCATGAGAAACTTTGGAACTTGGGCGAAAATGAACTTCGAGGCTTGTACGTAACCAGGTTAGGACGAAGCCTAGTCTCTAAAGCTGGGATTGGTGTTACATTGGCATGTTCTGCATAGATTGACCGAGGCTTCCATACACAGCACTGGCGAAGCTTAGTCAAGCCTCGTCCAAGCTTCGATCAAGCTTCATCGCATCGTCAATTCCCACCTGAGAATCTGATAACGGAACTGCAGACGAGTTGAAGGCTAAATTTACGAGAGAAAATTCTGGTGGGGAAATTATTGATGCTAATTAATCGTTCGCCCCAAATAAAATCCGATTTTTACTCCCGCAATTAACGCGAATATTTGCATTGAAGGGTGGTGATTTCCTGCAGGTGTTTCAACGTTTGTAGGCACCCGGGGATTTGCAGCTTGTTACTCATACATCAGCCAATAATATAGACGAAGTGGCGTGTATGACACATGAAACACAAGAGGGTTGCCGCCCTCGTGGGGGGTGCTCTATCGTATACATAAGTGTGGAAAAAAAAATTGGGGTGAGGAATTAGTGTGTGTATGGAGAGTAGTGGGATCCATTGAGGCACTTTCCCCAGCTCAGATCTTTCTCATGCTGATAAAAACTATATAATGGACATAATCGCTTCACTCACTTCCCCAACCGACGATTTTTTCGTTAGTTTTCGGGGCCAACCACGATTACATCGACACGACAAATCTTGACCTCATGCACAATATGTTACTGCTCATTTTTTTTAGTGAAGTGCTAAACTATGATCAGTGCATTTGGACGGTTCATCTTTTTTTCATGGATATCTCCAAAATGGAGGGAAATAACGAATAAGTTCTGAAGACCTACTTTGTCTTTTTAAAACTTTAAAATTGCCTGCAAAAATTTCTAGATGTCAAAAGTTGAAAAAAAAATCGAAGAATGAAAAAAACGAACATTCAAAATATGATCAACTTTTGAAATCATGATTTGAAAAAAATTTTAAAAGGAAAAAAAATTTAGAAAAATTAATGCACAATTAGAGACAGAATGAAACTGGGACTCGTTTATTTTCAAAGGATATTTCGTGGGATTACGTCGATGGCTAGATTGTTGACAATTATGGATGAGCATTTTTTAATTACATGGATGAAGTGCCGCTGGTGAGCGGTAGCAAACGAACCCAAGCATTTCGTGCAATGGCCGATGAGTTGGCTCTCTGCATATTCTGGGTGATCAAAATGCAAATTGAGCGGGTGCAATAGACGAGACGGTTATCTTCATTGGTTTGTATATTTTAGAGCTTGATTACGCAGAACAGAGGCATTCATCGGTGCAACTGAGCCATCTTCTGCCAAGAAAAAAAAGTGTCTAAAAGTTGCTAGCAAACTACTCTGAATAACTTAAACCGAAACTAAATATACAAGGATAGTATTCATTTTCAATTTTTTTCCTAATGCATCGGAAAATATCTGAAGTTTTCAACAATTTGAAATCTTGGAAAATCAATGCTTCAAAATTTTGCAATTTATTGAAACGTAAAAAAATTACCATATTGAAAAAATTATCAAAAAATGGGAACGGTTGATGTGTGTGTGTGGTGTTGGGTAGTTGTGTATGTAAATAAGAAATGAGGAAGTTTTGATGGTGAACCCCACCCTACCAGTTTTTTATGTTGCATGCAGATGATCCACCCTCGGATCTTTCTAAATATATATTACATAAGTAGTTCATGCCTTGGTGAAGCTAGCATGAAAGGTCTGTACGAATAAGCCGGCAAGTCGCCGACAAACTAATTCTAATTTGCATAGAGGACTGCAGTTAACCCAAGAGCTCCGAGCTTACCGAGGTAACAGCGTGTAAAATAAGCGCTAAGTTTTCAAGACAACGTGTCAACGTCTCCCGAAACAACAGTCCAAGCAAAGTTGTTGTCTCCCGCGGGTAACTTCCTCAGTTATTGCCATCAGCATTGTCTCGAGTCTTGGGACACTCGTGACTTCCGTGCAACTCGTACCCTCATGTCAATCATAAGTGTCACTCCGGCGCATGTCAAGTGTACTTTAAGCGTACCCAAAACTTACAAGGTGAGATAGGAGAGGCAAGAGCACGTAAACCAGTCTCGAAACGGCGCACATATCATCTTATAATTTTTCGAAACTTGTAGAGGGTTCACAAGATTGGGCAAGAATAACTTCCCGATGGTTGTGTGTGTGTGTGTGTGTGACGATACATGTTTTAATTAATTTCGCATTTCGCCGTTTGCAAAATATGAAAAAAAATGGAAAAATATCTAACGCACAGATTTGCCGTAAATTGTTAAACTTCTGGAAAAGAAACTTAGAAAAGTGGGGAACAATATAAGGAAGCCGTGATTTTAGCCCTGGGGGCACGAGTTTTTCTGTAATTTCCCTCCGTGTAATTGTTCCTGGAGGTTTCCGCTCCTAGAGCAAGCATTGAGTGTCATTAAACGAGCGAGGGTGTCTGCTCTCGTGTAAAAACAGTCGAACGTAAAATATGAGAGGAGAAGAAGTTATAATGTGAGGCATGGACGCGCTGTACACGCGTGGTTACCCTCGTCGACCCTGGGACCAAGCGTAACACGCGATCTTCTTGTTAGTGGCGTTATGTGCCGGTAAAACCGACATAATCGCACATATCGGCGAGGGACACTGAGAAATCTTGAGTTCAAGGTGATTATCCCAAAAATCGTTGTATAGGGTTTTTTGAAAATTTAAAAATTAGAAATTTTGAAAATTGGCCAATGACAAAAAATTCAAAATCTCGAGGACTTTGCAAATTTTGCCAATTTGCAAATTTGAAAAAAAAAATTTCCAAACACAAATTCGAAGCCTTTGTAAATATTGGCAAGTTCATAAAATTTGTATGATTTCAAAAAGTTTTTATCGCAAGAAATTACAAAAGTTCGATCGAGATTTAAGAATTCAGCTTACGGCTAACGACCTGGAGGATTCACGCGGCCTCTTCTCGGAAAAGTGCAACATATTCATAACTCCATATTTTCCGTCACGTTAGCAGTCTTAATGACAATTAAGCCGCTTAATTGCATCCTGCCTCTAAGTCACTCGCGAGAAATATCATTACGTATACGCGCCAGAAACGCGATGGCTTTTTTCACTGGTTGTTTATAAAAACTAAATGGCGCCCATGTACACTAACAGTATGTACTTTGTGTCAAATAAAAAAATTGACGAACTACTTTCTTTCTCAAGTTTTCTCATTGAGTAATTTGCAAAAGCTCTCCAAGCATTTTTATTGATTCAGAAATTTCAATAATTTAAAAGTATTCTAAAAAAGAAACCAACTGAGGAGATTTTGAAAAATGCGGGAAAATTTGAAAATCCCAAATATTCAAAAAACATTCCGAAATTTTTCTGGAAATGGAAAAAATGAAAATTGGAAGAATTTGTTTGGAGGAGCTAAAAAAATTGGAGAATAATCAAATAATAATAATAAAAAAATGTAAATTGGAAAAAATAGTAGTGCACACGGCATAATGCCGGGCTATCGCATAGAACAAGATTTCACTCGTATTATACACTTCGTGTGAAACGCAAATTGTTGTTGCATATAACATATACACGTGTAATGATGCCCTCATGTCGATGGGGGCTTTAGACGGCTCTTAATAACTCGTTAATTATCGTTTTAGGAAATCCTCCAGTGTTGTTTCCCCAATTATCTTTACGTAAGACGCCTACTGGGTATTATTTTCCTACGGGCTTATATTTTTTATGCGAACGAAGCGTTTACATTATACCCGCCTCATTTCTCCATTGCAACGAAACGCGGTAATTGATTTAATTGCTCCCACAGCGAAATTCGTTGGGGAATGGACGCCAGAACAATTGTGCAGATTGCATTTTTACTGATAACACAGCAAATCATTTTTAATAGAAAAAAATAAAAGGAGCATTTCAAAAGTTTGAAGAGATGACTTTTAAAAGTCCCGCGAGATTTATTGTAGTTGTATAAAATTGCATTTATATTTATACTTTGTAATGAATAAATCATAGGTTGTAATTATTCGGCCATTTCTCATCGATGCCAAGTCTTAAGAGGAGTAAGTACTGGTGGAATAAATCCACTAGTGGTAATTAGTCGCGCGTAGTTACAGAGTCGGTTGGAGCTCTTGTATTCGATGACTTGGGTTGATAAAAAGTGTTTTAACATCATATCGCGTCAGAATTATTGGAGTAGGCATGCAATGCGCATTGGGGGCTTCTTCTGCAGCTCGTGAAAGCGGTCATTAAGTGCTTTTCCTTGCTCTTACAATTTGGTTCCTCTTTGTTTCGCGTTACGAGACGACTGTTTCGAAAGGGAAGGAGTGAATCACCTGGGAGTAATACACGCGTAATACAAAGCAAAAACTTTTAATTAATCACAGATTTCAAAGATTTTAAAAATTTCCAAAATTTCAAAATTGTCAAAAAATGTAAAAGAAATTCAAAAAATGGAAAAAACTCAGAAAATTAAAAAAAAACACAAATTTCAAAAATTTCAAAAATTTCAAAAATTGCAAAAATTTCAAAAATTTCAAAAATTTCAAAAATTTCAAAAATTTCAAAAATTTCAAAAATTTCAAAAATTTCAAAAATTTCAAAAATTTCAAAAATTTCAACAATTTCAAAAATTTCAAAAATTTCAAAAATTTCAAAAATTTCAAAAATTTCAAAAATTTCAAAAATTTCAAAAATTTCAAAAATTTCAAAAATTTTAAAAATTTTAAAAATTTCAAAAATTTCAAAAATTTCAAGTTTCAAAAATTTCAAAAATTTTGAAAATTTCAAAAATCAGAAATTTGTCACAGTTTTTTCACTAAAAATAGAAATGAGCTGGTAAAAATTCAAAGATCCCAAAATTAAAAAGTCTTGAAATTACAAAGTAAAAAAGCCCCATAATGGTGATCTCGATTTTCCATCTATGGGAACGCGAAAGAAGGAAAAAAATATTGTACGAAAGGCTAAGTGGGAGTGGTGGAGGAGGGAGGTAACGATTTAAATTAAATGTCGAGAGTTTGCTGGGACGAGTTAAAAAGAAAAATGCAAAATGAAGAAAATGATGGGGTAATGACAGTGGCGGTAACACATGGGACTGGCTTGAGCTGTACTTGAGAGGATTTTAGCTGGGGACGCGCGTCCGAGGAGGGAGAGTCTGTGATTAGCCGAGGAGCCAATAGCTGGCCATGGAGCGGCCATCATGGTCCAGCCCGAGCAGACGTGCAATCACGCGTTCCAACGCAGCATCACAGATCCCCTTCCTTCTCTTTCATTTATTCTTAAAACAAAAAAATACCACACAACAGATCAACTTTACTTTTTTTTTCAAGCTTTGCAAGTTTGCAATTTTCTAACTCTCACTTTTGTTTTCTAAATTCGATTTTCAAGTTATTCCACTTCATGAAATTTGAAATAAAGTGTTGAGCATATCGAGTTTCCAAATTTTTCCATTATAACATTTTTGGAATTTTTGACAAAGTTCAAAAGCTGTTGAATTTTTGAAATTGTTGAAATTTATATATTGAAAACATATCGAAAATGCGGAGAAACTATTTTCATATTTCCACTGTTTTTTAGGTTTCGTTCGGAATTTAAATGGGAGCAGAGTAAGTAATTTAAGGGGCTTCGGAGCCTAACGGGCACTACGATGACGATAAGACGTAATTATTTCCGTGTTTAGATAAAAGCCAGGAATGCGATTTAATCGCTTTATGAAGTTCTTTATTGGAGCGCTTATTTGTGTCTTGATCTTGATCGGGGGAAAATTTATAGCAACAAAAATAACGGGGACGGAAAATGGTTCTTTGTAACTTTAATTTCGAAATATACTTTATCAAGGTTGACATGTAACGCATTGGATATAATAGATTATGAGGAACTTCAATGATTAAAACTTTTGTGACTCGCCACTGAACACCACTGGCACCCACGTCCAGTGGAGGTACGGAAGAAACACACGCAAACACACAGGTCGGGGCTTTGGTGTTGAGTATCTGCCCATTAGGTCAAAGGTCCTAGGTTCGCGCCCGGCTTCCGCGGGATGTTTCACAGGTTAAGAGCGCAAGGCCGGGTGGGAGCCCAATGCGATGCAGGGGGGGGGGGGGGGGAGGTTCCGTCATCGACACCAGCCATCGTAGCACCGAGGTTTCTAGAGGTTTACCCTGTGTTTAGAAATACGATGCCCTAAATGGCGAAAGTCGGCCCAGCCGCATGGATGGGTGTCCACTACCCCCTTTGGAAGAAACGTTGAAGAGCAGCTACCGCGGGGAGTACGAGAGAGAGGGATGGAAGAAAAAAAACGCCCACACACACACGTACAGACATGTGCAGCAAATGCGAATTTTTTTTTTAATACAGCAGGAAAAACTGTCAAACCTAGATGCATCCACTCCCACACCTACACCCACACTAGGGTATTGTATTTTTTCCCCCATGAACAGATATAGAAAAATCTGTGTAGCCTGGAAACACATACACCCACACCACTTACACAAGTACCACTTCGAAATCGGAGGTGGAAAAATTAATATTCCTGACACCCCAATCAGGATTATTTCATTCCGGCATTGACTTCGAGAAATTTCAGTTGGTTGTGAACTATGAATAGCGTAAATTTGCCAATGAAACTAAAATGATTTCCTGTCGCTTTAATCTCCCTCTGGTTTTTTTTTCGAAATAATGGTACGTTTCCTCGGTAAACAATGGCCTCTCGAACCGCAGAACGGGCCTCGTGGAAACAGGAGTTACAGGAAAACCGCACTCGGGTCGGACAGTCGCATACGCTTAAGCGAAACAATTAGGTGATATTATCACGACCGCCAACTAACAGCGCACCGCGTGCATTCTGTCCCCTTCGTGTACAAACATATATGTTTATATGCTTATGTGGCCCCCAGGGGAGAGCCGGAAGCCCCCGGAAAGGGGAGCCATGCACACGATGCACGGGGAAAGTGGAGGGGGGAGGGAGCGGGGGGTGCGCTTCCGGTGGCGCTCATTAACGCCCGCTACGGATTTGTAAGCCGTAATTGCGGACGCTTAATTCGATTTGACGCATTACGCGTCATTTTCACTCGACGTGATTTGAGGAGATGTTGCAGAAGCCACGTGGAGACGTTTTCGAAAAACTTCAAAATTTTCAATATTTGGCAATTTTTGAAAAATTTAAGGTTTGAAAATTGGAAAGAATTCGGATTTTTGACAAATTGAAATTTCTAAAAAAATTGCAATATTTCAAAAGGGCCGACATTTGTGGAATTCAAAAGAGACAAGTGCTCATAATTGAAAAGTGGAGGGAGAGGACGGAGGGGGGGAGGGAATGATCACTTCCGGTGGTGCTCATTAACTATGGATTCGAAAGTGGTAATTGCAGACGGTTAATTTGATTTGACGCATTATACGTGATTTTCATTCTGCGTCATTTGAGGTCTGCGCCTGGAATACTCTTTTACAATTTGGACATTTCTCGATAGAAAATAGGATGAAAAAAAATATTTGTGATTTGTGAAAATTTTAACGATTCCCGAAAGGGTAAAGATTTTACATTTTCCTTCGTTACTGTTTTGAAACTGGTGGTATTTTTTCCAATTCCCATGTGTGTGTGTGTGTGTGTGTGGGTAGGTGGTTGGGGTGAGTGTGTGTGTGTGGTTGTCCTTTCAAAAAAAAAAATTGCATATCTCACATTGATTCTCTTTCTGAATGAACCAAGATTTTATCCCGTGGCAAGGCAGCAGTCTCGCGTCTTGAAAAAAAATTGAAATACATAGTAAAGGGGCTGAATGAAGCGACCAAGAGCAGAAAAAAAATTGTTGGATGCTGAATGAGGGTAATCTGGGCCGGGAAAAAACGCCGAGATTTCGGGAGAATTGCAAAAGGCCTCGAAAACGAGATCGGGGCATTCCGGCGTGCCACTACGAAATTATCGAAATGAAATGACACACTCGGATTATCTCCACACAAGTTTTATTGGCGCTGGGTCCTTACTTGTGGATGCGGGAATCGACCGCAGCTCCGCCCGTAATTTCAATAATCAATCGTATGAAACGTCGTTTAATTTTTATAATGACTGAATGGAGCCCTCGAATCATGGGAACAAAAGCACAGTTGAATCGCAGCATTTGATCGCGGCTATCTATCGCGAAATGGGGTGGGAGGCCGATTCTCCACGGATACCAATCGTGAAATCGTGACTTATTCCATATCTATAAATATCTATAAATACGAGTGTTGTTTTCAGTACAATAATTTCATTCTTTTTTCGTAATGGAAAATTGGACTTTATGAAACAAAACTAGTGTGCGCAATGAGTGTGTGTGTCGTAGTTCGGGGGGGGGGGAGAAGGAAAGAAAATCTTCGGGATATTTTTTTTAATTAAAAAAAAAAATTGAAAACTTTTGAAGAAATTTCGAGGAAACTTGAGACAAAACAAAATTTTGAAACTCACAAGAATTTGAGAAGGGCATTTTCACCACCCTCTACACAGCACTCAACCACTAGCTCATAATTATTTTGACTTTGAAATTAACTCAACTGTGGAGGAATTTTTTTTGCTTCCCGTTGTTAGACGCATCGTGAGCAGGTCATTCAGTCCCTAGTGTTCATGATCATTGGGCTGAGAAAGCACGATACCACTGACTGTCGCACGTCATAACCGCAACTTCCTTCGTTTTGCCTTTTTCTCCCGCCTCCCATTGCACTCTTTTCTCATTTATTTTTTTGCCCCAATACTTCGGGTTAGAATTTTATCGAGTCAATGAGCTCCGAGTTGTCATTGTCCAGTGTTATAATTTTGAAAAAAAAATTAAGCTCGATTGGATACGAAGAATTTGTAACTTTTGTCAACACTTTTGAAATTTTTGAACTTTTTGAAATTTTTGAAATTTTTGAAATTTTTGAAATTTTTGAAATTTTTGGAATTTTTGAAATTTTTAAAATTTTTGAAATTTTTGAAATTTTTGAAATTTTTGAAATTTTTGAAGTTTTTGAAATTTTTCAAATTTTTCAAATTTTTGAAATTTTTGAAATTTTTCAAATTTTTCAAATTTTTGGATTTTTCTAAATTGGAATTGATATATTTGATTGGCTGAGCCCTGAGATGTAGCCCTCTTCTAAGGATCATCAGCGAACAATAGCACGACTACATCTGTCAGTCGCGATTCTTAAGCTTATTCTATATTACGGCTCGTTGTGTGGCCAGTGCCATAAGTTTGAGATGATTTACACACAGCAGGGGTGGAACTCAGAGCATTGTAAACGCTTACGCCCCAAAAGTCATCTGGATTCATAAATATTTTTTTTTATGGAAACTACACAATCGAATGATTCAATTGGGGTTTTCCACGTTTCGCAGTTTTCAAATTTGTTTGAGTTTCCGGCAACTTTAGAATTTTCCAAATTTTACACTTTTCACCGTGATCTTCTTGGAATCCTTGACAATTCTGGAATTTTTTTTCGCAATCTTAAAATTTCAATCAAAAAAGATTCAAATTTTGATATTGTTCAAATTTTCCAAATTTTTCCAAATTTCCAAAATTTTTGAAAGTTTCACCTCTTTTACCTGTTACTAAACAATCCTCACCTATCCTTCAGAAGATCTCAGTGAATCGTCATCTGTGCTTACCCAAGAAGTGGATGAAAACCCAGAAATAATTCTGGCCTGAAAATCTCTTTTTAATGAGAAGCGATCTGCACCCCTGGGCGTTGTTCCCCGAAAATCCGACATCCGGTTGTTGCCTTCGAAATTAAATGACAGTTGAGACAAAAAGTGCCACCTCACGCAGGGGCAGTTGAAAGGGAAAAAAATGAAATAGAAAGGTGAAAAAATAAGACAGGTTGGGCTGATTGAAACAAACCCCAGGCATTTCCGGGAGTACTTGATTGTACTTGACTGAACATGTGGTCATTCCGAGCTTTTGGTTCTTTTAAATTGGCCTTCGTAAAAATAGCTCATATGTACCTGTTTGTGATAAATTGAATCGGAAACGACTTAATGTGTCTAAAATCATAAAAAAACATAAACGGGATGTGCGTGTGACCCTCGACGGACATCATTAACTTCTCGATGTGCGTGTGTGAAAATACAACATTGTGAAAAATTTCAAAAATTGGCAAATTCGTCAAACTAAAAAAAATATGCATTTTTTTTTAAACCAAATTTCAAAAATTTGGAATATTATCAAAATTTGGCTTTCGTAAAATTTAACAGACTTAAAATTTTTAATCTACCGTAACTTTCTTCAGACGTCGTTTGGGATAAAAATAGTGGATATATCGGTGAATAAAACCCGATGGATTTTATTACGGATTGGTCCAGCAAATATCAGTGAATCTGAGTATTTTCCGGTGCTTTGTTTTAATGCAGGGGGATATCTTTGAGACGATTAGTACTGGGTCCTCGGGTTATCGGGGACAAGGTCCCAAGCATTCACCTTGCCGGGTCGCCCACCTAATCACGGCTCTATTTCGTCTCCACTAAAACTCGGGATCTGCCTTTAAGAGGCTATCCATGTTGTCCCCCGAGGTCCTCAACACTTTACGGCACTTTAATCGCCCAAAAATTTGTAGACAGTAAAAATGTCTCGCGAGTTAATCTCAAATTTTATCTCTCGTTTTTGGTTATTCCATTTACCATTTATTTATCTTTCGCGGACACTGTAATGGAGGGAGAACGAAATTTATTTTAAATTTCAATGACAAAAAATTGAAAGCACAAACAAAAATTTTTTTTTTTTCATTCAAAATTTTGGGCAACCTGAAAAGTTGAAAAAGCAAAAATCCGAATTTTGTATCAGATTTTTTTCAGCAAATTGGAATTTTTAAAAGTTTTTACGATAATTTTTCAAATCTGCATAACAATTTTCTTAGTCGCATATTGGAATTTTTACAATCCGCGAGGGAATTTTTTTAGCCCCGTATTGGAAATTTTCCAACTCCGCGAGAAATTTTTCTAAAATTTTTTTGGGTTATTTGGATATTCGTAAAGATGCAGCAGTCCATTTTGGGATATCTTAATTCACTCGACTCGCGTCCGCTTATCCTTACGTTTTTTATCTCTTGTTATTTATGGGGCGACGTTTAACGCCACATGATCACAAATTAAATGGCATCATTGGGTATTTCATTTCGACTCCTCACTGATCGGCTTTATTTATCGTTCACGCGGCATTTTTTTTTCTTTTTTTTCTTTAATGAAAGTCGACAGATTGTACATTGTCTCACTTAGCCATGTTTTTTGGGGAAAGAATTTTACGAGCTTGTTCAGCGTTATCGAAGCGACAAGCTTTACTAATTTCAACTTTTTGCCTTTATCGCGCGAATGGCTTTACAATTTTTCGGTTTTTATGCTCATTTTTGGATAATTTTTTTTTTACTCTCGGAGAGAGCTACAAAATATTTATTCATGTTCGCATTTTTGGTTGCCAAATATTCAAATTTATCTCAAAATTTCCAGCGACGAAATTTTAAATTTTTTTGAAAGTTTGTTGAATTTCCAAAATTTTCAATTTGGAAAAAAAATTGGAAATTAAAAAATGATTCGATTTTTTTGAAAATAGGAATTAGTGGCAATCTCCCGCCCAAATGAAGAAATTGGGTGCGGAGAATTCGAGGCGAGCACAGTCGCCGATTACATTTTGATCGCCAGTGGAAAACAGGCTTGAACGGTTTTTAATAAAAATAATGATAATATGAGCATTTCGTGTTGCCGTAATGAGTGCCTGGGTACGGGCTATCTCTGGGGCCCATGTTACTGATAAGTCCCCAGCATCAATCACCCCCACCTCCGGGATTTCAGCTCAACCGAGAGGCAAATCCTCTCTCCATTCTGTATTAAGGATGTTATGGCATTTAGCACAGGTTTAGAAATGTAGTAGAATTGATCGGCATTTTCGACTCTACAATAGGGAAAGTGATTGTAATTCAGGAAATTTGCATTTTTCTCAATGTTGTCATAACCCTGACATGTTCAGAAGACTGTGTGTACTTGCGTGTGTTTTCAATCCCTTGAAGATTATAGTTTCTTTGACATATTAGAGACCGTTGAATTTTTTAAATCTTTTAATTTGTGAAAAAGCTAAAATTTTCGAAATTTTCAAAATTTTTTAAATCTCAAATTATTTTTTTCCAAGTTGTGAAATTTTGAGGATTTTTGAAGTGTCTGCAAAATTTGTTGTATATTTTTGAGATAATATGTAACATCTGCGATAACATCCTTAATAGTGTTGGGCTCGGTGTGCCCTTGTGTGCAGTCTATCGAAGTAATGAAGACGCTCTTTTCTGAGCGCAGCATCCGTCTCTCTCGCGCTGCTGAATGGAGCATCGGGAACTCTCAGCGAGTGGGGCCTATCCGTGATACATTATCTCGGATTTTTTCCCCCGCATGCAAATGCCAACACCGCCAACATGGAACCCAGTAGCGCAGTTATTAACGATCGCCAAGTAATCGACCGGTTATTGTAGCACCACAACACTTCATTTTTCATTCAGAAGTTGAATCTTTAAGGTTCACTTTTTTTTTAGAAATTTCCTCGTGATTTAAAACTTTCGTAATTGTTGTAATTCTCAATATTATTTGACTTTTTACAATTTGGGAATTTTGTTAACGTTTTGAAAGCTTCAGAGGACTATCGCGAAATGCAATTTTCATAATATCCAAAATTCAAAAGTTTAGAATAACTTTTCTGAAATTTTCCCCGAAATTTCAAAATTCCAAAATTTGGAAAAATTTTACCGGGCTCAAAGATTCCAATGTTGAAAAATTTTATATTTCCAAAGGATGTTCAAAGACTAAGGTTTTCTGAAAAAAAAACAAGTTGAAATATACACTGAAGAGATTTATCTGAAAAAAGTGGTGAATTTTCCCAGAGTCAAGCACACATGTCCGCGTGGGCCTTTGGTAATTGTCTCAGCACTCGTATTCTAATTACTGTGATCAGTTTCCGTCCACCTGCCTTCGCGCATCAGGTACCACAGAATCAGATAATTATTTACTTTTTTTTTCCGGGCGATATAGATCTCCCAAAGTCCCAACGAAATAGACTTGCGTTTGGCTTTCATTACGCTCAACTAAACGAAATAACAGGAATTATATCGGCCTAGCGTTCCATTATTCACACTCGAAAATCTAATTGTCGTTGGATTTTATTTGTTGTATTTTTGGTCAGATAATGGAATTCTTTCGGGGCGGAGATTAATTGATAGGGTATTACATCCGTTGGTCATTATGGAATCGTTACCTTTCACACGCGTTGGAAAACTGCCTTAAAATTATCTAAATATTTTTTTGGGCTTGGTCATTATGGGATTTTTAAATATTGCCTTTTTTCGAAATATCCCCAATTTTTAATGTGAAGCATCTAATGCGGCGCATGGGATCGGAAAAATTTGCTCTCGGCATAGACAATTTTCTTGACAAATATATGTAGATAGACTCCACTGCTTACCCATCGCTCCCGCTCTGCCATCGACGCAAAGACGATGCGCACAAGTTGGATGTACATATCAAGATACGCTGCAGCGTTTCAAAAATTTTCCAAAAGAATTGGAAAACTTTTTTAATAAATTAGAAAATTTTTGAAACAATGCCTCAAAAATTTGAGAACATTTGGAGAAATTTTGAAAAAATGTGGAAAATTTTTGAAAAAAATTGCAAGAATTTTGAAAAAGTTTGGTAAACTTTGAAAAAACTTTTCAAACATTTAAAAGAACTGAGTATTTGAAAATCTCCAATAATTCTCGAGAAATCGTCAAAAATTTTGGATCAATTTAGATCAAAATTAGTGTTTCCATGTTTCACATCTACCAGGTGTCCCATTACGCCTCACTTTTTTTGATATTTTCAAAATTTTCGCAATACTGAAAATTTTTGGAAACGTCTGTTTGACCGAGTCGAAATTTCGAGAATCTTCAAAAACTGATAATTTCGAAATTTGCACAATGTGGAAGTTTTTTCACATTTTTGAAATACTTGAAATCTCCGAAAGATATACCTGTGGGTTCTGCCAGAATGTCCAAAACTGCCGATTTTCAGTGGGAACCATTGCAATTTTTTACCGATGTATTCTGCCGATTCTGAGGATTTGATGCCGAATTATGAGCGGATGATACGACGGACTCCGCAGGGATGTAAGCGAGCGCTAGGCAATAAAATCGCCGATGTGTATCGCACATGATATAAAATATACATGAATTTTTTACCGTACCCCGGCGTCCGGCGAGCAGATGTATTCAAATCTCGGATCGAATAACTCTGAGTGAGGTATCGACACCAGCCAAGCCCCAGGGCGGTCTCCAACCATGAATATCATGACTGACCAAGTGCCTCCACGGACCTTCCCCAAACATACGCTATTCCTCTTGCAAATATCTTCAATGGAATAATCCTCGATTGGAGAGTACATATTTTACGTAAATAAACAAGTCTCAAATTAAGCAGTTGCGCACAAAAAAGTCGACTCTTCATTCGGATCTTGGATTATAAGGTGGGAATTTTCAAAAATTTCGGGAGTCTGCTGGATTCGTTTTCGATAATTTTCTCGAAAGCAAGGAGAGCTGAGAAAAAGTTTATGAAGAACTTTTCGTAGAGACCATCAAGCTCTACAAAAAAGTTCATATAACGATTAGCCCAATCCTCGTAGATTCCGAGATATTCATTAAGAATCAACGCAAAATCAAACCAAAAAATGCGCTCACCTCGTTTTACCACTTCGCTACAGAAATTTAACCGCTTTTAGAAATTTCCTGAACTTGAAAAAATTTGATGTTACACTCCCATTACTGGAATAGTCCATAGCGTCAAGTGTAGCTTCGACCCGCTTGACAAGTCAATCACAGTCGTTGAAAATGTCAGTAGCGAAGTGGTCAGTCAAGAGAAGTCGGTTTTCATCTCGCGTTGCTTTTCCGCGAATATCTGAAAACCGAAGCACGATAGGGGCTTTTTCATATATACATTTTGTATAGATAAAAAGCAGAGCTACAACGTTGTCTTAGAACAATTTTCCATATCTCTCTTAGTTTTTGAGATACTGAGCGCCAACCGTCGAGCGAAAACAAACTCCATTGATCCCTTCGCTGCTGATCCAGAAAGTTTTAGCACCCGAAAAATCTTCAGAATCTGCAAAAATCTTTTGAATATCTTCTGCGAATCTCCAGAAAAAATTGAGGCACTTTGATCGTCAAACTGATGAAATTCTTGACCATATGTTCAATGAATTGCGGTCATGCGCTCGTCCACAAGTGACTCACTGATTTTTTCTCGTAAAAAAAAAACAAAAAAGAATTGAGAAAATGGATTTTGCGGTGGTCAACTATCGGCGATTAGACATGTGGGGCTCCCGATTTTTTTTTCTGCCCGCCTTTCATTTGACTCGACAAAAAGCCCCGAAAACACATGACGCGACCGCAGAGACGATTGCTCACAACTGTTGCTATATATACTATAGAATCGATGAATTGTTAAAGATCGAGCGGCACGCGATCCTTTCTCCTGCGTAAACTATGAATTTTACTTGATGAAATAAATCCGGGTTCCCTGATTTTTTTCCCCCAGCTTCCTCCCATTGTACACCGGAAATCGGAAGTTCCATTGTCACGTTTAATTCACTTTTGTTGCAAGTTTTCGTGCGCTTTTAGGGGATTTCTTCAGGCCAATATTCGAGGTAGTGAATGGACTGTGGTCAGTGACAGGTGCACGATATTGTTAATTCAAATTAATAAACAATGCATTTTTTTCTCTAAGTTTTCGAATTTTTAAATTCCCGATTTCGGGAGTTTTTAAAAATATTTCTGAAATGGAAAATCGTCTTCTTCCTACGTAACTGACCGCTTGAAGGTACGAACATGTTCCTTAACACATTTTTTTAAGGAACATGGGTGTGGGTCTGAGTGGGTGGGTCTGGCGGGGTGAGTGAGTGGGGCTGGTGGGGTGGGTGGGTGGCTCTGGCGGGGTGGTTGAGTGGCTCTGGCGGGGTGGGTGGGTGGCTCTGCCGGGGGTGGGTGGGTCCATCTGGCAAGGTGGGTGGGTGGCTCTGGCGGGGTGAGTGGGTGGCTCTGGCGGGGTGAGTGGGTGGCTCTGGCGGGGTGAGTGGATGGGTCTGGCTTGGTGAGTCGGTCAGTCTGGCGGGGTGGTTAGGTGGGTGGGTCTGGCGGGGTGGGTGGGTGTATGGGCCTGGTGAAATGGGTACGTGGGTGAGTGGGTCTACCGGAGTGGGTGCGTGGCTCTGGCGGCTTGAGCGAGTGGCTCTGGCCGTGTGGGTGGGTGTCGGTATATGTGTGCATGTGTGTGTGCCTAAAAAATGGTTACATACATATACCGAAAAATTTCAATTGCAAAATGTTTTAAGGAGTATCGATATATGAGTATGAAGCATGTTTGTTAAGAGCTCTCAGCACTTATCCGAGCACTGCCATTTGCCAGTGTCCTTTATAAATGTTCAACAACTGTGATCGAGGATGCAAGTGAATAAAAGAGCCACTGGAGGCTCTAGACTGTTCCAATGCTCGTGGAAAAATTCAACAGTTACAAAAGTTGGTATTAACGTACAATTTAAACTACATACTGGAGTACAGTTAAATTACTGGAGGCTTATAAATATCATTGGAATGAAAGTAGGGTAGAAATTCAGTCGACATGCCGATTGAATTAATCAAGTCCTTGCCGAGTAAATTGCCACCAGTGCAGTGTAATTTATCGTGCGCTTTTCCGTTATGAAATAAACTTTAGTTGCAATCATTGGAATGATTTGAAATTGTTTAAGTGTCCAATTTGCAACTTTCAATTTTTTTTTAAGCCCCGTAATTACTAGGGAGACTGATCCAATAAAACATTTTGTAAGCAACTTTTCAATAATATCAACCAATTTTCCGAGCATTTTTTTTTTTTGAATAATAATTTCTAGAAATTTTCCCAAATTTGTAGGTTTTCCAAATTTTTTTAAAGTTTAAAAATTGTTCGAATTTTTGGAATTGTGAAAACTTGTAATTCGCAGCGTTGTGATTGGTGAAGAATTTTAATTCTTCCAATTAGCGCTCTTGCTACTGTTAAACGCGGAGAAGACGAAGGTTATGGACAAAAAAGTTGACTTCTGTAGAGTTTCAATTGGTTAGAAGATCGGTTCATTGGTTGCTCTGGGACGTTCATAGAAATGTTGCCCATACCTACACACACACACACACACTGCTTCATCTGCATCCACGTCCATCCAAACACACACAATTGGTCGTGGTTGCCGTACTCTAAGAATTTCCATGTTCCACTAAGCTTGTTTTTGTTTGTACAGAACTTTTTCATACATGTAGGATGTGCTCAGTCACAAGCACGCACAATGATTGCTGTTTACGATGCCAAATGTACATAGTGCATCGTGAAATTGATATAAATAAACCGTTACGGAATGTGGCGTGTTGGATCGCCAATGGGAAGCGTTACGGCTGGCAAGAGGGCCCGAAAAGAGACGGATCGTAAACCGAAAGCCCAGTTAACACGTATAATTCAAAGAGAAATAGCTCTGCCATCATTCTGCTCCTCTTCAGCTTCACACTCGGTCTCCTTCCACTTCCGACGATTCTCCGATCCTTGATTATACGATTACCCGGGATACGAGAGCGGCGTTATGTATTTCGCGACTATTATTCTGCGAGACCCCTCAAAAGCTCAATTTCTAGATCTACATCATGAGCCGGGGACAATGGGACACGGTAAACATGTTATGACTTTCAATGGCAAGTTGCTGAGAACAAACACACGATTTTCACAGATCGCTGAAGCGAATTTTGAATTGAAAAAAAAATCAAATAGATTCAAAACAAAACAAAAATTGCGAATTTTTCGAATTTCATAATGCATTTTGGAAAATTTCAAAAAATCGAAAAATTCAAAAATTTTGAAAATTTTAATAATCTCAGAAAATTTAAGACATGGAAAATTATCAATTTCAAAGGTTTTAATCGTACAAAAAAAGTCAATAATTCCAAAATCCGTAACTTTGCTATATATAACCATATTCGCTTTACGCACTTTATGTCGTCCTCGACCTTAGAATGCTTTTATCTCTTCATCTCTCTCTGGTCCATTCCATCCTGGGGGAAGTTAGACGGAAAGCGACTAGCGGTGGCTCCACAGAACAAATTCGATTTCGGGCTTCCGGCTCGCTTTGGGGATAGAGTAAGAGCGGACAAACGCCCCGTTCTTCGGGAATCGGCTCGCGCTGAGATTCCGAGTCCCCCATTTGCTTATTGATCCCCACGTCAAAAAATTGCACCAATTAAATTTCCGATTTAAAAACGGTCGAAATTGAAAATTTGAGAAACGATGGTTTTTTGCCTGTCCAATGTTTTTGGTTCTTCCGAAAAAATCAATTTCATTAACCCTTGCATTAAATATTTTCAATTAAATAATATCATCATCAACCAGTCGAGCCGCTGCTAATCAGAAAATCACAGTCCGCGGAAACCCCAGTGGATATGTATACCCCCGCTCAGTAATAGCCTCCACCATATCTACTCATAGACCCAGACATATATATCTATCGAAACCGCAATACCCCCAGTGAGAAGTGGCAGTGGAATTTAAAAGGAATTTTGACAACTTGGAAAAAGCACTTCTTTCAATTTTTTTTTTTCCAAATTTTGCGGTATTTCAGGGTTTGCAAAAAATGGAGCTGTTTATTTTTTTTTTTAGATTTTTGAAGTTGATTTTTTTAATTTTTGGTTATTGGAGGATGGCGTCAAACTTCTCCTCCCCACATTGTAATAAAAATATTTGTTGAGCCCGGAAACATTGATTTTTTCCTCGAATGATGATTAATAATTATTAATGATGCATGAGGAGTACGAGACGGCCTGACAAATATCAGTGGGCTCCACCGGAATTCACCAAGTTCCACCTTATTCCGCGTATCCGGGGTCATAAATAACGCTTTCCTCCCCCGCTGAAGGAAGACGCCCCCTCCTCGGGGCTCGCCAAGTCTCTTTGAATTGAGCGGAGAAATAAAATTCATCGAGAGAATTTCCAGAGATAGAAATGGCCTTTCAACTTCAGGGAGACGAAAAAACGTTTAAAAGTTGAAATATTCCCGCCCAAGAGAAAGATGTGCGACATATGGAACTCGAAGACTGCGGACAAATTTCACAATATTTTGATAGAGGAAAAAAAAAGTGTAAAAGTTCAAAAATTCCCCCAAAGAATTTGTCATTTTCATTAACCCCCCCCCCTGCCCCCTCTCCGAAGAGTCATTCCAAACCGCTCCAAAATGGCTAGTAACGTTTCGACGTGGTATCCCTTGAAAAGCGCTAAGGACTCTCAGTGAATTTTTTTCATCAGTCACGGACCATAAAGGGACACGTCTCGAGCACTGTCGATTGTGCATTTGGCTTGTACAATGCTCGACAATTATTAACACTCTTTTTCCACGATACTTGGACCTACGTTGGTTACTATTACGGGCTCTGACCCTCTGTATATTTTAGCAAAGGACCCCATGTGCGGCCTCCGCGCCCCAGCCATCACTCCAAAACAATTGCCAAGTGCTTGTAAATGTATTAAATTCATCCATTGCTCATTGTAGGGCGACCCCTTGACTCCACATACAACCGCTCAATTTCAGTTAACGTTCGTGAGAGCGTTCTGCCCATAGGGGGTCATGTATGCCACAATCTCAAGGGCACTTGCCCACCCGAAACGCTCACTTTGCAGTCACTGTAAAACTTATAAAAAGAGTCAATACAAATCGGACACTTCAACCACTAAATCGCAGATATTTTCTCAGGGTGCGAGGCATTTCTTTAAAAAATTAGCGGGGTAAATCGGTGCGACGCATGATTTCGAATCAAGACACACACACACATGAATTTGGCCAATATTACAGCGGAGATTGTTACTAACCTGGGCGGCACCGCAGTGAGCGCGACGTCGAGAGACTCATGCGCTTCCGGGAGTGGGAGGGAGACAGCAAGCATAAGCGAGCGCTCGAGGGTAGATACCCCCTTAATCATGCCTCAATCATCCTAATTTTACAAGTCAAAATCGCTGTCAAGAAAATAAAACACAATTGGAAAGAAAATTTAAGTGAAACTCTAAGTCCACCTGGGTATGTTGACTTTATCCGATAGCGCGCTCACCCCCCAATACGTGTGATTGAAAAATCACTAAATCCTTTTCCATTTGACTCGAATTGTCGACTGAACACGAAAAGCCCACAAAGCCGGGAGGGGGAAACGCGACGAATTTATCCAGTTTCAGGGAACAATCCAAATAATAATCTTCGAGAATTTGGCGCGCTCGTGAATTCGTCACAGACGCGTGTGCCTTTCAGAGGTCGGATGGTGTTATGGGGTATTAATCAATCTTTCAATTATCCTGAACGATTTTAAAACTGAAGATTTTTCAAAACTTCAATCATTTCCAAAATGTCAAATAGTAGCAAAATTTTAAAAAAATTGAAGAATCAAAAAAAGTGTCATTCAAAAAAATAACAAAACCTTAAATTTCATAATGCCGATAATTCTCGTAATATAGGTCACAATAGGAATTTTGCAAGTTTCACAAACTTTTCAAAATAATTAAAACAAAAATTTCAACATTTCGGAAATTTAAAAAAAAATGCCACTGACTTGTAAAATAATTCTGTAATTCCGTAAATAATAATCTCGTCGATTTTGGTGTGGCCGTGATTTCGTCACAGGCGCGTGTGTCCTTTGTAGTCCGAATGTTTTTATGGATTATTGATGGGTTAGTCGGGTCTCACTCATCGAATCGCCCCTAAAATCCCCCCGTCCAGCCGCGTCCAGCATAATAACATAATTACGTACGTGTTGACAAATTGAATTGATTCCGAATGTATTCTATTCATTGGGCGGCTTTGTACACCCTCCCACCTAGTTATAAATATTTCATATTATATCCCATTTTGGAGGCTTTCACGGAGAATCAACCCCCGATCCATTATTCGCCACAAACCTGGCAGTCCATGATTCTTCACACGTATAATGAATTTTTCTTTCAGTCACCATCTCTCAATGCTCATAAAATTTTCTTTCTTCTTCCACATTTGTTTCAGATATTCATAGTCCAAAATTCGAAATTTCAGACATCAAATTTTGCAATTTTCCAAAATATGAATCTTTTGAAATTATAAAATCTACGGGTTACAGAAAAAATTGAAAATCCTGAAAAGTCAAAATTGAAACAATTTACAAAATTTGAATGAACGGGACGTGCGTGTGCATTTTCGGGGTGATTCCAATAGCTTACCCTATTGATAATATAATGAATCCTCCACCGATGCTTTTTAAATTTGGAGCGAAAAAATACGGATAGCGTATGCTTTGGGGGAGGGGTGGGGGGGGGAGGGGGTCGGCGTTAAATTCTGAATTTGTGGGCGTTGGTCCGAGGGGCAAAACTATTCCAGGTTTGCGGCGGGGGCCCGCGACGAATCCGATCGTATTTTCATCGACGCCAAATTGGCAATATCCTCGACGGTGACGATTCGTGAATTATGCATTACCCGGGGGGCCAGTCGCTTCAAAGTTTACCCGTACCGCTCATTTCCATCGGAGCCAACCTCCTGTCTTCACCCTCCCCCTCCCCTCCTCCCCCCGCCTTCACCCTCCTACGCCGGATTATTCCTCAGGCGCGGATGGAAACGTCACTTACGTTTCGCGAGCGATCACTAGGTACATGGGAGGGGCGGAATCATCGGGCCAATCCCCGCTGCCGGCAACTCAACGCGTGTAATCGAATAGACGGCCGAGCAATAGAGTCCACTTTGTCCAATCCCCGATTCCCAATTTCAACCAGGAAAACGTATGGAATTTTTTTTCCAGGTTTTTGCACTTTTTTGGTCTCAGTTTCTTTTTTTCAACTTTTTTAATGTATTGAAATTTTTCAAATTTTGGAAATTTTCGAATTTTAATTTTTTTTTTTAATTGTCTGTTAGTCAAATCTCAGACTTTAATTTTAAACTTTTGAAAATGATCAAAAAATTATGAAAATGTAAAAATTGAGGGGAGTATTTTTTCTGAAACTTATGCAATTCTTTGAGTTTTGGGAATTGCCGGATGTTGAGGGGATTTGGAGAATTTTGAAACTTTTTTTTTTAATATTTGAAGTTGGAATCACGAGACACATGGGAGAAGTTGAAGCATTGAGCCACTCCCTGCTACCGGCAACTCAACGCCTGTAATCGAATAAACGGTAGAGCAATATAGTCCACTTTGTCCAGTCCTCAATTTCCAATTTCAACGGCAAAAACCTCTGGCATTCTCTTAAATTATTTAGATTGCCGCCTTTTTTGAATGTTGCAATTCGAAATATATTTCTATAATTTTTAACGAAGTTGAAATTTTGGGAAACTTGAAAACCTTTTAAACATTTTTCTCCCAAAAATTCATGTAGTTCCGCGTCGAAAAATTGAGCAAAGACGATGAATAAGTTGAGGAAACAAATGATTTCCCAACGAAAAATCCGCGATGCAAAAATTGACAAAACAAAAAATACACGAACAAAATAAAAAAACATAAGGCATATAAAAATTTTATGCTCCACCGTAAAAATCGCTAGAAGAATCGATCTATCGTGGGCTCGCGCTGGCGTTTTTTATACGCTGAAAGGCGGATTGAGGAGCCCCCGTGGCAGCTCGTTTCTGTCAACAGTCGGGGATAATCGGGTTATTTATTGGCAGCGGGCTTGCCTCCACCGGACAATGCGCCAGTGGCGAGAGAAAAATTGTCGGGGTGATAAAAGTGAGGACGTCTTCTTGCTGCGATGCAGGGAAAATCGTAAAAAAAGAACGACTCTTCGAGTACGTCATATGTCCATGTTTCGCAGGATTTCCAATCATTTGAGGCAAACAATTTTTTTGGTTGAAAAAAATATCGGAAATTTGGGACAATTAGAGAGGAAATTTTTGTTGCAAATACGTTTTTGCTCAGTTCTTTCTAGTTTATAGACGGCAAAGGCGAGTTTCATAATGCATCAACTTACCCACTGCAGATAACTGCAGTCGACAATTGGGGAACTAAAAGGTTTCCTCAATAGATGAGACTTAAACTTAGAGATTTTGAAAAGAACTGAAACCCGAAAGTTTTCTGATTAGTTGCAATTCAAAAGCATCTGAAACTTCGAACAATTTCCCAATTTGAACAAAAAATCTCCCGATTTGTTTTTGTTCATGATAATTTTTTAAAGTAGCCAAAAAAATTATGCAAATTATAACTAAACAAAGTCCGCACAATTTCAGCGAATATTTTGTTTATTTATCTTGATCGTTCTTGCCACTGGTAACAGGCTTTTGCGGAGGGCAATAGTACACGCGTTTTTCCGGACATGGATACAGAGGTTTACTCGGGCAGGGTTCAGTGGAAGTTGTTGTGATGATATTAGTCACTTCTGGTGCGCAGGGACATGCACCTAGGTTAGGAGGGAGCGCAAATTTATTGGCACGTTAATGACATGTCATATTACCACTATATGACCGTCATATAACTACTATATGAGCACTATACGACCGTCATATGACCACTATGTGACCGTCATGTGACCATCATATGACCAGAACATGACCACCATATGGTCGTCATCTGACTGTCATATCACCACCATAGGACCCTCATATGACCGTCATCTGACCATCGTTTGACTACCATACAACAGTCATTTTCACCATTCTAACCTGGATGCAGCTTGGCAGGTGGAGGGCAGGGACAGAGGATCACAGGATCCGATGGGGGTCCGGGAAGGCCCATTACTTCAGGCTTCACTGCTTTACCCTTATCGGAATCAACTGCAGGACACACTTCGAGTTTCACGAATTTCGGCGGCGGGCAACCGATTTTTGAGTAGTTAATTTTTTCCTCGACATAAACGGCCTTCTTCTCCGGTGCTTTCTCCAAGTCCGGAGGACACTTGACCACCTCGGGATAGCAACTTGTTCTTCTGTTTTTCGGGCAGGTGGGCAACTTTTTTTCCGCCGATTTATCGGAGCAAATGTCAGTGACAGTCTGGCATTTACTGGTGCTCCCCTCTACTGTAAAATAGATATTGCATGCAATTTATAAATTTTAAAACAAGGGTACTCGCAGTTTTTGGTCTTCCAGCCCAAGGAAAACCTTTTTACGCTTATCATAAATTTCGTCTTGAAAAAAAATTATTCTACACCGAGGGTTTCGATAATCGTTGCTTGTAACCACATTTCTCGTTGAGAATTAATTGTATAAAGGATTTTTTTTATACATACCTCCAGTCGACATCTTTCGGTTTTTATTTGGATTCATGAATCCGGTCAATTTTTCCCAGAGTGTTCCTGCAACTCTTTCTCCAGAGCAGCAAGGTTTTGATTTTGGTTTTTCACACTTTGGCGGTTCCTCGGGTGGGCAGGGCGGACATTTTGGGTATTGTGGCAGCGGCGGACATTTTGCCTCACACGTTGGCTCGGGCGGAACGCACTCGGGCATCTTCGGTAGCTTCGGACACGGCGGACACTTCTGGTAGACTATTTTCACGGTTTCCGGAGGTTTCGCGCATGCGTCGGGACGCTTCGGCAGCTCTTCGGGCTTCGCCGGACACTGCGGTGGCTCGAGGCAGTCCTTCCCCGAGGATCCGGACTGAAAGTATTTAATCAGGGGAACGTGAACGATGACATCGTCTTGTAAAATTGAAATTTGTATAAAACTTTTGCTGTAATTTTTCCCGATCTCCTCTCACTTCTAATGTGATTAGCTCGTTTATTTAGAACAATCGTATCAGCTGAAGAACGTTCTGAAATTTTGATAGACTTTGTAAAGCTCACTGAGTTCTACAGAAAATTTGTTATGACCAATTTGATACGTGATAAGTTCTGAGACGGTGTCAATTCTACATTTCTCTGATGAGATACCTGAAACCGCAGCGGAAAGTTCTGGGATACGTGACGCAATTCTTGAACTCTGCTGTATGTTCCGTAATTCCGGCAAGGGGCACATCCAAGTTTAGGGTTCCTCTGTGATTGAGAAAGAACTATGAGTGCTATTTCTCGAGAATCCGCGTTCCAGGCTGTTAAAAATTCCCGAGTATTACCATACATGTGCAGGAAGTCTATCACACTATATAATAGGACCCCCTCCCATTTTTGCTCTAACTCTTCCGTAAAATATTAAGTTTTGATTCACGCGGGGCCTCAGGAGAGAAACCTTCCACGAAATGAAAAATCATTTTTTTTGGGATTTTGAAAAATCAGGACAACGGCACAGGCTTCCTAAAAAATTCTCGAAATTTTCGTGAATACTAAAAAAATCTGGAAAAAATCGCCTGAAATATTGTCGAAAAAATTACAATTTCTAGAACATTTTGCCGTCTAAATTTTCGATAATCTTGTTTTAATTCGTACACATGGAAAATATGCCCGGTTCAGGGAAAAAAATGTTTCTACACCCGAATTGTGTTTTTTTGTGTCGACTATTTAAATATTACTAAAATCAGTAAGAAGGGGAGAAATGAGGAAGAGACAAGAGTGAAACGTACCGTCGGGATCAGGCGGGCATTTGTTGAGATTGCATGGTTTTTTTGGAGGGCACTTGACGCAAAAGGGTTCGCGGGGGGCGCGCGGCTTAGAGGGGTAACCAGGTTTCTTCATGGGTACACAGGGGCCCTCAGGAGGGTCACAAGGGCCTCTGGTAGGGCGGTCGGGCCCACCCTCGCCACAATCCGATTCCCCCAGGTGAAATTCTGGAACGAGCAGCGGCTGAAAAAAAAATCAGTAAAGGTCCGATTATTAAGATGAGAATGGAGCATGGCAGGACGGAGGACATAAAATGCATCAGCAATCTGCTCCATCCCATCATGCCAGACTTTTTCGGAAGTATTGAAACGCGAAGAAATGATGAAAGCTAAGGAACCTTTCTGCAGGATGTCACGGCGAAATTGCTCGTCACAAACAATAAAAATCAAACAAAATCTCTTTAGATTTCTTCATTTTGTCAAAGTTACATTTTTGTTTAATAATTTCCTGCTTAATTACTTTTTCGCATAACAACCCCAGTCATCAAATTTTGATTGATTCCAGTTTATTTCATAGTAATTGCATTTGCCACAGGATTTGAAAATATAAAAATTGCACATGAAATTCACATAGAAACGTCTTATCTATATTTTCCATAGAAATTTTTAAACACCGTAACATCCTTACGTAAGTCTCATAAGCCAATTGGGTCCACCTCCCACACCATTTTCTCACTTTCATTAATTTTTCAGTAATGGGCACTAGAGATGCAAAATGACGTTGTTCCGAAAATTTAAAATTGAATCATCAGCTTCACATCAAATGATACATGAAAATATTTTCTGAGGCACATTCATGTGTGTGTGTGTGTGTGTGTACGTAGACGTATGAATTGCGCCGTTTCTCCATATACAAATCGATTTCAATTGTTCAAAACGGTATATCTCGAAAACGGTTAGCCCTACAGAAAAAAGTTTCAAATGAAAATTGTTCCATAAGCAAAAATACGCATTTCATGTCGTATGAACTTTTTCGCTAACTCCCATAACAGCCCAGATATCCGCGGTGAAAAGCTAGCGGTCAGACGCACACAAGCCACTGTGATTTTTCATTGCGCTCACGTCATCATTTGCATCTCTAATTGGCACTAACTTGCATCAATCGTCATCGTGGCTTTCATCCGCATCCTTGGATTTGAAATCATTGGCTTCTAATGGCTCCTCGTAGGCATCACCCTGGGGGAAATAATCGTCGTTCCAGATTCTGTCGATGGGCGTCATGAGCAAGCCCACTCGGGGCAAACGCTGATTGGGCGATATTGCTTCTAAGATACTTCTTGTTTTGTCTCTCGCGTACGTTCTCTTTGTGAGATATAAAATGGGGGAGGTGGAGCCAGTACTTGATTTTTAAATCTTATTCATCCAATAAATTACATTCAGAAGAAAAAAAATTCTTGTCCGCAGATCAGGCGCTTCATTGAAAAACCTGAATGATGACATCTCCAAATTTACATAAAACATTTAATGTGATTTTTTGCATAATTTCATAGAATTTCTTTTCTATGAATTGTCTTGGAGTTTTCTTAGAATTAATAAAGTTCCATCTCAAGGTCATTCCCTGAAGTTCCCCAGAAATTTGGTACTGGAGAAGAGCCTGCCGCAGTCTAAGCCTGCGACTTCAACCTCTATTACTTCGTGAAGTTTGAGAGTTACGTAAAAAAGTGATAAAGCATGAAATGTTCGGTGTCCTGTCCGGAGAAAAAATCGTTTAACACTTTTTTTTCTATCTCTGACCGTTTTCACGTAAACGCGTTGTAAACAATTATGTATTGATAGCCATTGGAGGAATGGTTTGTTTGGGAGTTCAGATCTTTCAACCCTGAATGCTTTAACAACGCGTTGATAAAAAAGTTGTCACTCTGGTAATATATGATTTTTATGTAGGAAAACGGGCAAATACATGCATGCTCATGTACTTTTTTCAGATGCAAAAGATGGCGCATATGCGGGGAGAAAATCCACGTGACATTTTCAGGGTGAAACCCATAGCCTTCGCGTCGTGATATCTCCGAAGCTGTGCGAGTTACGAAATAAATCCATAAAACATGAAATGTGTATTTTCTCATGGGAAACAATTTTTGTTTTACACTTTTTCCCGTAAATTGAGTAGGTCTCGTGATATAGTCTAATGAACATTGAAATTCAGTTTCTTATGTGCTTACACACGCAGCCGCACACATCTGTTTTTAAAAGTAAAAATCCAGGAAAATGTCAGTCTTCAGTTTCGAGGTCATCACAATTTTATTGGGAAATTGTACACAATCCAAAAAAGTTGCCAAACGTTTTCTATAAATTTTGAGATGTCATCATTTGTTTTTCTGATTGAACACATTGAAAAATTTGACGACAAAACGACAAAGAATATGATGACGAAATGGGAAATCGGGTGCAACAGGCAAGATAATGGGACGTCTCATTCTGGTAGGTATCCCATTATGCCCCAGTCTCCCCACTAAAAAAAATTAAAGATCCAAGCGATTCAACAAGTGTGTCGCCATCTTGTTTAACTACTCCCGCCTTTTTTTCAAAATGGCGTCCGCAGTTGCCGATCACCTCGTGTTTTCAGAAGCTTTTTTCTCTGGTTACCCTCTTCAAATCTATCTCTCCTTGTGTCATTCGGTAATTATAAAAAGAACCATTTTTTTGCGCTATTTTTCATATTTTTCTATCTTGAATTATTTGAAATTTCGTGAAGCAAACTTTTCCTGGCATTTCGCATTTCAGGGATTTTCAAAATTTGTAAAAGTTCAAAAAAGGTAAGCCACTCAAGATTCCGAAAATTAAAAATAAAATGAAATGAAAAATCTTCAAATTTTTAAATTGCAGATTTTTCCAAATAACAAAATAAAAATTGCAATATTTCTATTATTGGAGAAAAGAAATATACTGAAGGTAAGAAATTTCCTGAAGGTAAGAAATTTCTCATAGAGGCAGACCGGCAGATGATCAATTAAGATGAAAAGCGTTACTCAAATCCTAAAAATGTGAATCAATGGAAAAAATAGGCCCTGGGGACACCTCAAATTATCAACAATTAGGAAAAATTTGTAGGAAAAACCGCATTTGTTGTGCAGTTATTGGCACGATATTGAATGAAAGTGGAAATCGTCCATGGATTGGTCGGCGACGGTGGTCTGCTATTTTTCAATCAATTCAATCGAGTTTCTCGGGGTCTTGGGGGCAACCATCTTGATTGGGTTCGATTGGACGGGAGAAACTTGATTGCGGTATTACATTTTTTATTGTACTCACTTTTGTCAAAATTGGGGGGAGGCTGGGGGCAGAGCTGTCCGAGGCCTCAGGCTTCAGCTGGAATCAAACAGATCGATCACAACGATATAGATATCCTGATGATTGTGGGGTAATAGACATTTTCCAGAGCAATTTTCAGGCCAGTTCTAGCACGAGACTTTGTTTCAGATAATTTCTAAATATTTTCACTGTTAGAACCTCTCTGAAAATTGTTGTACATCTTTGGTAACTCTTCGTATTTTTAAAGATTTATAAGTCCGAAACGAAGGTTGCGAAATTATCGCAATGCGCCGCTAAAGAACGTCCGGTACATAGCGCGATAACTGACGGATAATTTTTTTTTAACTCACCACATCCAAATCCAGCTGCCGATTTGCATAATACGGAATGCTATTATTGTTCGCAACTTTTGCCTTCTTCTTTCCAAGATCCGGGACGATTGGTTTTTTGATTAATTTGCGGGAATTCACAGCTTTCAATCCGGAATAACAATTGCGCTTGACAAAAATTGTAAGAGCCAAACTTCCCGTTCGCTGCAACATTCTTTAATAATTTTTGTATTTTGTTCCTTCGAAGTTATTAATTTGGGAATTTATTTATTTATTTATTTTGTGGGATACTGAGAATTTTGACTGGTGCGATCGCCAGATTTTTTTCGAATGACTGGTAATTAATTGGTTACTTGGCAACGCTTCATTATGTTTTTTAGGGGTTTTGAAATTTTTGAATGAAGCTTCTAGCGCCATCTGGTGGGGGGTGGGATATCTTTTGGGGAGGGATTCTTTATTTCAGGACAATTTTTTGTTTCTCATGCGTTTGACTTTTTTTGCTGAATTTGAAAAGTTGGAACATTTTGGAATTTGATGAAATTGGGAAAATGATGAAAATTTAGGAAATTGTCGAAATATTATCAGATGATGCATTCGCGTTTGAGGGTCTCTTATCGCTCGTTGGTATCGCGGATGTCGAACTTACCAAGTGTCGCATTATTAGGTCAATACCGACCGCTAGGTGGCTGAAGTGTTAATCTATACATCAGGAATATTCAAAATTTTCAATTGCGGGATTTTTTTGGATTTAAAAAAATCCACATGTTTAAATTGGTTTTTACATTTGGATTCTTTTGCAGAATCGCATTTTACATTTTTCCCTTCTTCTAATTTTTTTTTTTTAATTTCCAAAAAAGTTTATATACAGGGACTTTCCAATTTTTTTAAATTTCGAAAATATTTTTTGAAAAGCTGTAAAATCAATTTTTTTTTTCTAATTTTTAATAGACAAGGGTTTGAAATTTCATTTTCTAAATGATGAATAAATAAATAAGTGAGTGACATGGTTGTAGGATTATAATATTTGGAGAAAAAACTGTACAAATTGATAATATTTTCAGATTTCTAATTGATTAGGCTTAGCTGAAAAATTTGGAATTACAATAAATTTATTAGACGTACAGAGTAGTTAGGCGTTCAAAGTAGTTAGGTGAGCAATGAGTGGTTTAATATTTAAAGTACTAATTTCAATATCCCTCATCCGACCACGTGATGCCGTAGTCCGTGAACTTCTTCTTAAGTAATCCCACGGAAACTTCATGATCGGCTTTTCCGAATCCCTGGAAATTAATCAGAGTTGAATACTTTGAAACTTTTCACGACGTTCAGAGAACAATTATTTCTTTTCAACAAATCAGTGATTGTCTGTCAAGACAATGTAACGAAATGGAATATAAGGAGACCGAAGGCAGGGACTGCAAAAAATCAAATTTTAAACAGGAAATCTGAAAAAAATTCAAATGTACGGGAAAAAGATTTTTAACTTTCAGAAATTTTTAAAGATTTTAAATATTTCAAAGAGTTTAAAACTCGAAAAAAAATCGGAAATATTTTAGAACTGCTCCTTTTTACAATTCGGAAAATTGGAAAAAAAAACAGAGAGAAAAAAAGTTTGAGAAATTAAAAAATTTTAGTAGATTAAATTTTTTGCTGTGCACTTGAGAAAAAAAAATGCAATTTGTTGTGCTCCGAGTGATAATGATCATGAATGTTCAATACCTGGGAGTAGCCGTAAACTTTGATGGTCTTTGCCTCGGAATCATGATTTATCCGCCCACCGCCCACACACTCCGTATCTAATCCAGCTCCATACTTCTTGAGCTCATTGCCAATCTCATCGTAAATGTCAGCTATAACAAATGGTGAGTACACACATTAATTAATAACTTGAGATTTATCAGCTGAAACATTGTGAAATTTAATTCAGGAGCAGTTATCTTAGAATTATCAAAAAATTGAAAATGCCGAAGAGACTTTTCCATATTCCGAAAAAAAAAATTTCTATAATTTTTTGCATCCATTTTAGAACTTTTGGAAAACTCGAAAACGAATTTTTTGCATCGAATTTGGAAGCTCGTCAAATTTTCAAAGCTTTTTCAATTCGAAAGCTAGGAAAATCTTGCTCAGCTCATTACCAATCTTATCTTGCATATCAGCTGTCATAATGCACATACTAATTGGTAATGTGAGATTCATCGAGAGGAATATTCTGGCATTGCAATAATGCACAGATACTCTCAAAAAATTCCAATAATAATAGAAAATTGTGGCATAATAATTTTATAAACTGCCTGGGAATTTTTAAATTGTCAATGTTGTCAACATTTTTTCAGGCCCGAATTTTTTTTGGATTTGGAAATTTGTGCATGACTTCCTAAATGGTGCAACTAATTTTTTAATTTTCAATTAATGAATCAATTTCCATATAAATGATCCTCCCCCCCCCCCCCTCCCACTATCTAATTCAGTTCCATACTTCTTGAGCCAATCGTAAATGTCAGCTGTAACGATAGTGAATGCACACACTAATTGGTAATTTGAGATTCATCGGGTGGAATATTATCACATTGAGATAATGTACAGTTACTGAGTTCAGTTGGCTTGTTTCACGAGTAGAAATTAAGTTATACCAGAGAATGAGAAGTAACTGCTACCATTTCAAATCGGGTAATTAGTAAACTGAGAGAGTTATTATCATTTCAGGTGACTCAGATATTTAGTAGCATGACCACAGCATGTGCCACCAAAACGCACAAAATTCAAATCGATGTTTTTTCCACAATTTTTCCCATCCAAACTTCCCATTTAAAAATAAATTGATCCAAAAAAATTGAGCGATTTGAAAAATTCGAAAAAAATTCTGTTTCAAATTTTGAATGAGAATTTTCTCTTCATTTTACAGAAGCGAAAATTTGGTAATTTTTTTGAAAAGTGTGTAAAATTCAAAAATATTAAAAATTTTGATAATTTGAAAAAAAAAAATTAAAAATTAAAAAAAAACGATTTCTAAAAAGTCACAATATTTAAAAAAATTGAAATCATTCGAAAAATTTACACACTATAAAATGTTTTAAAAAAAACAAAATGCAAAAATTGAACATTTTCAAAAATGAAAAAAAAAAAATTTTAATTAAGAGAGTAAAAATTTTTCGGTAATTTGATTACCAAAAAAAAAAATCTCAGTAATTAGTAAATCTGATTTCACGATTGAAGATTGCATTCCATTCTCGGACGGCATTTCTCCATTTAAGTTTTTCCCCACTTAATATGCCAAATGAGTTCATCAAATGCCATTTGAATTCGCTGACAAACAATGATATTACCCACGTTTTTCTCATCAAAATAACAATTTTCCCTGGAATGATCAAACGTGTCCTGTTATCCCTCAATTCATGCAGAAATCCTCCACGCAAGGTGCATTCGCTTGTCAGCTTTATTCAATTTTCTGTGATAATTTGCATTCGATCAATGTCAGCATAAACTCCATGCCCGAGTCAACATTCCAATGATTAGAATTTAATCAACAAACTCATTGCGCCCTGGGCGTAAATTCCGGGCTTTCCATTGTTAATATTAATTAGGGGACTCTGTTTTATGCTATATTGATCATGTCAAGGTTGCGGCATCTGCTTTGGAGAACAACATTTCCAATTATATTTATCAAATTAGAAAATTTCCCCTCTATTCACAACAGCTCGAAGCTTTTTAAAAGCTCCATTGTGCTTCCCTACAAGCTCCACATAATTAATTCATGATTTTTTTTCCTTTTTTCGTGATAATAAAAAAAGTTTTCAAAATTTGATCTCAAAGTTTCCGGAACTTACATTTTTTTAAATATTCTATTTTTATTCCAGACAAGAAGGAAAGTTTAGTATCAGGATATTTGATGAAAATGGAAGGGACGGAGTAAATAACCGGAAGTAGAGACCTATCAGAAATTACCAGAAATCGATTGAACGGACACCCCGGGTAGTAAAAGCTGGAGCGAGCGGGGTAAGTGCTAAACAGCGTTCTGATTCAGGATGTGTAAGTACCTCCAACATTTTTCTTATCGAACATATTCTTATCCAAGTTTTCGAAATATCAAAACTTTGTCATTCAGACTGAGTCCTCTAATGGCAACGCTCGGGAAGGAGAAAAATGTGGGATAAGGTTGCCCTCGGGTTACCAATTCAATCCGATAAAATCCGCAGGTTTGTATGCTTTGCAAGTGTTTACAATTTTTTTCAAATTTTTTTCCAACAATTTCAAAGGCGCTTTGAAATTTTTTAAACTTTCCAAATTCATGAAATTTTCCCAATTTTCAAACATCTGAAAATTTGAAAAATGTAAAAATTTAATAATGTTAAACGGATTAGATTGAATTGAACGGAAGTGGTGGGGGTTGTCTGGACGAGGGTTGTAATTTCCCATCGTGGGCTATATCCCCCGAGTCAGCTCGAGTCCATGGCCTTTATGCTCACCTCGTTACCAACTAAAAGCGACCTTCTATCCTCCTGTGGCGAGGCAGCCATGGAAAATTATTCCGTTGATTCAGGTTACGCGTTTACCATACACCGCATTTCTACATTTTCCCACGGTTAAATATTATGCTCTGTGGAGTCTGCATGCCACACAACAGTTTAGAGTTTTGACTACTCAGTTTGTGCGCATTCATTAGATAGACCTTCGATTCGAAAACAAACATCAACTTTGTATAATGTACAGTTCAGTAAATTGCCAAGTTTTCATATTGAAAGATCGACATTGTAAAGTTGAAAAACAACAGCTGAACTAATCAAATAGGATATTATTTTAAAACATTGAAAATATCTAAAAAATGTGACGTAATTTTCGGGAATTTTTTAAACAAATGTTAAACACTACTTGAGTCGACTCAACACTCTACTCAAGTCAAGTTGCGTGCTGGGCCGAGTCAAAACCCTCCTTGACGCCAGTCAACGTCATATTTGACTCGAGTCGACACACAACTCAACTCGAGTCAACACTCTACTCAGCTCGAGTCAACGCCCTACTTGACTCGAGTCAACGCTCTACTTGACTCGAGTCAACGCTCTACTTGACTCGAGTCAACGCTCTACTTGACTCGAGTCAACGCTCTACTTGACTCGAGTCAACGCTCTACTTGACTTGAGTCGAGTCAACGCTCTACTTGACTTGAGTCAACGCCCTACTTGACTTGAGTCAACGCCCTACTTGACTCGAGTCAATACTCTACTTGACTCGAGTCAATGCTCTACTTGACTCGAGTCAATGCTCTACTTTACTCGAGTCAACGCTCTACTTGACTGGAGTCAACGCTCTACTTGACTCGAGCCACCACTCTACTGGACTCGAGTCAACACGCTACTCAACTTGAGTTCGCACTCTAACTACTTGAGTCGAGGTGACATTCCGCCACACTCGAGTCGGAGCTCTAACTGACTCGAGTCTGCACTCTACCTGACTCGAGCCATTACTCTACTTGGTTCAACTCCAGGTAAGTTAATAATCACGTTCTCCTCAATAATTTGCATAATACCTGTTTTTGTGTACTTAAAATGCGTGAAACGACGGGGATTGATTTATTCCCACATTATTCCCAGTTGAATTGAGGAAGAAATATTCTGGAGACAAGCGCAGATGCTACTTGAATCAAGTCGGAAGCGACTTGAATCAATACATTTTTTTTCAGCGAACCCAATTTATTGTCGCTGTTATGAATATATCACGACAATTTTTTGCACGTGAGGCAGGAAAATGAAAAAAAAAACTAACAGCAGCGAGGAATTAATGGGGCGTGATGACGGGAGATTGAAAATCCTGTCCAATCGCCTTCAGATTAAATCCAATCTGGAGTAGGGGAAATATGGCTATTATAAGAGGCTTGAGAATATTTAAAGAGGAAACACCAATTTTTATCGTGAAAAAGAGTGAATCCAATGCTCATTAAAAATTGGAAGAGATGAACGGATAAAAAATTTATTAATTTTATGAAAGCCAAATTCAGAAAATAATTGAATTTTGCAAGTGAAAAAAAAGCAGACCATAGGAAACACTCGGAGATGCTTAAGATCATTCGACTGCGCCCTGGAGACAATTTAATGAAGAAAAAATCAATCAGACCGAGCTTACCTTCGTAAGCCCCTGCCCAGGCTCCACAACTTCTAGTTGTCCCCGAATAAAGGAAAATAATGGTAAAAACAAGTCGATGCATCATCTTACAGAGCACTTAATTCATCTTTCGTGTCCACCCAATTTATCATTTGGACTACCGGACAAAACAGTACCAAAAAAATTTCCTGCAGGAAAGAAATTTGGTAAATGTCAAGAATTAAAGAAATCAAAAAGTTGCATGAAAGTCGGAAATTGAGTCAAATTTTAAAGGCCCGGATATTTCAAATATTAGTAAAAAAAAATTTCAAGGATTTACAGAGTTTCTAATTTTTTCAAAATTCTGGATTAAAAAAAAAACGAAGTTTTGTAATTCTCAAATTTCCGAGTTTTTTTAAATGTTCACAGTTTCAAAAGTATTGAGAAGTGGCAATACTGGAAAAATTGCTAAATTCAATTGAAACAATTTAGGAGTCGATGCATCATCTCACACAGCACTCAATACATCTCCCATTTTCCCCCTATTTAGGATCTGGACTACAGGATAAAAAAAATGTCCCAGCATAACAATCTCTCGACGCAGACAAAAGCTAACAATCCATTGTTGTAGGGGCGAAATGACCATGAGCTAAACCCAATATTGGCTCAATCGATTTTTTCGCCATTGATTTCTTCCTTGAATTAAGATACACGTCGAAACCTCAAGTGAGAAAAAAATTGAAAATTTTTCTCCGCCAATGTTTGAGCGTTTAGATAATCTAAAGCTCGATTTTTCATTTAATTTTTATTTACATTTTTAAAAGTTCTAAAATTTTTTCGATTTAATTTTCTTCCTAAAAAAAATTACAATTTACTACAGAGAACGTATTCTCATATTTTTTCCTCTTTTTTTTCCCCAGTTTTTTTATCATACCCCTAAAAATAATCCACGAGCCCCGGATATTTCCAATTGTTTATGCTCTTATAATCGGCTTTATGCGGATTGAGAGATAAAGTCGTGGGGAAAAGTGGAATTTTTGGAATGTAAATATTTATCAATACTACTAGTGCCATTGGGAGTTTATTTCTGGGAGAACATCATTGATCTGTGGAGAAATATGTTGCTGAATATTTCCACAATAAACTGATTCCACGGGGGATTGCATTCAGCATTATATTCATTGTATTGCGGAACAACTACGCACTGATTATTGGAGGGGATAACGAGAAACCAAAATACAATAAAATCGGAGAACGTTCGACAGTGAATTCATTGAATTGGTCACACTTTCTACTTCATTACAATTTTCAATACCAGAATTTTCGTAATATCAATTTTTTCAACCCTCACGGGTTCGTTCACTGGTGTCGCCGCCTCCCTCCCACCCCCTCCGTCCCTCCCCCCCCCCCCCCTACCACCCCCGAGCCCATGTTTCATTACCAAATTGAATATCTGTCATAATATGCAAAACAAAAAAATTACTAAAAAACATCCCCAAGGCCGATGCCTTAGCTTCAGATATCTGTGGTTCTTATCATCTTTGGGGCCATGGAAAGTGAACGCGTGTTGTTATTCCGCACCGCGAGGTTGGTAGCAGAAAGGCTACGAGCGGGAAAGGTTCGTACGGCAAGTAACCCTTCCATTTTTTTGTGCAAATGAACCTCCTTATGGGACTGTCTGAAGCTATTACGCTGTCCGAACACATATGGGGGGGGGGGAGCCAAGGGTGGAGGAGGGGGGTGGGGGGTGAGTGCAGGGACGTTTTTCGGTGTCACACTTTGCACAATTTTTTCGATTTCCTAAACGTGAAAAAAAAATCGATTCCTCTTCTGAAGTTTCACTTCTCTGACGCATCAGGAACTACACGTCTATATTTTTGTAGGTAATGAAAATCGTTCAGAGGGGACGGGTAAGTTGATAGAAACTATAGAACCCTCACATGCTACATCTGCGGTACCCGGTACCGCGACATCTGCGGAAAAATTCCGTGGTATCAGCCGAATGCATCTTTGGCAGATATTCCCAAAACTCAGAATACTGCAGAATGCTGATATGACGCTTCATTTTAACTCGCAATGTGCTCCATAAAAAACATTCTCATAAAAATACACCCTGGTATCCTAGCTTCTGTATTCCTCAAATGCTTCGTGAAAAATTTTGAAAATTTTTCAAGATTATCTTTCAGTTTTACTATTGTTAAGTTTTATCGAATTTTGCAGATTGTAGAAGTGCTTGAAAATAGCAAATTAGTCTCTTGAAGCTTTGATAATTTTAGATACTCACGTTTCATCCAATTTTGCCGATTTTTATATCCAATAAATGCTTTAACAAGTTACCCCCCGTCGGTTGAAAATGGTCTGAACTCTGAAAGCTGTAGATTTAGGATCCCCCCGAGAAAAGCACATCCGGCCTTGTTCCACGACCTCAGCAAAATAAATAAAATTTGTGTCTGATAAAAAGTTAAGCCTGATGATTCATCGGCCACTTTTACGTAGTTTACGCCGTGACCTCGTGTGCTCCATTGAAAAACCTCAAGTTCGTGTATTAAATTATGGCACCAGAAGTTTGAAAATTGCCGAAATAGGGAGAAATGCGCGGATGAGAAAAACTCCCGCTTTTTCCTATAACATTCGATCATTATTAGAGCGATGAAAGTTGCCGACTTATAAACTCAAAATACATATTTTCTCATCTTTGTGGGCGAGGGTGAAATTAGATGTAGATGTGAGCATCGAATTTGTATCGGAATTGTTCGTTCGGAAGTGATGGTAGTCAAAACTTGAGAACGTTTGACAATGAAGAGAAATTTATAAATAATTTTCACAATTTTAAATTCAAAAAATTGGAAAAATGGGAAATTAAAAAATTGAGAAGTTTTGATAGAAAAATTGGGGTTTCTCATCTTCTTAACGGAGATGCACACATCTGGAAATAAATTTTTGACAATGATTGATTATCGAATATTGGTATGTAAATGCGATTCTCCGTGACCTAGAACTTCAGCATCCCTCCAATTTTAAGGGAAAAGATATTAACAACATTAATCTCAGCGAAAAATTGTTTCTTCATTCACGAGACCGATCTACAATTTTGTTCATCATTTCTGCTCTCATTATGATTATTATTATTATGAGGGAATTTGCCATGTTAGCCTTGTTTTCACCAAAGGATAGACTCGAGCTCGCGATCATCCGGATAAGACAATAAAAGGGTTCAAATGTATTCTGTGATTGCAACTTTTTCGCTTATTTAAGAACCATTAAATTTAATTATTTTTTTACGAAGCAACGAAAAATTGAAAAATCCAAAAATTTTAAACTCAAACATTTCCACTTTCAACGTCAGCCATTCCATAAATTTCCGCTTTCATGGCTCCGTTTTTTCTCTGTAACTCTATGTACTCTTCTACCCCAATTTATCATCCTCATAAAATAAACAATGGTAGAATTTGATGAAAAATATCTCCAGTTGGAGCACGCGCGTTACCCACGAACGCCTGCGTGTGACTTTTCCCTCGTGAATACAAAGCTTAAAAAAATGGAGAATTCATGAAAAATCACAATTATTAGGAACGATAGAAATCTGACAAACTTCAGAAATTCAAAAAAGAATTTTTAAAGAATTTTTTCAAGAGTCCCTGAACTGGCAAAAATAAAAGATCATAAAAAATCCCACTTTAAGAATTAAAAAAAAAAACGATGCATTTAAAAAATTTCAAGAGGTTCCAAGTTGAGAAATTTGAATGCAATTTATATATGCTTATATAGTTCCTTAGAGATTTAGCTTAGAAATTTCGAAAGATTGAAAAGAATAAAAAAAATTAGAAGAAGAAGTTGAACCATTCCGAAAATTTCAACAATTTGAAAAATTTAAAAAGCTTCTATCCTTCCTTCTTTACCACGTAACTCTATGTACTTTTTCCCCCCAATCTATCATCCGCATAAGATAAACAATGGTAGAAAAAGAATTCGGTCAAAAATATTCGCCGAGTTTGAGCACGCGCGATACACACGAACGCTTGCGTGTGCCTTTTCCCTCATCAGTAGTCCGCCAACCGTCTTGGCTATCGGATCGGTCCGACACGCCATTGACTCGTTTCCCTAGAATTTTAAAAAAATTTCGAAATCAAAATAAACCGTCTGAAAAATTGCAAGCCGAAAAAAATTCCGATATCCCACACACTTATTGCACTATAAAAAAATGAAATTCATCAACAGAGCTTGCACTATTTAAACAAAATAATATAACAACAAAGTTTTTCCACATGGAAAAATATATATAAACAAACGTATGTGAGAAAACATAAAATTTTCCCAAAATTTTCTCATTTGGAATTGACCCAAATGATATTTAATAAACCAAAAAGTTCAGTTATTTTTCGAAATTCTTTTATCTGAAAAATATTCAAAAGAATATTTTTAAAAAATAATTTTTTCATTAACTTAATGAGATTTTTCTGTGTTATAACGAGTGCAAATGAAACGATGTTTTTCAAATTTGGGGATATACGAATGGAAACCTCTATTCGTTGCAATTTCTTTAAATTATTCTATTCGAAATAATAAAGGGGAAACCCATATAAAAAATGGAAAATTTGGTTTCTCACAATTGAAATATTTTTTACTATACTTACTCAAAGTTTGAGCCGAATTGCGTTGTTAAAAAAAGCACGTTAAAATGCAGATTAATGATAACGTGGCATTTTGCCTAATATCGCCTTTTCAAAAACCGATTGCGTTTTTTTAATAATAATAATAATTGATTGACAAACAATTTAACAAACAAATGGGATCATTTCTGTAACAGAACAAAATAGTTTTTGTCTCATTTTTTCAAGAATTTTCCATAAAATCTAGTTCTAAAATTGTATGTAGAAGAAAATTGCCCGTTTAAAAAAACACAATTTTTTGCATTGAATTTGAGAAAAGCACCTTTTATTTTCAAGTCAATACGTTTTTTTAATGAATTTAATGTAAAAATAAATCTTACTATAAGAATGCATAAATAAGCAATTACGTTTCTGTGGGGCAAAATGGGGCATGAGTGTAGATCATCTCCGACGTCCCAGTTTGACCGCGTGTCCCATTATGCCCCATCTCCCCTTTTCGTCCGAGTTTCATTGACGAAGAATGTCATTTAAATTTCCCGCAATTTTTAAATTCCGTAGTCCTCAATTAAAATGTGAAATCGGTTGAAAGAGACTTGAGTAAATTTCGCACAGTTAATAGGAGTAGAAATTGGCCAATAGTCAATAAATTGGCGAGATATTGGACGACGGATTTACTTTCGTTATACCGACGCGCCGATTCCCCGATCGTTCGGGCTCACGCAAACAGAAATAAAAACGAAAAGCCACACACACTGATGAAGGCTTTGCAAATGATCAAAGGACAATCAATATACCATTGATTCAATCATTGCGCAATTGTGGCGGAGTAAGTACCATTATGCACATTTTTGACATTGTCATTAACGATTCTTTAATTTTTTGATTCAGAATTTTTCGCTTTTCCGAATTGTTGCGATTCTTGAAATTCTCCGATTTTTCAAAAGTTCTTGATGTCCTAGAATTTTTTGATTGGAATTTTGTTTTCAGAATTCCAAAAAATTTTAAAATTTTGGAAATTTGATGTTTTTGAATTTTTTTTTGAGAATTTTTGAAATCGGTAAAATTATTGAAAGTATGGAAATTTTTGGAATTTTCAAAATTTCTGAAATTTTGGAAACAAATTACGAGGAATAGGCGCACACACTGAGCGGCTTTTCGGTTGATTGGGACAATGATTAATTAACGATTGACTTAATCTCGCCAGCTGGATTATTGTGATTGGAGTAAATAATGTTATGTATGATATTGACAAGTGAATCCATTAGTGGATGGGTAAATCGTAAAGGGGTACATCGTTTTTTTACGTTTTGGTGAATGCCGGATTTCACTAGGTGAGTGGTTGCGGGGATATATCCATTTGGAGTTGCCAAGAACATGTTTTTGTCAGAATATGTTTACGAAATATTGATTGGTAAATTTTTTAAAATCTGCAAAATCGTTTCTGAATTTCTGGCAGTGAAAATTTTCGATTTTTCTCGGTCCAGTTATGACTTGGAAACGCGGTCCATTGACTTTCGCATTTTTTGCGTCACGTGACGAACTGATATGGAAGAATGAAAAGCTCGGCGAGACGGATAATGTCTCCCCGATGACAAAGATACGATTGAATATTACGTCGTTACAATGAAGATTGAATTATTTTAGCATGAATGGAGAAAAATGTAATAAAAGGACACCTCCAAGAATTGGATCCTGGGGAACAGGTGGGACTGCAAAGTGAATAAAAGTGTACCACAGCAAGAGCTGTACGATAAGACCTGAAAAATGGGCAAACTTGGGAGCCCACTTTGCGCAAATTCCTTCGCAAAATTTAGAATGTTAAAATGATAATGTAATTTGCACAATCCAATGATACAGAAGTTTCAAATTATTTGAATAAGACTCAGTTCAGAATAACTGAAAAATATATTATGCGCCACTTCGAGGCATTTCGAAGAATTCAAAAATAAAAATTTTAGAAAAGCTTACAACATTGTACGCACTGTACAAACTTTGGAATGTTTCAGAAATTTAACGAAGGAGAAATATTTTAACCATTTCAAAAATGTAAAAAAAAATTTAAAAAGCTGAATTTTTTTGTTCTTTTTTTTCACACTTTTAAATTGGAAATATCGACCGCAAGTTCTCTGAACTGTGAGTATTTGAGCATCACTGAGATAAGCACATTTCCCGGAGTTGATCACTGACGGATTCGCTCGTCACTTCCCTCTTAATCTTGACGGAATTAACCTTCAACAGAGCAATCGTGACATTTGCACTATATATACTCCGTGAAGATCACTAAAATATTCACCGAAAATTCCCTAAGTTCCTCCAATATTTTCTAATCTTTTCAATTTAGAAGATTGAAGTTTTCAAATTTTTTTCAAATTTTCAAAGCTATGATTTTTGTGAATTATTCCAGATTCTTTTGTGCGAAATTTTGTATCCCTCTCGTTTTTTTCAAATTTATACAATCTCCTGATTAAATCTTGAAGGATGTCCAATTTCTACATGTTCGAACCTTATTACATTTCCCAAATTTCGAAAAACTCCAGATTTCGATGTTCCAAAAAAGTCGCATTTTTTTAATTGAAAAAAAAAATTATGTATGTGTGTGTGTGTGTGTGTGTGTGTGTATGCGCGTACGTATCCTTTTTTTGGCGAACGGTTCCTAGAGACTCAGGTCTGAAAGGGGTGTCTTTGCAATTGTACCATCCGTTCAATTGTTATTAACACTTTTAATTGTTTATAACGCTGTATCTCGGGAATAATGACATATGTTTATCATATGTTATTACTTTTTTTGCTAGGCATCATATTTTACAAGATATCGATAAACAATCATAATAATCGCTCAATAGTCGAATTTGCGTAACTGATATACAACTTGACTCCATACGTGTATCGTCACACACACACACAGACTATCAAGAAGTTATTGGTGCAAACCGTTGAGGGTCACACTCACGTCCCGTTTATTACGTTTTTGATACATAGTTTGAGCCGCAAAAAAAAATTTTGAACATCCGAGGGTCCAATTTGCTATACACATTTAATGAATACCCTCATATAGTGTATATCTCCTCATCCTATACTCTATGCCCTGCAGCCGAACAAACATCATTTCAGCTCTCATTATTGACATCTCCTACGTCAATAAAATTAAAACTGAAAAATTGCGGAATGTAATTTTCTCCAGTTGCAGAACACTTTCAGTCTCCAGAAAGTCCGACAGTGTTTGACGAAGCTCGAGTTACGGCGAAATGAGTTTATTTACCGAGTCTTCCCACATAGACTACTTCTCAAGCAGCGAGATCAAAAGCCCTAGACTAGAATAATTTATGTGAAATAAATTCACGGGTATTACTTGAGCTACGCGAAACAATGTTGGCAACAATCTCGAATTTCACTGCTTAAAAAGATTGGATTGCGGAAGGTGGGGTATAATGGGACAGGGGGAGATTGGGGCAAAATGGGACAGTAGGGTGAAATGGTCCATGAAGACAAGATGAGACAGGGAACATAGTGGAACACTCGGCATTCCATTTTGCCCCATGACCCGTTATGCCCCGGCCCCACTATGACCGACATTTGAAATTTTTTATGTGAAAACTTATGTTGAAAATTTATCATTTCAACGCGATTTTTTTTTCATTCTAGCAATTTTAGAAATTTCAAGAACAGTCGAAATTTCTACCTTTTAACTTTATACGGAAAATTTCAATAATTTCCACAATTTCAAAAATACAAAATTGCTGTCTTTAACAAGGTTGGAAATTTCAAGGAATTCGGAAAATTTTGAGAGCTTGAAATTGTCGTCACGCAAATATCCTCTCGTTGCAGACTCCTACGAACTTCTGAACTGGTCGACTAAAGCACCATTCAAGTGAATTTCTTGAAAAAAGTGAAGCGGTAAAAAACTACTGTGCATTGCGCGACTCGCTTTTCCGGCGATCCCGGGAAAGCGGAGAGATCTCGAAAATTTCCACAATGAATACAAATGTGAAACAGTAAAATTTGCGATATTTTAAACAATGAAACATTACAATTTTGGAATGCCCATTTTTCCTGTAACTCCAAAACGTTAACTTAAAAAAAAAAAATCAACGAAAAATTTCGAAAATTTGAAAACCAACATTTTAAGAAAATCAATAATTCTACAAATTCCAAAAGCATAATCTTTGTTTTAATTTGAAATTGCAAAGATTAACAAAATGGCAAAAATTTGAGAACTCGCAAAAACAGGAAAAACCTAAATAATAAATCACAAAATTTCAAAAGATTCAAATTGTCCTCATACAAATCCGCTCATATTTCAGGGTCTTGAAGTTCCTTGAATTTGTCGATAAAACAACCCTCGAATCGAGTGTCTGTAAAAAGAATCAGGGATTGAACTACTGTGAGGAGAGGAATCCATGGAATTGGGCTCGGCATAAAGCTGTGGAAATCACTGATGCGTCAAGTCTGGAATGCCCGAGAAATTCAATCGGAATGAGGGAGTTTGATGAGTGACAATGGACAGGTCCGACTGGCGTGCGACAACGATATTCCAATGAACAACGCGATGTTTCAATATCAGTGAATCTGAATGAAAATTCACAAACGTGAACACGTAAAAATAGAAGCCCTCAATAGTCAATGTGACGGGAGTGAGAGGTGATAACCAATCTTTCAATTTCATTTTTTCCCCCTTCAAAATTGAGTTAAAAAAAATATATTTATTACACAAAATTTTGAAAAATTCCAAAGATCTCCAAAATCTTCAATTTTTTTATAACCATGAAAAGTCGGAACAATCTCCAAAATTTTCTGAATTGAAAAAAAAAACCCATAAATTTGTCAATTGGTGATTTTATTTTAACGTAACAGCTGATATCTAATCTCCAGTCATCTGTTGGAGCTCACAGAATGCATTCAAAAATGGCCCTCTGTAGATAATGCGACAACTGTCTCGTATTGAATATTGAATGCAATATTTTATTTTCGAAATACTCGAAATTTTTTATATGTATTTTTTTTTTAAAGAATTTTTTTTTAAGACAAAATCTTTGGAAAATTTGAAATGGCCATCATGTGATGAAATTTCCTTGTCCCACAGTGTACAATGGGGACGAACGAAACCGGAGATGCCGAAGTGAATTCTGTTAAAGAGGATGCCAAGGATGAAGAGATACTCACAAATCGAGAAGACATACAATCACAGCCCACAACCTATACGGACAGGTGCGCAAAGAAATAATTAATTTCGAAAATCCCTTTACAACTTTCAATAACTACAAAAATTTTCGAAAAGAAATTCTGAAAATTCCTCTAAAATTTTGGGGACACAAATTCAGTAGCGAAGTGGTAAACGACCAGAAGAGCATATTCAGTTAGTCTTCATTCATGGAGAATATCTCGGAATCTGAGCGAGATATTGAAATTTCCCAAAAGTCCTTTTTTGTACAGTTTTTCTTTCTCTGCAGAAAAGGTTTATATCAAAATTTCCATTTTCGGCCAAGATTTCGAGGTACTCTTGGAAAACCGACATTAGAATAGCCGAGTGGGCTGAGCGCGCCGTCTTAGCGCGGCCGCTGGGTTCCTACTTCAAATTCCCGACAGGGCGATAATTTTTTCGGATTGTCTGATGAGCGGGAGGTTGCTCATAGAGTAGCCGCCTGTACCGACATAGATTTTCTGTGGTTTCCTGTGTCTTATGTGAATACCGTGCAGCGTATGGTCCACAAGTCTCTATATCCTATAGATCGACGGCATTGAAGATAGTCAAAAAAAAATTTTTAAAAACACTCTTAAAAATTAGGGGCAAACCAAAAATGCATTTTTCCACTTGACCGAATTTTGAGTGAGAGCCGTAGAAAATTAATGGGCCGCCCAAAATTTCGCAACTTCAACAGCTTCATTAACTTTGATAATTTGAACATTGCATGAATGCGATTATATCCAGAAGGCCATAATATTGAAGTGTTGACGCAACATGTACCAAATGAAAATTCCAATACGTCCATCGTACTGAATAATAATATCGGGAGAAGTTGAGTCTCGTTGAATGTTACGCAACATGAAAGCCTCAGACTAGCGTAAACACTGATGATGGATGCGGTCGAACAATATTCATGTAGCCTTCAGCAACATAAAAGCCCCTGGGTATCGGCTCACTTGATCCCGCAACAGCTTTCGGGACTTTCAAACTTGTCTTCTCACCGAATAAATTGAGTCGAGTTTGTGGTGAAAAATATTAAATTATTTCAGCTTTTACGGTAGTTGAAAATATTCAAATTTAACTTCATTATTCGAAAAAAAACTACAAAATTTTCGCAGTATGCAAATACTATTTCATTTTAAAAATGTTACAAAATTTCAGAGGACGTTTCACAGACAAATAATTATTAATTGTAATTATGGAAAACTTCAAAACCGTTACGAAAATTTAAAGAATTATGGATTCTCCCAAATCCAGGGACGAATTTCAAATTTATTTTGCAAACAACGGAGTTTAGAGGAAAATGATAATAAGATTTATCGGAAATCAAATTCTCTACAAAAAACACTTTATTGCATTTTTGCATAAAATCACCTGTTAACGAGATCATCTTTTTTTTTAAATCTCCATGCCTTCACAATATTTTCTTTTGAAATATTGTTTAGACCGAATGAAAATCTTGACTGATTCTTATTCTTAGTGAAGGGTATGTCCAGCATCCATTGCATGTTTCAGCAGAACAGATGTTTCATTATGAGCATATTTAGTCAGCTTAACCCGTTCACTGATCATTCTTTCTGCTTCCCCTAGTATATACTCTGTCGCAGCCACATGGCACCTCCGAAACACTTTCGTAACTCCAGACTTTGGTATGCGGTGATGTTGGTGCGATATTCCCGAGGAGTTGGAAGCTCGCGCGTTGTTTCCTAAGGATTTTGGCTAGTAGGTCAGCTGTACGTCGGTTGTATCAAAGTTTAGCACCCTGCTATTTTTCTTGGTTATCCGCAACGTAATATCCTGATCTTGTCTTGTAAGCCTCAGGATCCCAAAAATTGTCCAAAATTAGAACTCAGTTTTTGATCAGTTTCCAATTTTTTTCTTTGATGGAGAATTTTCCATGGCTTGCGGAAAAATTGAGCTCAATTTTTGCCTTAATTTTGCAACCTCACGTTCTGAAAACTGGTTTGACGCTTCGAAACTTGCGGAAAGGATTATGATGATCCACCAGCCAATCAACGTACAAATATGATGCATATCAGAAGTTCTCGGTTACCCAGGGAAATCGACTAAGACTCGGATAAAGCTTCGGCGTAAGCTTTGGCGTCGAGGCCAATGTCTTTAACTATATAGTCAATTCCACGTGAGTGGCTTTTAGCCCCCTCTGCGCATTCCATGGATCGACGCCCGAATATAGTACGCCAGGCTGGTTTATCAAGCTGACTTAATTAATTAATCCGGGCCTCAGGCTTTGTAAGGGTATCACCCATAAGCTAGTGGAGTTGTCCCCTCTTTGGCTGCATAGAATTGCTTGTCCCTAGTGAATTATGAGAAATGTGAGCGAATGAGGAACCAATTGACGTACTCGTGCTCAATACACGCGTACTTGAAGATATCAATTTTTTTTTAAATATTGTAACTAACTTTATATGCCCAAATCACATGTCCGAGTGAGCTACAATTACATTTGAAAAACTCATTTATTTGTCATTTTGTTCTATCCATTGTATTATAGTGTGAGGTGCCTATCAACATATGTTAATTTTGTCAGCATTAATTTTCTTATCTATTTAACATGATGTCATTATCATTTATAATACTATTTGTTTTCTTATAACTTCAGCGGAGGAGCCGGGGTTCCCTCCATATCAACTTTATATTTTGTTGAGCTATGAGCGTTAAGCAAAGTCCTTGTATACCTTGTATGTTACGCTGCCGCTCCTTTTTGTGTGTGTAATGCGTGCGGGCACGTTGCATATCACGTTGCGACTATCCCTCCAGCTCAGCCTCGGCCGGCTCTCTCATTTTAGTAAGGTGGAAGTCATCGGCTACTTCAAACATATTCCCTTGTGTGGTCTTCATATTTAATTCGTTACATATCTTCATGGGTCTTGTTCGACAGCGCGAGTTAGTAATTGCCCTCCAACCTTTATTCTGTATCGTCAACTGAGCTCCGTGCGTCGTGCGGAGTGCTTATATACCCTTCTGCAGTGGGTGGGGGTACGCAGCGGAAGGTGGGGGGGGGGGGGGCGACAAATAAGAATGCGACACAGGCACGAACTGGAGGGCGGGAGGATTGGAGGTGGGAGAATTGCCTAATTCATAACACCCCTCCAACCTGGCCCCAACGATTTTTTCTAGATTTTTGAATTTTTTCAGACTTACAACGTATACCAAAAATTGTGCAATTTTTTTCAGGGCTCTATTCGCAGTTCTTTCCATTCTTCATTTTTTTTCAAATTCTAATCTAAAATATAGCCATACTATATCAAAATTACCCACCGGTGAATGAAAAAATGAAACAAGGTTCAAATTTGAGATAATTCTTAAAATGTGATAGCTGTTAGAAAATTGATATGCTTTGTACTTTTTCGAATGCAAAAATTCTAGGATCAATAATTTGATTTTCCGACGTTGCAACAATACGCTTGATATGAGAATTTCGATATTCTCGAATCCACCATGATTGTTCTTGATTTCAGAACCTTCTTTTTCTCCGTCGCGACAATAGTAATGACAGACACATTGAATCAATTCCGTGGGGAAATTCTCGCCAGGACTTGCGGTATTGTTGCATTCACAATAAGGCATTTGCTGGAAGAACCTTGAGACATTTATTGGTTTCCCGTTTCCCAACGAATAAGTAATATATTGTTTCAAAAATGAGCAATGCCTTGCGGGAAGAAGATTCCTAGTTCAAGGCGAAAAAAGAAAATTGCCATGAAACCCTTTTCTTTTCATTCAGACATCTGCAGGTTTCCTATATATAGAATTTTTCAGACTATGCGAATTCTTCAGAAGTGACGTTTCTTAAGTTCCGAACATTTTGGTAAAATCCAAAAATCCTCCAATTTTTTTGCCAGTTTGTGAAATGTCAAGTTGCAAAATTTTGATTCTTTTTTTTTCCAAATTTTTAAACTCTAAACTATTTTACCAAAAACTTTCAAACTTTTGCGCTTTCTAAATCAATTTTTTGTTCACACAGAGTCTACAAACGTTATCTCCCCAACAATAAGCTGAAACTGTACATCATCAACCGGGATCTAGTAGTGGCTAACGGAAAAATCGATAAACTCCAGGGTGTGATAGCAGTCGAGCCCGATTACGTTCGTGACAAGAGGGTGAGTTTGTTTTTCCCCAAATACCACCTCCCCATCACCACTTCGATAGATCGGCAAGACTGATAACCACCATTACCTTTATTTGATCGCCTATGACATGATTATGCCTTTAATTACTTAGGCGCATAATCTATCCTCCGTGCGTGATGATATTCAAATTTTCACTATTTAAATTCATTTGAAAAGTAATACTTTTAATTAGCGATGGTGTAATGAGCAGTGAAATTCTTTTTAATAGAATATCTAAAACCTTTATCAGGCGATCGAGCCGTGAAAATTGATTAATCTCCGGGTAATTATAATGTGCAGGTGTACGCGCAAATAACTTTGACTGCTCGTCTGAGCCGCGAAGAGGAGGAGGTCATGGGGGTGAGATTTTGCAACGAAATTCCATTTTGCTTCACTCAACTTTATCCTCCATACGCCACTGATGATCGGAGCGAGCCAATGACACCAGTTCAGGTACTGTTCCCTTCCAGATACGCTATATGGAAAGAAAATGTATTCCAATTGGGTACATAAAATAACCCGATATCCCGTCATTGGTGATAACATCTCTCGGCATCTGGGATGCGAAGTAATCGACTTGAGAATATAAATATCCGGCATTTGAGGATATTTATATATTCCCTGAATATTCTGTCCCCAAATCAGAGACAGTCCATCTCCAGGTCAGCGATACTTTATTGCAATTGCTAATATCCCTTATTCGAGCATTATAGAAATCCCCGTTCGAGGATTCTAGTAACCCCCTTTCGGGGAATACCACCCCATATTACAATTTCAATATGCTCTACTGAAAATTATTCAAACCGCAATAATTGAGATTTACTCTCATTTCTCCAACTCCGACTACTGTAACGATCTTCAATTAAAAACTCTCCAAAATAAAAGACAGTCCTTCAACTTTTTAACCAACGTTTCGAACATTCTGTGTTCCTCTTCAGGGTTATATTTAATAATGAGTATGTATTTTAATGTGCCCTCTTTGGGGATTTTGATATCCTCCGCTGTATTTATTTTATCCGTGTATTTATTTTATACATAGATATCTCGTAATCAGATATATGTTACCCTCATTTAGAGATATTTTATCCATTTCCTGACATGACGATTCCTATTTGGGGATAGTTTATCCTCGATGTGTGGAGATAATTACTCCGAAATGGCTTTTGCAATATGCTCTATTCGGGTTTATGCGGTTTTTCGTGTATCGGTTATTGCAATTCCAGGGGACAACGTTGCATAATCGAAAATCTTTATTTCACTTAAGCACTTAATTGATAACACATCCCATGAATATTTCAGGATAATCCTGTGTACCGTACAGATATAACACATGTTTATCAGAATTAACTTCATCGTGAAGCTGCATCGCAAATTCCAAAAAAAAACCATTTCTCAAAATTCTTGGAGTTTTAACGATTTTTTATTTTTATTTTAATTTACACTAATTCGGAACTTTGGAAGATTTTTTAATTTTCAGCTTTTCAAAAAAATTTTATTATATGTTTCTTCCTCAAATCTAAGATATTTCGCAGATTTTTAGTGGCTTGTTTAATTTTCGAAGTTTTTATAGCAAGATCTTAACAATCTTTTTTTTAATTCTTTTATGGAACTGTGAAATTGTTAAATTGTGGACGCCTTCAAATTTTTATCAAACTGTTCAGTTTTGGGTGTCAATAGCAAATGTACAAACATAATTACTAGCTCAGGAAATAGTTGCCATACACTGGGTATTAACCCTGCACTCAGGATATTGGATAGGGCTATCCGGTGAATGGTCATTAATTACCCAGCTGTAATATAGGCCTCGTGTACCGTCCCATTTTTCAAAGGAAACGCTAATCATTCATAAATTTTCCAAGATTCATAAATTTTTGAACTTCTCAAAGCTTCTGGTTTTTTTCTAATTCCTGAATCTAATGAAATTTGAACAGATTGAACAATTGTGGATGCATTTTTTCCCATTTCTGTAATTTTGTAAATATTCCAATTTTTAGACATTAAAATATCTTGAAATTTTCCATATCCCAAAATTGGGTCTCCATTTGTACAATTTTTTTGATTATTCGAAAAAACAATTTGAGGAATTGCAATTTTTGATCTTTCCAAATTTTGAAATTTTCAAAATTTCCGAAAATTCTCTTTTTGAGTTTAGCACAAATATAAAAAAAATCAAAATTGAAACAAACTGTGTTAAATATTGCAACAACCCTCTTTGCCACCATCGAATTTCTCAATAAATTGGACACGCAATTTAGAGAAGAATGATAAAAAAAAATGTTAGATCAGAAATGCAATTCTCCTTAAAAAAACTTCCCAACTTTTTTTCCGTAAAACAATTTGTTAGTGAGATAATCAAATTTCTCATTGCCTGCGTCTTGATGGGACCTGCAAGATACAGTGAAACAATACATACACACATCGGGAAGTGATGGGTTTGAACCGAGGAGGGATACGCCCACATGCGGTCATTTGTAATTATTAATGGGCACGATTGGTAGTTCAGCAAATAGGTGGCATACACTTGATATTAACCCTGCACTCAGGATATTGCATGAGCAATAACTGTAGTTCCGGCTGAATAGTCATTAATTAGCCAACTGTAATGCGGGCCTGAGGCACTCACATTCCTCTTAATAGAAATGCCAATCGGCCTCTGTGCTCACTTTTGCGAATAAAATGTCGGGCACAGAGGCAGACCAAACCCTTTCGTAGCCAGTCAACCAATGAGTTATTACATTTCAATGAGAAATTGATTGCTATGAGCTACTATCATCAGTAATTCGAAAATGTCAGTTGGAATGGTCAATTCGGAAACCAGATTCAACCCTCCATTATTACGGGAATTCAATTTTTTGCATTTAAAAAAATTGCTGGAAAATTGAGATATACAATCGAACTTTATTCTCTTCATTTCCTGGATTTCTGGGATTTCTATGGGAAAATAATTGATCACAATTTTCTGACATTTTCCGAAATTTTTTCCAATGACCTGAGGATTTTCTAGAATTTTTTAGATTTTTTTTTCCTTGTTGATATACATTCTAGAGTTGTTAATTCAGTCAATTCTGGGAATTTGTTCATTTGTCGTTTTTTTCATTTTAAAACTCTTGTTGAGTCCCTTTCATTCGCATAATTTTCTACATTTTTCAAATTCTGCAGATTGTCTAATACCTAACAGTTTTGTACCGATCATTCTTGCGCCCCCTAAATTTCCTGGAAATTGTTTGAAATGAAGTATAATTTTCCACGACCTCATACGCCGTTGGGCCTTGCTGATTTCATCACTGCAGAATTTTAGATATTATTAAAACTCCCTGTCCCGCAATTTTCCATTATGAGCCCTTCGAAACCATTAACAGAGTCGTTAAAAAAAAAGCATCAGCCACATGCGCCGATAAACCCCTTTCGAGCTAAAAGCCGTGACGTCAGCAGAAATTATGAAATTTATGATCTTTTTCAAATTCTCAAAACTTGAAAAATTAATTTTTGAAATTTTGAAAATCCCCTTTTTACACCGTTTTTTTTTTTAATTTTGAATATTTTAATTTTTACAATTTTTGAAGATTTAATTTTTCCTTTGGATTGTTTGTAAAACCTGTCAGAATTTATGAAGACTCTGAAAAATGTCAAAAATATCAGAAAAATTAAAATTACGAAAATGTCAATGTGTGAAAATGTCAAGAATTTTTTATTTTTTTTCAAAATGTTCAATATTTTGTAAAATTTCTACAACATTATCAAAGTCATTACAACTTCCTGTCGCGCATTTTTTTATTATGAGCCGTTTGAAATCATTAAAAAAGTCGTTAAAAAAAGCCTCATCCACTTCTACCCTGATAAACCCCCCTCGAGAAGAAGACCCGTGACGTCAGTACATGGAGACCTGACCTTGGCCTCGAACGTGACCCAGGGTGCAATTGTACTGGCTCGCCTTCAGGATCCACAAGTGTCCAATTTTCAGTTTCAAAAGTCGCGCAGATGGGCAAAAAAGAATTTAACGCGCGTCAATAATCCCAGTCATTTCCATAAAAGTCCATTACCAATGGAATAGTTCCATTTCATAACTGAACAAAACAAATCACACACAATCCAAATTTCCTAACAAAATATTTCCCAAATATTCTTTTTATTTCAAACTCAAAACTCAAAAAATTTGTAACATCGGAATTTTCCAAAAGTTTACTTTTTCAAACTAAAAAAAAAAATTTTGGAACATCAGAAATTTTTGAGAAATGTAAAAAATTACAAACAACCACCAATTAAAAAAAAGGTTTAATTAAGAAAATTTGGGGTATATATTTTTTTATTTATTTGAACAAGTGAAATTTGCAAAGACCAGTATTTTTTGTAAACACCTGTTATATCCTTGGCGCTAATTCCCAAGGCAAGATGACAATGTAGACCTCGAAATTTATCAAAAGTTGGGGCATTAACGGAGTCTGGTAGCCGCAAAGTTTCTTAATGACGAGTGCTTCCCGTTTGGTGCACGTGAGGGATGCGTTAATTTTCATGAATTACTGGGTCACCGGGGGTCAAGGATAGAAGGGTTTGGTGAGGGGTATTTACGGGCATTCGTTGGGCGAACTGCGCTGCATAAAAGTCCGAGAGGCGCATAAAACCCGCTTTAGAGATACTCCAGTGTTAATTCGCGAGATGGGCAAATGTCCTCGAGATCCGCTCGTAACCTATCGACGGAATTAATTTTTCAATGGATCTATGGACGGAAAAAAAATATTCGATTCGAAGGTAAAATATTCCCAGCACTAGAATATGGATATCCCATGAATTCCAAATAAATGTGTCCAATTCAGGAATAAAATAGTTCTGACCGGAGGCAAAATTTCAAAGCTCCCAAAAGTTTGAAAGGACTGTGTATGTGCATCCATATCCTTTTTTGGCGAACCGTTCCTCTTAAACTGCTGGACCGATTGAACTTTTTTTTTACGCGACGCGTGTCCGGAGTCTCCAGGTCTGGAAGGAGTGTTTTTGCAATTGTGCCATCCGTTCAATTGTTATTAACCATTTTAATTGTTTATAACGCTGTATCTCGAGAACAGTAACAGATACGAGGAAAAGTGTTCAACAAAAGTTGTTCCTCTCGTGAAACTACATATTTCATGTTTCATTACTTTTTTTTCTAGGCATCATATTTTACGAGATATCGATAAAAAATCATAATAATCGATTAATAGTCGAATTTGCGTAACTGATATACACACACACAGAGATTATCGGGAAGTTATTGATTGCATTGGAAGTTATTGATGCACTCACGTCCCGTTTATTTATATTAATATGGCAAATAGAAAAATTTCGGAAAATCCAAAATCTCAAGATCTTTAAAAATTTGAAATATTTTGTCAATTTGAAAAAGAGCTCCCTTAAGGTAATCTTTCATATCCTTTCGCGCTTATGGAGAGATGACGAACACCTGGAAATTAGTCGTGTTATTTCGTGAATGGCCGGCTACGCAGTGGCTGGGCAATCAAACCAAGTGCGATCCGTCCACGCTGAGAACTTTCCCATTAAGTCGTCCAGGGGGATCAAACGATCCGATGAATGGGGAAACAAAATGAGGGACTTATACAACGTAATTGTGCAATTTTCCCCCGTGAGATGAACCCGGAGTATTTACACTGTAGTTTTTTCATCCCCACTTTTTATCGGTAAAAAATTACGAACTGCTCACCTACGTCGAGAAAAAAGTTGATGCTTCTATTTGGTAAAAGGTTTTCGCCATCTTTTATATTTTTTAGGCAGATCCTATATCGTTTGATTGGAAGGTTGAAGAATACCAAAAATTTAAAACGTTTCAGAGAATTCTTTTTTTTTTTTAATTTCTCTTTTTGTTTTGTTCTATTTTCCTTTATAGAAAGTTTAGATTGTTCGTGCTTGTTGAATTTTCAGGGCATTTTCAGAATTACCAAAATTTAGAAATGTAGAGTTTTTTAAAACTTTGAAAACTTTCCCATTTTTGGAAATTTTTATATATTTCATACTTGTGAAAAGGATCCAGGCATTTAGGTTTTTTTTCTGTTCTCTCCGTGGCTTCGGGTAACACGAGTGACTGTATTTTTAACCTCGGAACATTTCCCACTGCTCCTGTTAACTAATCACATTAAAGTGTTTTACAACAGAAAATTTGAGACAATTGTTTCTCGTTCACAATTTTTTAACGTGTGCAAAATTTTGGGCAATTTAATTTTTTTTTTCGAAAATTCATTTTCCAATTTCTCAGAATCTCAATATTCTCAAAATTTTTGGGGTTTCTGAAAACTGCAAATTGTTTTCTTTGAATTGATCTACAAGAGTTGCAAACTTTCGAACAATTTGAGAATGTTTGAAATTTTGGAAGCTAGCACAATTTTGAAAATTTCCAAAATCCTTTTTTTCTTATTAATTATATATGTTTCTTTTCAATTGCACATTTCTCATATTCTGAAAATGTGGATTGTACGGAAGATTGAGAAAAAAATTTTGAGATCAAATTTTTGGAACTGAAAAAATTTTTAATTTTCGAATTTTCAGATGTTTCCAAAAATTTTATTTTCTCGATTGTTGTTTTCAAAAAGTGTTTCAAAGGCCTCGAATTCAATTTTGTTTCTTTTTGTAAATCTTTAATTTTTCAAATCCTTCACATTTTTCACTTGTTTGACCCCCTCAAATTTTTGTTTCCAAATTTACCCGTTTCTCCATTTCTTTTTCTTCATTTGGTTTAAATTCTCCATCGTGAGCAACATGGATCACGAGGCATTTGGTTCATTTCCTTCATCTCTCCTGGGCTTGGTCATAACAGTAGTAGCCTTAGTGTTCATCTGGGAAGATTGCCGACCACTCATCGGCAATAATTCCATTTCCGCATTTCTCAAATTCCTGAGGTCTCCAAACTTTCCCAATGTTTTGCCAATTTTTCAATCTTCGAAATCCCAAAAAAACTGAAAATTTGCAATCCACCAAAATTGTTGACATCCCCAAATTTCCGAAATCTTTCAAACCTCCCAAGGAATTTTCTCCAAATTTTTCATATGCGTAAAATGTTTCGGATGTACGAAATTTGTTAAAATTTCCCTAATTTCCCAAGTTCGTCAAGCTCCCCAATTTTTTCCCAATATCTCAAATTTTTTTTTTCAATTTGTGTTAAATTTTTCATCCGAAGCGAAATGGGCCATAAAGCATTTAGTTTTTTTTCATCTCTCCTGGGTTTAGTCGTAACAGTAGTGGCCGTAGTGTTCATCTGGGAAAATTGCCGACTGCTCATCCGAAATACCCATTGCTACCTCCAGGATATATCAGCCACAGAACATCGGTCTAGCCATGAAGAATTAAAGGCTAGGTATTGATCCACAAGCCCGAGGGCCAGGAAAATAGTTAACAATGAATGACACACTTGGATTGTATACTCACTAGTGAATAAATACTAGCAAGGACTACCGCGAGATATTGCGTGCTCGCCAACATTTAAGGACTTTTTTTATGTACAATCGTTTATCCAAGTTTCAGGCGTTTCAAGTCGTTTGAGACCAGCGTGAGAACGCTTTTAATAAACGAAATGTGAAGGCGACCCCCAAATGATCGAACCAATAACCGCCCGATATGTGCGTAGGTGTGCGTGTGCGTGTGTATGTACTTTTTCATCATATGTATAATATTGAACTCTACAGAAATTGAACTAATAAATGGAATATCTCGGTAACCAGCGGTCGTACGCAGAAATTTTATAGAATATTTTTTGAAGGGAATTCGATTTCCCACAAAAAACCTTTATGTGACTTTTGCCTAAATTGCATTGTTTACGAGATAAATCCAAACATTGTTGATTTTGGCGAAAAAGGAAATAATTGTGGGGTTGATGCTGACTAAAGTTTCTGCACTCCACGATATCAAAGAAACCTTTTTTGACCAAAAATGCAGCACACACATACACACCCATTGCCACACATATATGTGTGAGAAACAAAAATTTTTAGAATTTTTTTTAGCTTTGTAAAATTGCAGAATTTTTTTTATTTTCTTCAATCATATCAACATTTTTGATGATATTATCGTCTCCTGAATTTTTAATAATGTGATACTCTTCCGAGGCATTAAAAAAAGTGCTGAAGGTAATAACGGGCACTAAAAATCGTGGGAACCTGAGCAGTGATAAAGAAAAATGTAAAACTCTCTGAGGAATAAATTACATGAGAAAAATCCCTCGTTTCCTCGTACCGAAGGACACAGAGGATGAAAGTTGGAAAATACTCGATAAAAAATAACTCGCTGTATTCTGAGCCCTCGCCGGTGGTGATCGATCCACCCGCGATATCGAGCTTCCAATTCCCCCCCCCCCCCCCCCCCCCCCCCCTGAAAGTGACAGGCCTTTGCGATAAATTTCAAAAATTGTGCAAACGTTTAAAAATTTTCAGGCTTTTGTAATTCCTGAAATTGACAGAATTTTAATTTTAGAGCGCTCAAACTTTCTTGTGGTTTTTTAATAATCCGTTCGGACAGCTCCGCTAGGTTATATTGATAAGTATCAAGTCCTTGAAGGTGCTTCAACTTCTGCTATCTTGAAAAAAAAATCATTTTAAGAATGTAGGAATTTTTTTTTTTCGACTTGGTTTTTTCTGTTTTTGAATGTCAAACTTTTTGTATTTGAATATTTTTCCCTCTACTTTCAATGCACCTCACGCGATATCGAGCCCGACTATTTTTTACTTCTAAATTGGCCTTCTTCAGCGATAAATATCCCTTTCAGACTGTCTCGCGAGGCCACGTTGACTCTTGCCGGTACTTTCAAGAGATAACTGTTGAGTGTGTCACAATAGCAACATAATACCTAGGGACAGGGCTACAGAGAACACCAGAGGGAATTCGTTATGCGAAAATAAAGAGGCACATATTCCATATACACCCTTTGACTTTGCATATACGCGTGCCTGAGTGATGGGTTGCAGGACTCTATGAGCTCCAGGTTAAGGTTGCAATTATTTATGGAAAAAAAACCCGCGCGCAGAATTCTAAAATCCGATTTGAAGATATAAATGATCACCGATTTCGAGATATAATTATCCCTAATTCCCAGATGCAAACATCCCTGATGCAGGGATGAAATATCCACTCAATAAATTTTTTGCCGGCCCAGTCTGCACAATGTTCTTTTATCAAAAGAGATTTTGAAACGAACTGTAGCTTGTTCCGTCACCGCCGGGAATGTGGGGCACTCTTTACTAAAATGTATAAATATTTAATGTCCACCCTCTGACTTTGTTGTGCGGTTCTCTGTTGCAGGAGGCACTCATCAGGAGTCGTGGGCCTAATGCATATCCGTTCACCGTAGAAGTGCCCGCTGTTGCGCCCCCCTCCATAAGGCTACGTCCCCCCCAAAAATACACGGGCGCACCCCTAGGCACGAGCTACGAATTCAAAGCTTGGGTTGGTCAGTTCATTAACTACTACTTCTATTATTATATTGTTAAATGGCACAATTATATTTCCAGTCATACAATTATTTGCAATTTTACATATTTTCATTTTTTTTTCGCTTCTAGATTTTTTTCATTTTTGAATTTTCTAAAAATTTATAAATTTCGAAAATTTTTAATATTTTAAAAATTTCTTTTCAAATCTCTCAAAAATTGTCTATTTTTAAATTTAAACGAAATCGACAATTTTTGGATTTGATAATTCTTTGGAACATTTCACGATTCTTTGATTTCTGAAAAGCATGTTGACATCAGCTCTGCGCGCTTTCATTGGTTGAAATACCATTCAAAGTTTTCACGATTTGCGAAAATTTCGAATGGAATGTGGCATCGGAAAATTACCGTAAAATTGTCCATGAAATTTTCAATTTGTTTTTTACGCATTATAATTCTTCGGGTTCGTTCTTTTATGCAAGAGTCCGGTGGCGCGTGCTTCGCATGCGCATTTCCTGTTTCCGCCGCACTGACTGGTGGCGCGTCGGTATGGGTCTTACGCTCTTCGATAATTTCGATTATAGGGTTACTTTCTTTCGCCTCTCCTTTTCACTATAGGATCCCGTAAAAATGAGGAGAGATGGAGGCAAGTCGGTAAGAAACTTTTCGTCGGGACACATAAATTCTACAAATAAGCTTTTACAACAATTACCGCATCTCTTTCTAGGCTTTGAGATATTTATCGGATACCAATCCTAGTAATGCACTTATCTCGTTTTACCACTTCACTGTGGACTTTATTACTTGACTATATAGAATTGGTTTTTATAATTCAACGGAACTCTATGTGCTCTAAATTTGGGTGAACTCGAGGTGGGATTATTGGGAACCAAGCTCTGACATTTTGCGAGATATGAAGCGATCGATATAGCAATAGCGTGCCGATAAGAGTGAAATAAAGGCCCGAGTAAACATGGGGAATATTGACTTCGTCTGGATGCACAATCATTTACGAGAGATTTCGTTCATGAATTTCCGAGCAATTCAATTTCGAAGACTCTGAATGAATGAACGTGCACATGGACTGGGGGATGAGCTGCTTGAGGTATATAGATACTTGAGATTTGGAATCATTTCCCAGGTGGAAAAATTTTGTTTTGTTGTCGAGGTAAGATCCCGGCCAGTTGCCGCCTGGGAAATTTAAATCGAAATGAATTAGATTACGAAAATTGGATTTTTAAACTTTTTCCATTCTCCGGATTTTTTGTCTTGTGGGAATTTTTAGAATTTTAGAAAATTATATTTTATGTTTTCAGAATTGCAAAAAATTTGTATTGTATTTCTATTTTTCTTTAATTGCTTAGTTTTCGACTTTTTGACGCTTTGCAAATATTGTATTGTTTTTTATTTTTGCGATTCTTAAAATTTTACATGCTGCAATGATTTCTGAAATTTCTTAAATATTAGAAATTATTAACATATTGAAATTTTTCAGGTTCTTTCAAAATGTCAATTTTATTTTTTTTTATTTTTAAATCTTGGAGTTTTTCAAACCTTCCAATTTTTTTACGATTCTGTACATTCTCCAAATTTAAATATCGTTCAACATTTTTCTGTTTATGATTTCTCCCAAGGATTCAAACGTAGAAGATTCAATTTTTTTCTATTTTATCAAATTCTGAATTTCGCAAAAAAAAAATTCAACTCGCAAATATTTAACGACTGGATCGAAAAAAACTCCGTTATATTTTTTTTAATACTAAAATCTCTCTTGGAAAAAAAATTCAACATCATCAGATGAATCTCTACCACGTTATTAAAACATAATGAGACCCTGTTGTAGCTGAACGTGCAGATCAGAAGAATGACGATAGTAGTACAGTGAGAATGGGTATAACTGTGATACAGCGAGGTCTTCCAATGCCTCACCCCATTACTAAAATCTCCTCCATTCCACCACGTGTCACCGAGTCGACGTTCTCCTCACGTGCCATAGAAGGTAAAAATTTTGAAAAAAATTCAAAAACATAAGAACAGAAACTCCAGAACTTTTCAAAACTATTTTTAACCTCATAACCAAAATATTAAAATTTATAAAAATTCCCGACATATCAGAAACTCCAAAAGTTTCGAATTCTTCGATTTGTCTTAACAATTCACTTCTTGACTTAAAATGATCAAAAAGTACAAAGCCCCTCAAAATTTTTCAATCAATGGACATGCCAAAAAATTTTCAATTTCCCAAAATTATAATCCAAGTTCGTCTTCATTATCTTCTGCAATCTGCTTTTTCGTACGGCTATTCCGCTCGTCCGCGGCTCAACCCATAATTTCATCATTCCCAGAGCCCCCAGTTCCCACCGCAGCTGTGAAGCGTCGTCTACTGCTTACAGAGGGTTCAATCAGACTAGAAGCGCGATTGGATCGTGCCATTTACGCCCATGGGGATTCAATATCCGTCCACGTGTACATCGCAAATGACAGTCACAGGTCCGTCAGAAGGATTGAGGTAAGCAGGCCTTCTAGCAACCGCAATACCCTATTAGAACTTCAAATTCGCTTAAACTTGCTGGCTAATCGATAAAAACGGAACCAACTTGGCTCTTGACCACTTGAGGAATGCAATCCAAAGCGAATTGACGCGTAGAGATTTACACGATTACGTCGCAAACGAGATGTTTAATAGCATTTGATATGTTCTGCGCTATTCTCACTTCAGAAATGCTCAATTTCTTTCCACTGAAGGTTATGGCCCTTCAGCATGTCGAAGTCTGCATGTTCAACAATGGCATCTTCAAGAACACAGTGGCATCGGAATTGGACCAGGAGAGCTGTCCAATTGGCTCCGCCTCAACTCTCACCAAGACCTACATACTTAGACCCACAGAGGGCTCACCTAAGCACTGGGTTGCTTTGGAAGAAGCATACTCAAGAGGTGTACCTAGTTTAGCTTCCTCCGTCACCTGCACCGAGGACAACCAAAAGGAGAGAAGCCCCTACTACGCAATCAATGTATCCTATTACGTCCAGGTATGCTCGGAGAGAAAAATAGTTTTATCTAGCGATGCTTGAGGATCCAAGAAAACGAGGGACAACAATTGAAGTCCTTGGACTACATTCGCGCACTGAGCAACAGTTTCGAATTTTCGAAATCCGGATTTTTTTTGCATGCTCATTCAGAACCAAATTAGAGTAGGAAATATGACTGTTGGATGAAAAATTTGAATTCAGATTAAATGAAAAAATAATTGGATGGAGAAGAGTATATTAGGTTTCCACCATTCAGCTCACGAATTGTTCAATACCAGCAACTATTAATTGACACCCTGGCTTTTCTCTCCACACAGCTCTGATTGTTGTTGAACGAAATAATGAGCCAATTACGCTAATTAGTAAATTTGCTAATGTTATGAAAGATGTAATAAACTGAATGATGTAATCGGGACGACCCTCATTCACCATTGCAGTGTTTTAATGGTCCGATACTTCTGTGTCATAATGAATAAACGCGAAACTTTAATGGTGAGGCATAATATAGGCTACTGAAAATCCAATACCTAGCATTTCGAATTAGCTTGGATGAATTTTATATTTACGTTTTGACTTCCTTATTTGTAATTCCACCTTTAACCTGGTCGTGAAAGCCCCATTCATCTCACTGCAGTGATAAATAACGGAATGTTCTACGGAGTAACCCGATTTAATCATTATTTAAGGTGAAGCTTCTCACGTCGCTAATGTGCGAGAAGATCTCGGTGAAGCTACCATTCACACTGATACACAAGCAGCCAGGATCCGATCTAATGAGCTTTGGTACAGCAAGAGAAATAGCAGCTGAAGCTGCCGTGGATGGCCGGGAAGAGGAGAAAAAATGTGGGCCCACACAAGATATCGAGCTCATAAAGAACCTCGACACAGAAAGCTGAGGCCAGGGTGTGGTGCAAGGGGTGCACGTTGAACAACACAAAAATCAAATAAAAAATTTCAAGAGTTCTGATAACACAAGCTGCCAATCGGGTTTTAGCTTGCAGAGGGCCTGTTGCTGCTTCACCAAGGCATCCTAGTGCATTTCTGCAGTGGAGTGGTAAAACGGGGTAAGTGGAGTCATCGCTCGGCTCATTTTCCAATCAATATCTTGGAATCTGGGAAAGATGAAATAGTTTTAATAAGAAATTTTTTGTAGAGCATGTTTATATCTACGGAAAGTTTTTTATGGGTTCTTTTCCATTCGTCCTAGCTTTTGAGGTATGCATGAAATACGAGCCTGGAGATGACTTACCTCGATTTACAACTTCACTATAGATTTGAACTGATGTGAAGACTTCCATCAGTTTCAGGCTCTCATTACCATATCAAACGTACTTTTTAAATTGAGGGATTTGCTCCTTTGAGTATATGGATTCTGGATAATTTGATGTTTTCTAAATTATCTTGGAGATTGGTTGGCCTTTTCGGTCATTAACCCTGTGATAGGGAACTTATATTGCGACGTCAATGAGGTGTTAATGCCCCGTCCTTTTTTTACCCAACATTTCGGTCACAGTTTTGTGGCAATTTTCAGAAGTCCATTTAATTTGTAATGTCGAAAGCAATGTCAGGATATTATTACCAAAGGAAACATAATGAGGTGATGGTGTCAATTCGTCGTGGTTTTTTATTCCTTTGAGAAGAAACTTTTTTTTCCAGATATTCAAGTTTTTAGGAAAAAAAAATTGTAATCCTTCCATTTAGGTGTTCAACGTTTACTCATTATTTTGATTTCATATTTTGATCCTCCGTCTCTGACATTATTAATTTTTTGAACCTAAAATGTAGAACTGTTCTCAAAAATTTCTGAACTTCTGTACATAATCAACGAATGTATAATCTCTATAAATGTGAATATGATACTGTAAATACGGTGATTAAAATCAAGTTAAATGATTCGATTAATACTATTTGCCTTACCTATTCCCCTAATCATCCTTATTTTTTTTTCATTTATCTACAATTTTCCCATCAAGATTTCCTGCAAACCGACACATTTTTCCTGCTCTTAAATTTGGATTTCGAATAATTTTTCGTTAACATATAATTCTATTAAAAACATGAGAACCAGCTTATGCCTTCAGCAACATCACAGGGAGCTACAATTAAGCACCATGCAAATTGCCTATTCAAGAACAAACATCGCAAATTGCATAGGACTGTTGCCAATATAACTATACATACCGTGCCACTGGCATCTGCCATATCCCCGGACAATCGGTTTGCTCTGCTTATTATTGTCATCGTGAACATGGACCAGGATGTATTTAAATACTCCCTGGGGGTCAATGTCAACGTCTGGTATTTTATCCAAAGGTTGCGACATTATCGACACACTTCGATATTCACCTGGAAAAAATCATCATTAAATACTGTCATGCTGCATCAGTATAGAAGAACACTTCATAAAATGTGTGAGAAAATATGATTTCAGTACCAAAGTTAAAGTGAACTCCACCAACGGATTCTATAGATGAATAAAAAAAACTCTCTTTTTGTGGTTATTTTTCGAGAATTTAAAAAGCTAGCTGGGCTCTTTTATCCAAAATATTGGTGTGCACGTTTCTTTTAATTCCAAAAATTTTCATTGCAGGATACCTAACGAATGACCATCGTCCAAAGACCGACAGTCAGGACTTCGCAGTATTTACCGTGGCACTTGGTACTTGATACTTAGTACTTGATACTTAGTACTTGATACTTGGTACTTGATACTTGATACTTGATACTTGGTACTTGATACTTGATACTTGGTACTTGGTACTTGGTACTTGGTACTTGATACTTGGTACTCGATACTTGATACTTGGTACTTGATACTTGGTACTTGATACTTGGTACTTGACACTTGGTACTCGATACTTGGTACTTGATACTTGGTACTTGATACTTGATACTTGGTACTTGGTACTTCATACTTGATACTTGATACTTGATACTTGATACTTGATACTTGGTACTTGGTACTTCATACTTGGTACTTGGTACTTTATACTTGGTACTTTGTACTTGGTACTTTGTACTTGGTACTTTGTACTTGGTACTTTGTACTTGGTACTTTGTGCTTGGTACTTTGTACTTGGTACTTGGTACTTGGTACTTGGTACTTTGTACTTGGTACTTGGTACTTTGTACTTGGTACTTTGTACTTGGTACTTTGTACTTGGTACTTTGTACTTGGTACTTTGTACTTGGTACTTTGTACTTGGTACTTTGTACTTGGTACTTTGTACTTGGTACTTGATACTTGGTACTTGGTGCTTGATACTTGATACTTGATACTTGGGACTTGGTACTTGGTGCTTGATACTTGACACTTGGTGCTTGGTACTTGATACTTGGTACTTAAGTCTATGTGAAATATAAAAAGCTCATGTCATTAAACCTCGGCTAATAAAAAGAAAAAAAAACATAAACCATAAAATAAGCGAGATAGCTAAGGATTCACTTTACCATGTACGTAGATTATTATTATGGGATAAAAATGACACATTTTGTAGTGATGTAGTAAATCTAAAGAAATACAAAGGCATTGTTATTATTATGAGTGCGCCTGTCTATTCCAATTTTTTTACCGTTTATACACACACGTAAAATGAAGTTGAAACATTAAAAACGTACATATGTTTTCATTTTAAAGATCATTTGCATTGAAAATCATCGAACAAGGAGCAACAATAACAAAAAAAAACAATTTAAACAATCAACATAATCAAGTTCAAACAAACATCCGTTTCCAAAAAAATTGGATAGAAACAAAAAGTTTGTGATTACGCGAAAAAAAATTCTATTTGAGAAATTCAGAAAAAGGATTTTTATTTAAAAAGTGAACATAACCAATTTTGTAAATGCACGCCAAAACGATCAGAATTAGTCACAACAAACTTCTATGTTTGAAGAAGATAAATAAAAAAATTAATAAAAATAAAACAATCCTATAGGATAATCAATTTTATCGACTAAGGAACCGTAATAAAATGTAAAAATACCTGTTTTGATTAATAGCCGGCGGATTGTTGCAGCTAAAATTCGGCGTATTCCCATCTCCTAGAAATTCCCCAGAAATTCTGTAGATGTCACTACTAGTTTCAAAACATAAAAGTGACTAAAATCAAAATCAGTGGACCACGTGTTTCCCCCCTGGGGCCTGAAAATAGTGAAAAAAAAATTCGAAAATGTTGACCGAGCCAGTATTAACGAATCTTTCTCCGGATTTCGGAAAACCCCCGGATACCCAGAACCCGGTAATTATGGCAAATCATTTTTTCAATTTCTTTAAATATCTATAGATGCAAGAGAATCTACTTAACCTCTTCAACACCTCATGAATATCCAAAGAATCGAAGAATAATTCTGAAAATACCCCGTCAATTATTTTGAATTTATTGAAATATTCCGCAAATTTATTTAATTTGTAATTTCCAATTTGGAATTTCAATTCTTACCAAAAAAAAATATATACAAAAAAACAAATTTCCGACAAAAATGAAAGATAGGTTAATTGCCGAAAAGATACCAAAACATTTCAGAAAGAACTTTCCATATTTTTTGTTTCCTAAAATGTTCTATACAACCCACGTGACTTTTTTCAGTTATTGGCGCGCTTGGGTGAACCGCACATTGACTCCTTCAACTACTTCCTGGAGCACGGCCTCTCCGATTGCCTGGAGGACCTAACCCCCACCCACGTTGTTCTGGCGAACGGTGACAAGATCCTTATGTGGCTAGAAGATGCCTCTATATCCAAACCGACTGTTCCCCCCACAACATTGGGCGTGCGGAACAAATACATCTTACCCACAGAGTGCCGCCAGCGGGGTTCGACCTACAAAGGCAAACTACAGATCAAATTGGCTTATTCGATAAACGGAATCCAGCAAGAGAGCCTCAGCAAAGATTTAGGTGACATTCCCATAATGGTGCGCTCGCGCGCGTGTCACTTGAACAACCTCAACCCATCGGAATTAGTCGCTCGCAAAGAGCACGAGCAAGAATGGGGTGGTTACTTCATAGTCAAGGGCCACGAAAGACTCATCCGAATGTTACTGATGACCCGAAGAAATTATCCCATCGCCATTCAGCGATCTGGGTGGAAGGGCAGAGGTGCCTCCTTCAGCGACTACGGTCTGCTATTACGATGTGTCCGGGATGACAATACCGCGACGAATAACACACTGCACTATGTAACGGATGGCACCGCAAAGCTCATGTTTGCGCATAGAAAAATCCTGTACTACGTTCCGATAATTCTCATGCTGAAATCCTTGATAGAGGTCTCGGACATGTATATTTACAATGCGCTCATGGCGGGATGTGAGGAGGATCTGTATTACAAGGGTTGCATCCTGAACATGCTGAGGGCCGTTCACGAGGAGAATCTGCACTCGCATGAGCAGTGCAAAAGATACATAGGGAAGATGTTTAGGGTCAGGCTGATGGAGCTTCCTGCAGATACCACGGATGCCGGGGTCTGCGAGTTCATCATCCAAAAGTGTGTGGTAATCCACTTGGATGATCCCAAGGAGAAGTTTGATTTGCTGGTCTACATGACCAAGAAATTGTTCAGCCTGGCGAGGGAGAACTGCGCGGTTGAGGGAGCTGATGCTGTGATGATGCAAGAGTGTCTTCTCGGTGGTCATCTGTATCTCCAGGTGCTAAAGGAAAAGTTCCAAACGTGGTTGCACATTCTAAGAATAGCTATTCTCAAACGAGCGAGGGTTATTGGAAACAATTTCAGGTTGACTCCACAGGAAATGTTTACAGCCATGAAGAACGCTGGAAGCTTGGAAAGCTCGATGGAGAATTTCCTATCGACGGGAAATATCAAGACTCAGACGGGACTTGGGATTATGCAACACACAGGTTTGACAATTGTAGCTGAGAATATTAACAGGATGAGATACATGAGCCACTTTCGGGCGATTCACAGAGGCTCGTTCTTCCAGGAAATGAGGACAACGGATGCTAGACAACTCCTTCCTGACGCTTGGGGATTTATCTGTCCGGTTCACACGCCCGATGGAAGCCCCTGCGGTCTCCTCAATCATTTGACGATGAATTGCATTGTCACCGTACATCCGGATGAGACACTAACGGCTAATATTCCAACGGAACTACTCGCCCTGGGGATGACCCCGTTATCCATCGCTCGTGATTACAACAATTCGTATACTGTGATGATTGATGGTCGTATTTGGGGCCTCATCGAGGACGAAATAATCACGAAAGTGGTGGATAGACTGAGGCTTCTCAAAATTGAAGGTGATAAGATACCGAACACAACGGAAATCGTTCTGGTTCCCAAGAAGAAGGTCTCTTCGCAATATCCTGGGCTGTTCATCTTCACGGGACCTGCCAGAATGATGAGACCAGTGATAAATTTAACTGTCAACAAGGTCGAGCTTATTGGAACCTTCGAGCAAATATATCTCGAGGTATGTGTCTCACCTGAAGAAAGAACCGCTTTGAGTACACACCAGGAACCTTCAAAAACAGCATTTTTGAGCAATTTAGCCTGTCTTATTCCCATGCCAGATTGCAATCAGAGTCCCAGAAATATGTACCAGTGTCAGATGGGAAAGCAAACTATGGGGACACCTTGTCACAGCTGGAATTTACAAGCAGAAACGAAATTGTACAGACTGCAGACACCTTCCACCCCACTATTTCGACCGGTTCATCATGATAATATCAACTTAGATGACTTTGCAATGGGCACCAATGCCATTGTTGCAGTTATTTCGTATACGGGATACGATATGGAGGACGCTATGATTATCAACAAGTCGGCTTATGAGAGAGGGTTCGCACATGGGATGATTTACAAATCAGAGTTTGTCGATCTACCGGACCCAGCTAGCTACTTTGGACGGGATTCAAATGCCAGGTAATATCACTAAATATCAAAGAAACAATTTACCTCATGACAATCGACCACCGAAATAGTTCAGTAAACGAAACTTGTCCTTTCCTGAAAAGAAGATTTAATTGGAATCTAAAAAAAGTCTCGAACTTTCTATGCAGATTTTTTTGTGGCGCTCCTTTAGCTCAAATAACCTGGAGGCAAATTCCAGGTTGCCAAATTTTTACCACCAAGCCGAATATATAGCAAATCGATTTTATAGTTACCACTTCATTATTAACAATCGATGAACCTGGGGATGATTGATTGTAACTGATGGTCTGTCCTAATGTCATTGCTCTATGATCCTTGAATTTTAGCTCCAACATTGTAAAGAAAGTGGATGCAGATGGACTGCCTAATCCTGGATGCACGCTCAGCACTGGCGACCCGTACTATTCATTATGGGATGCTGGGCAGAACAGTTTCGTTGTGGGGAAATACAGTGGAACCGAGGATATTGTTGTAGATAATGTACGGATATGTGGAACGACCCACAGCAAAGAGCGCCGGAGGGCTTGCATCACATTTAGGGTGCCTAGGAATCCACAGGTAGGTGTCCAATAATTGCGATGGGCCTTTTCTCAAATGCAAGCTTAGATCTTCAGTTGAGAAGTAACTGTGGAAAAATTTCTTATGGCTTCAAATCCACAGGTGGGTGATAAATTTGCCTCTCGTGCGGGTCAGAAGGGAATTTGCTCGCAAAAGTGGCCAGCTGAAGACCTACCGTTTACGGAATCCGGACTCATTCCTGACATTATATTCAACCCTCATGGCTTCCCCAGCAGAATGACAATTGCTATGATGATCGAAGTGATGGCGGGAAAATCAGCATCCGTTCATGGGCTCGTGCACGATGCCACACCTTTCAGATTTAACGAGGACGATACGGCGGTTGAATATTTTGGGAAATTGCTAGAACTTGGTGGATATAATTACTATGGCACGGAAACCATGTATAATGGAATAGACGGACGACAGATGACGTGCGAAATATTTTTCGGCGTTGTACATTACCAGAGGCTCAGGCATATGGTTTCTGACAAGTGGCAAGTAAGTACATAGATTTTGCAAATCATTTTCATCAGTGGAAAACGCATTGAGTCTTCGGAACTATGTGCCTGGACAGATCGTTATCAACATTTGAATAGTTGCGTTGCAACAATATTTAATTCATGCTGTAATGAATTTATGAGATAACGTATCATCATCCAATCTTATAGGTGAGGAGTACTGGAGCTATCGACGCAAGAACAAGGCAACCGATCAAGGGTAGGAGGCGAGGAGGTGGTGTGAGATTTGGAGAAATGGAGAGGGACTCTCTGATCTCTCATGGTTGCGCCTATCTTCTTCAAGATAGGCTCTTCCACTGCTCCGATAAAACATCCGCGATTATCTGTCGAACATGTGGCACTTTAACTGGACCGGTAACTGAAATCGTCAAGAGCAGCAAATCAACTGTAAACGCGAGACGGCACTGCGCCCTCTGCAAAGACGATAAGGGACTTGGGGAAATCGATATTCCCTATATCTTCAGATACCTCGTTTGCCAATTGGCATCTTGCAACATCAACGTCAAGATGACCTTTGGAGAAACTTAATTGTTTAAGAACTTCGGTAGGGAATACAAATGTATAGTTATAAGTCTTCATTCAAATTGTGGAATTTTTACAAATATAGATTATGTGGAAATCTGTACGCCTTTGGAATAACCTAATTTTAAATTTGCCCAAAATCGAAAATTATTAATTTGATTTTTTCGACCCAAATTCGACGGCAGTGTCTTCTGGGGGTTCCAATTGGATAGTACATACGCGCACGGGGCCAAAAATACCATTTTAAAAAATTTAAGTTTGCCTCCCCATAAGGTCCCAATGTTAAATTGGGCGAAAACTGAAAAAAAATAATTTGACTTTTTCGACCCAAAATCGACGGGAGTGTCTTCTAGGGGTCCCAATTGGATAGCATAAACGCGCACGGGGCCAAAAATTCGATTTTAAAAAATTTAAGTTTGCCTCCCCATAAGAGCCCAATGTTAAATTGGGCCAAAATCGAAAATTATTAATTTGACTTTTTCGACCCAAATTCGACGGGAATGTCTTCTGGGGGTTCCAATTGGATAGTACATACGCGCACGGGGCCAAAAAGGCAATTTTAAAAAATTTAAGTTTGCCTCCCCATAAGAGCCCAATGTTAAACTTGGCCAAAATCGAAAAAAATTAATTTGACTTTTTCGACCCAAAATCGACGGGAATGTCTTCTGGGGGTTCCAATTGGATAGTACATACGCGCACGGGGCCAAAAATGCAATTTTAAAAAATTTAAGTTTGCCTCCCCATAAGAGCCCAATGTTAAACTTGGCCAAAATCGAAAAAAATTAATTTGACTTTTTCGACCCAAAATCGACGGGAGTGTCTTCTAGGGGTCCCAATTGGATAGTATAAACGCGCACGGGGCCAAAAATTCGATTTTAAAAAATTTAAGTTTGCCTCCCCATAAGAGCCCAATGTTAAACTTGGCCAAAATCGAAAAAAATTAATTTGACTTTTTCGACCCAAAATCGACGGGAGTGTCTTCTAGGGGTCCCAATTGGATAGTATAAACGCGCACGGGGCCAAAAATTCGATTTAAAAAAATTTAAGTTTGCCTCCCCATAAGAGCCCAATGTTAAACTTGGCCAAAATCGAAAAAAATTAATTTGACTTTTTCGACCCAAAATCGACGGGAGTGTCTTCTAGGGGTCCCAATTGGATAGTATAAACGCGCACGGGGCCAAAAATTCGATTTTAAAAAATTTAAGTTTGCCTCCCCATAAGAGCCCAATGTTAAACTTGGCCAAAATCGAAAAAAATTAATTTGACTTTTTCGACCCAAAATCGACGGGAGTGTCTTCTGGGGGTTCCAATTGGATAGTACATACGCGCACGGGGCCAAAAATGCAATTTTAAAAAATTTAAGTTTGCCTCCCCATAAGAGCCCAATGTTAAACTTGGCCAAAATCGAAAAAAATTAATTTGACTTTTTCGACCCAAAATCGACGGGAGTGTCTTCTAGGGGTCCCAATTGGATAGCATAAACGCGCACGGGGCCAAAAATTCGATTTTAAAAAATTTAAGTTTGCCTCCCCATAAGAGCCCAATGTTAAATTGGGCCAAAATCGAAAATTATTAATTTGACTTTTTCGACCCAAATTCGCCGGGAATGTCTTCTGGGGGTTCCAATTGGATAGTACATACGCGCACGGGGCCAAAAATGCAATTTTAAAAAATTTAAGTTTGCCTCCCCATAAGAGCCCAATGTTAAACTTGGCCAAAATCGAAAAAAATTAATTTGACTTTTTCGACCCAAAATCGACGGGAGTGTCTTCTAGGGGTCCCAATTGGATAGTATAAACGCGCACGGGGCCAAAAATTCGATTTAAAAAAATTTAAGTTTGCCTCCCCATAAGAGCCCAATGTTAAACTTGGCCAAAATCGAAAAAAATTAATTTGACTTTTTCGACCCAAAATCGACGGGAGTGTCTTCTAGGGGTCCCAATTGGATAGTATAAACGCGCACGGGGCCAAAAATTCGATTTTAAAAAATTTAAGTTTGCCTCCCCATAAGAGCCCAATGTTAAACTTGGCCAAAATCGAAAAAAATTAATTTGACTTTTTCGACCCAAAATCGACGGGAGTGTCTTCTAGGGGTCCCAATTGGATAGTACAAACGCGCACGGGGCCAAAAATTCGATTTTAAAAAATTTAAGTTTGCCTCCCCATAAGAGCCCAATGTTAAACTTGGCCAAAATCGAAAAAAATTAATTTGACTTTTTCGACCCAAAATCGACGGGAGTGTCTTCTAGGGGTCCCAATTGGATAGTATAAACGCGCACGGGGCTAAAAATTCGATTTTAAAAAATTTAAGTTTGCCTCCCCATAAGAGCCCAATGTTAAATTGGGCCAAAATCGAAAATTATTAATTTGACTTTTTCGACCCAAATTCGACGGGAATGTCTTCTGGGGGTTCCAATTGGATAGTACATACGCGCACGGGGCCAAAAAGGCAATTTTAAAAAATTTAAGTTTGCCTCCCCATAAGAGCCCAATGTTAAACTTGGCCAAAATCGAAAAAAATTAATTTGACTTTTTCGACCCAAAATCGACGGGAATGTCTTCTGGGGGTTCCAATTGGATAGTACATACGCGCACGGGGCCAAAAATGCAATTTTAAAAAATTTAAGTTTGCCTCCCCATAAGAGCCCAATGTTAAACTTGGCCAAAATCGAAAAAAATTAATTTGACTTTTTCGACCCAAAATCGACGGGAGTGTCTTCTAGGGGTCCCAATTGGATAGTATAAACGCGCACGGGGCCAAAAATTCGATTTTAAAAAATTTAAGTTTGCCTCCCCATAAGAGCCCAATGTTAAACTTGGCCAAAATCGAAAAAAATTAATTTGACTTTTTCGACCCAAAATCGACGGGAGTGTCTTCTAGGGGTCCCAATTGGATAGTATAAACGCGCACGGGGCCAAAAATTCGATTTAAAAAAATTTAAGTTTGCCTCCCCATAAGAGCCCAATGTTAAACTTGGCCAAAATCGAAAAAAATTAATTTGACTTTTTCGACCCAAAATCGACGGGAGTGTCTTCTAGGGGTCCCAATTGGATAGTATAAACGCGCACGGGGCCAAAAATTCGATTTTAAAAAATTTAAGTTTGCCTCCCCATAAGAGCCCAATGTTAAACTTGGCCAAAATCGAAAAAAATTAATTTGACTTTTTCGACCCAAAATCGACGGGAGTGTCTTCTGGGGGTTCCAATTGGATAGTACATACGCGCACGGGGCCAAAAATGCAATTTTAAAAAATTTAAGTTTGCCTCCCCATAAGAGCCCAATGTTAAACTTGGCCAAAATCGAAAAAAATTAATTTGACTTTTTCGACCCAAAATCGACGGGAGTGTCTTCTAGGGGTCCCAATTGGATAGCATAAACGCGCACGGGGCCAAAAATTCGATTTTAAAAAATTTAAGTTTGCCTCCCCATAAGAGCCCAATGTTAAATTGGGCCAAAATCGAAAATTATTAATTTGACTTTTTCGACCCAAATTCGCCGGGAATGTCTTCTGGGGGTTCCAATTGGATAGTACATACGCGCACGGGGCCAAAAATGCAATTTTAAAAAATTTAAGTTTGCCTCCCCATAAGAGCCCAATGTTAAACTTGGCCAAAATCGAAAAAAATTAATTTGACTTTTTCGACCCAAAATCGACGGGAGTGTCTTCTAGGGGTCCCAATTGGATAGTATAAACGCGCACGGGGCCAAAAATTCGATTTAAAAAAATTTAAGTTTGCCTCCCCATAAGAGCCCAATGTTAAACTTGGCCAAAATCGAAAAAAATTAATTTGACTTTTTCGACCCAAAATCGACGGGAGTGTCTTCTAGGGGTCCCAATTGGATAGTATAAACGCGCACGGGGCCAAAAATTCGATTTTAAAAAATTTAAGTTTGCCTCCCCATAAGAGCCCAATGTTAAACTTGGCCAAAATCGAAAAAAATTAATTTGACTTTTTCGACCCAAAATCGACGGGAGTGTCTTCTAGGGGTCCCAATTGGATAGTACAAACGCGCACGGGGCCAAAAATTCGATTTTAAAAAATTTAAGTTTGCCTCCCCATAAGAGCCCAATGTTAAACTTGGCCAAAATCGAAAAAAATTAATTTGACTTTTTCGACCCAAAATCGACGGGAGTGTCTTCTAGGGGTCCCAATTGGATAGTATAAACGCGCACGGGGCTAAAAATTCGATTTTAAAAAATTTAAGTTTGCCTCCCCATAAGAGCCCAATGTTAAATTGGGCCAAAATCGAAAATTATTAATTTGACTTTTTCGACCCAAATTCGACGGGAATGTCTTCTGGGGGTTCCAATTGGATAGTACATACGCGCACGGGGCCAAAAATGCAATTTTAAAAAATTTAAGTTTGCCTCCCCATAAGAGCCCAATGTTAAACTTGGCCAAAATCGAAAAAAATTAATTTGACTTTTTCGACCCAAAATCGACGGGAGTGTCTTCTGGGGGTTCCAATTGGATAGTACATACGCACACGGGGCCAAAAATGCAATTTTAAAAAATTTAAGTTTGCCTCCCCATAAAAGCCCAATGTTAAACTTGGCCAAAATCGAAAAAAATTAATTTGACTTTTTCGACCCAAAATCGACGGGAGTGTCTTCTAGGGGTCCCAATTGGATAGCATAAACGCGCACGGGGCCAAAAATTCGATTTTAAAAAATTTAAGTTTGCCTCCCCATAAGAGCCCAATGTTAAACTTGGCCAAAATCGAAAAAAAATAATTTGACTTTTTCGACCCAAAATCGACGGGAGTGTCTTCTAGGGGTCCCAATTGGATAGTATAAACGCGCACGGGGCCAAAAATTCGATTTTAAAAAATTTAAGTTTGCCTCCCCATAAGAGCCCAATGTTAAACTTGGCCAAAATCGAAAAAAATTAATTTGACTTTTTCGACCCAAAACCGACGGGAGTGTGTTCTAGGGGTCCTAATTGGATAGTATAAACGCGCACGGGGCCAAAAATTCGATTTTAAAAAATTTAAGTTTGCCTCCCCATAAGAGCCCAATGTTAAACTTTGCCAAAATCGAAAAAAATTAATTTGACTTTTTCGACCCAAAATCGACGGGAGTGTCTTCTAGGGGTCCCAATTGGATAGTATAAACGCGCACGGGGCCAAAAATTCGATTTTAAAAAATTTAAGTTTGCCTCCCCATAAGAGCCCAACGGAACTAATTTTTATTTTCAACTACATCGAGCCCCTCATCCAAGAACAACATAAAAAGGGCCCACTTGGTCGTCATAGGTTTGGAAGTTTTAAAAAATCCAAGCAAACTAAAAACAGAATACGTTTATAACTTTTTATTCATAATACTTTGTGAAGCCTCCTCAATCCTTCCCTATTCATAAATCCAACTTTATATATTATTATACAATGCACAATCTCAATCACTGAATCTAACAATTATCGGATTTTGCGAAACGCTGGGATATCTACAGGCTCGTTGCTAGTGTATTTACACAACTCAGAAACAAAATCTACAAAGCTAAACATGACAATTCGATTTCAGGGTGAATGTTGGAAGTGTTGTTAACCAGTGGGTGTATGAAAAAATATCAGGAGATATTCTTTGTAGCCAAAGCAATGCACGGTGAAGAATTACGTCTGACCTTGTACCCGAATTTTACTTGTTACGTTTGTGAGGAAATTTTTAAAACATATTTTGGCGAGATTGAGTGACACTATTCAATTTTTTTCTCCAAGATTTCAATCTAATATTTTTTTTAATCCTCTAGCATTTTTCGATTTTGCAAATGTTCAGAATTTTCGAAGTCTTTTCAAGCCCTACAGACTTTCAAATTTAAAATTTCAGCCTCATTGTTTTTGGGGTGGCTCAATCTCGTCATAACATTCTGAATAAACCCCAGAGCGAAAAATAACGCAAAGAACTTTCCTGAAAACGTTGGGTTTTCTCCAATTTTGCTTGTGATTTTAATATATGTATGGAATGTTGCCATCTAATTAATTTCAAATCCATCCCAAAATCATTAAAATTCTGCTCAACGAATTAAAATTCCGTGATAAGTTCAACAAAAACGATAGATATTTTATGCTTTTGTGGCAACTTGAGAGCCAGGTTTGGCTCCAGGTGCTCCAGAAACTCCAGTTTCTTTTTCCAGCTGTTTTCCAAGATATTCCCAATTGTGGACCATGAGTTTCTGAACTGCGATGAGAGCTTCGTACCTGATCAAAACAGAAATTTTGTTTCTCAAGAAAATTTTTTTTCTGGATTACAAACGATAGAAAATTTCATACCTGACGTTGGGAACTTCGTGGCTCAATAACTGCATAACCCGTTGCTTGCCTCCGAGTTGCTCGATCACGTGCTTTCCACGTGGATAATGTCTAACATATTCTCCGATATCAAATGAGGCGACACTCAGGACCAGGGGATCCTTGCTCGACTCCAAAAGATGCACCAGGATGCGCAGAAGTTCGTAATTTTTCTCATTCAAACGACTTGCATTTTCCCGCCAAAATTTACTCGATTTGTGGACTGGAGACCACTCGAGACGGCCAGATTTTACCTGAAGACAAAAATTTTTTTCTTCATTTTTCAGAACTTTTACGTTGTGCAATTTTACAAATCCCGAAATTTTTAAAATTTCCTGGAGTTTTAATACTTGAAAAAAAGTGAGGTGCCATGGGACACCTTGTAGATGTGAAACATGGAAAGACTAATTGTGATCTACATTGATCCAAAATTTTTGACGATTTCTCGAGAATGAGTGGAAATTTTCAAGTAATCAGTTCTTTGAAATGTTTGGAAAGTTTTTTAAAAATTTTACAAATCTTTCCCAAATTTTACAAAACTTTCCCAAATTTTACAAAACTTTCCCAAATTTTTAAAAAAATTTCCAAAATTTCGCCATTATCATTCAAAATTGTTACAAATTTTTTTCAAAATTGTTGCAAATTTTTTCTAAATTTTTCCACAGTCTTTCCAAATTTTTGAAAAAGGGTTTTTCCAATTTTTTCGAACTTTTACCACAAGGTTTTCCAAAAAAAAAAAATTATAATTTTTTTCAGATTCTTCTGAATTTTTACAAAAATTTTCCAATTTTGTTGTAAATTTGTTTTTACTGTAAATTTTGGAGAAATTTTTCCAAAATGAGCCAATTTTTTTCCAAGTTTTTTCCAATTTTTTAAAAACTTTTCCAAATTTCGTCAAATTTTTGAGAAATTGTTTCAAAAATTTTACAATTCTTTTCAAAAAAATTTGGAACGCTGCAGCGTGTCTTGATATGTACATGCAACTTGTGGGCATTGCCTTTGCGTCGATGGCAGAGAGGAGACGATGGGTAAGCAGTGGACTTTTATCTATATATATTTGCCAAGGAAAATTGCCTATCCCGAAGGCAAATTTTTCCGATCCCATGCGCCGCATTAGCCGTTTCACATAAAAAATTATCCGACTAAAAAAAAATTTATAATTTTAAAAGTCGCACCTGAGTAGAGTACTCATCGAAGGACGATAAATCCTGGACCGACGCTTGTAGTTTCTCATTGAGAAACTCAATATCTTCGGTGATGTCCTCATCGTCGAATTTCCGTTGGCTCAGTATGGAAAGCTGCTTGAGGACCTTACATTGGACCATCGCAATGCAGTGCTCCTTGGCGACCTGATTGTCCTCGACCTTCTCGATCAGATTCCTGAAGACTGCGAGGATAATACGAGTCACCTTCTCCTTGACTGAATCGCTTAAAATTCCGGCGAGAATTGGAATCACGTTGAACTTATTCATTTTTTCCGCAAGGAGCGGATTGAACGTCAGGACCCACAAGCAGAATATCAGCTGGTACTGGACCTAGAATTGAGAATGGTGATTTAGATGAAAGCATTTTCTCCCCAAGTGCGCTCATATCGGTCCCCAATTGTTCTCTGCCCACTCTAGATCTGAAGACAACGGAAGTCCCAAAGTGCAAGCTTGGCACTGACAGAAACCGACACAATAAGCAGGTTTTTTCCCTGGAAGGAAAATTTTTCCTCTGCGAAAGCAACCGGCATTCATTTTTTTATCACCCTTATCTATTTGCGAAATTACGACGGAGTGGTCCCATTAAGTTACATTAAAAAAATTGAAATGTTGAAAATTTTGATATTTTAAAAATTTTGAAAATTTTAAAATTTTTTGAATATTGAAAAATTTTTTGAATATTTTAAAAAAATTTTGAAAATTTTAAAAAAATTTGAAATATTTACAAAAGTTTGAAATTTTTTAAAAATTTTGAAAATTTGAAATTTTTTGAAAGTTTTGAAAGTTTTGACAATTTTAAAAACTTTAAAGAAAAATTCCCAATTTTCAAAATTTTGAACTTTATGGGAATTTTGAAAATTTTTATAAAAACATCCGATATTGAGTATTTTGGTAATTCTTCAAAGATTTCAAAAAGTCTCATATATTCCAAAGTTACAAAAAGAAACTCAAAATTTTCAAAAACTGTAAAGACTAAACAAATCAATGGTAATTGTATTTCTTACCTGGAAATTGACGCGATCTGAGAGGACACTCAGAAGCGTTGATATTCCGTCGACAGAAACGAAAGCGAAACGATAGTTGTCGATGCGCAACATCATCTGCAGGCAGCGCGCGACTGATTGTATATACTCGTTGTTCTGTAAAAAACATTAATATTCATTTCCACTTTACAAACAGAGGACTGAGGGAATTGTTCAGGTTGGAGAAATTGCTCAATTTCAATCTGTAACATTTTTTAATTCTTCGAAATTTCTAAAATTTTCACCATTTTCAAAAATCTGTTTTTCTCTATAAATAATTTTTTTTTATTTCTTTTATTTCTGAAAATTTTGAAAATTAATTCTGATTTTTCAATACCTCAGGTTTTGTAAAGTAAGAGGTTTTTTCGGAATTGTTTTTTCTCACTTTTCAAATTTTTTTTTATAATAGATAGAGCTCCCCTGAACAATTCACCCCTAAATGTTTCCATTAAAAAATAATTCAACTGCTACTAGAAATTGGCAGAAGCTGATAAAGTGTATATGTAATTGAGGAGGACTGATTGTTACGATGTGTTATTACAAAACCAACCAGACTGGGCATTTCGTGGAGGTCAGTGGCCTCTCCGGGCTCGTTGGGATTCGTTTCTTGCACCACCTCAGCATGCATTGTCTCCTGTACTGCCTCAAACTAAAAACCCATTGGACACGTCCATTTGCATGAGTAATTGGAGGAAATAATTCAATTGGTGGCACTTTATATGAACTGAACGACATTTTAACTGCGACATGTCAATGGATTTTTTTTTTACTTATCAAATTGATTCAATGACTGTAACACACACGCTCACATTCATACAAATTTTACAAAAAATCTGCGAGCGATGTCTCAATTCCAAAAAATTTAATGAGTGTCAAAATAGCAGCAAATTCAATGTACTTGAATGCCCAAAAATTTGGAAGGCGTTAGAAATATCAGAAATAGGAATTGCAAAAGTTCCCAAAATTTAGAAAAAATGAATTTTTATGAATTTCCAGTTCATTTCAAGTTCCAAGAAAATGAATGCAAATGAAAGAAATTTTTTAAGCTTTCAAAAAATTGGGTATCGAAAAATGACAGTTCTGGAAAATAAATAAAAATTTTAAACAATGTTCTCAACCGAACAAAAAATGAAAAAAATCAAAATCTGGTAATGAAACAAATTTTATATACTATTGCAATTCTTGTATGACTCGATGGTTGAATTTGAAAAATTTAAATTGACGTTTTATGTTGATATGTCAGAGTTGAAACGTCCTTGAGCGGATAATTGGATCCTTTGGGTTACCCTGATGCGCTAACCCGCGAGTAAGCAACGAGGCTTGCGTGATTATCGTGTCCTATTGAATGGGTGATAGTCTGTTACTTAATGCAGCAATGGCCTAATGTTAGTCACTTATACGATCGATTTTTGCGTGGAAAAATGTCGCATATGCATGCAATTTTTATGTGAAACCAAAAATTGTTCTTCGGTAAGTCCCCTCCAGGATAAAAATATATAGATATACTCGAAGGCTGCCCCATTTACCATCCCAATTCCAAATTAACGAATAGTAAAAATTAGAAAATTTCAAAAATTGGAATGAGATTTACTCAATTTTCAAAAATGATCAAAATGAAATTTACGAAATTTGTAAACTTTTGAAATTTATGGAAAATTGTTAATAATTTTGAATAATTGAAGTACCAATGAATATCGGGCATTCAAGATTTTTCAGTTACGTAAAACGATTTTTCGACATATTTTTTTTTCATTTACCCCAGAATGACATACGACCGAGACAATTTTTTTGTTGTTTTCAAAAATGCCAGCAACACGATGTTTTTCCACTTGCAATGGTCTAGGAGAGCTAACATAATTCCGTTAAATACCCAGCTGATGGTTCTACACACCAATTTATACTAAATAAAGCAAAAAAAGCATGCAAAAAGCCGATTCAATGAACTCCGTAGAGTAGATGAATCGCAAAACAGTAAATTAATGGCTTAATATCCTGAAACAAATAATAAATTAATGATTTCATGTTTTGCATTAGACTAGAAAAAAAATGATACAAATATGGAAGAAGAGTAGAAAACTATGAAGTAAGAATTTAATCATTTTTAAAATTCCAAAATTTTCGAAAATTGGAAAATTTGGAAAATTCTCAAATTCTCAAAGTTTCAGAAAATTTTCGAAACTAAAATTTCGAAAAAAAATCAATATATTTTAGAATAAAAATGAAATTAAAAAATGAAAAATGAGTTTTAGTGATTCCAGTCGCTACTCTCTCATGTTTATGAGACACATACACTCAGTTTGAGCTGATCCTTGAGCCAAGTCAGGTAGAATTGGAGATCAGTCTTCTCCATGAGTTCATGACTCCAGCAAGCGAGTTTGGCGATAATCCTCGATGTCATATTCATGATAAAACCGTCTTGTCGATTGAGGAGGTTGAGAAAGGGTCCCCAGACAGACTCGCGCTTCCTGTTGGAGTGCTCGCGGAATATTTCCACTCGACTACGATCTTCCTGTGTAATAAATGTATAATCAAAAATTTTGAAGCCAGTTTTTTATGCAACATCCGCTAATTTTTTTTTCTACATTTATTATATTTGGTTTCTTCTGTATAATCTGAATTTTGAAAAAAAGATAAGGTTTGAAGATGCAAAAGTTTTTGTAACAACCAAAAAAAAAAAAAAATTAAAATCCCAAAACAATCAAAACAAAAAATTATGACTTTGGAGAATTTTTTGAAAAATGATGGAAATACAAAAATTTGATATTCAACTTTTGAATATTAATTTGCTGAAATAACCTGAAGCATATCATCAATCATGGTCACAATGTACTGGATGGTCTGGTCCTTGGACACATGCCCCAGGAGATTTAAGAAAGTCTTGGCCGCTTGACTCGGATTTTCCTTCAATTTAGCATCCCTAACACTAGCATCATTCGTGTCGAAAGCCACAATGAAATCGTAGTCCTCCTTTGATATCATCTGCGACCTAAAATTGAAAAACAAATTAATAAAAAAAAATTATTGGATAAAAATTTTTTTTTTTCCAGAAACCGAATTTATGTGCAATTGAGTACAACTTTAGATAAGTGCATTTTTTGTTTATCCGAAAAATTTTAATAGCATTTCGGACTCGAGATGAAAATTTTTTGCAAATAGATCCTTGGGACTTATTCAACCTTCTACTCCTATTTTTTTCCTTCATCAAATACGAGCAAAAACTGTATTAACAACAATAATAATTGAACATTTGGGCTCTTTTTCTACTTTAATAGTTTTTTAAAGCTTTTTTCTTTTTAAGCCTTAGCGGCCATTGGGGTATCTCTGTACCCCAGGATCTATGGGTCCGCTGTGCGACCTAGCTGAAGTGTGACCGCTAAGGGTTCATCAAGAGCCAATCGACCTTCCGAGAAACGTCATACAGGTAATTGAAAAATATGGAAACTGCAGATGGGGATTTGGAGTGAAGAACTCACTGGAAGTAAGACTGCCACTTGATTCTTTGATTCCTGATGTCCGATGCCTGTTGCTGCAGAACACTGGTTGCTGCCAGCATGTCTGTAAAACAATTTTGCCACAATTAGATATTTTATTACAACTTGCGTTTTGTCATACATTGCCTCAATGTCAAATTTTCCACAGAGTTTTTAACGAAATTCTGGTCTCGTGGTGCAGTATATATATATATATATATATATATATATATATATATATATATATATATATATATATAATTCAAAATTATTCCATTTAATACTTTTACGTTTCCCTTCCTCGTTTATGGACTTCTCGTGTTATATGCAAAAATTTCACAGCAATAGTTAGTTCAATACTTGTCATTTTTCTTCCTGTTTTGATATTGACAGGTCCATGAGAATCTGTAGTAAAAATCTTATGGAAATATGTACGAGAAAATTCTCATGAGAGACCACATCATTTGCATCGAATTTATGGGAATTTTTTCCTGAAATTTGGGTTATCCCAGTTCAATTATAGGACTTTTTATTGCGTTTGAAACTTTGTATTTTTGTTGTAGTTAAATTAAGATTTGGTTGTGTGGGGAGTGGCAGTGTCAGGTGGTATTTATCAAAAAAATATTGTGAATATTTACCGTGCTTTTCCTCAGGCAGAGCTGGAATCATTTCGTTGAGACTATTGCGGTCCGCCATATTTACGCCAGTATTTAATTCACACAATCACCCAATTTTTTTATCGGAAAACAATTGGTTCAATTAGGAGTTGATCGAGATTTTGCTCAAGTTACACTCTTCAGCTGTTCGATCACAAGACCCCCACTGGTTCAGGCCCTCCAATCTTACAAAGTTGAATTTCCTTTTTGACGCGTCAAGTTGGCGATAATGGCGGGAAACTCTTTCACCGGCCGAGATTTTTGAATTTGAATGAAGGGAGAACTACATTTTGGAGCGACCTCTGAAGATTTTAAGAACTGTCTAGTACTTTTATAAACTTTTTCTACATTTTTACGACGTTAGAAAGTTATCAATAATTTCCTTAGTTTTTTAGATATTCAAAGTTATATATATAATTATCTGGTATTTTTTTTTTACTGTTTTAGGGCCAGTTCTCGGTCAAGTTAACCGCGGTTGATCAGGAGTTAGAGTTAAGCGTTGTGATTGGCTGCGGTTAAATCTACGACCAATCAGAAGCCTTACCGCCAAAATTAAATATGGCGCTCACTAACCAAAGACTATATAGCCCTTAGAGTTTGCTAAACATTTTGCTACAATTTTCTGAATATTTTTCTCGAGGTTTTTCCGAATTTTCATAAAATTTTCTACAATTTTGGTGAACTGAAAAACATTAAACTAGTGGAATAAACGTGTGTGTGTGTGCCCGTTGGTCACACAAACACAACTTCCTGATTTGTAATAATTTCTGTTTGCTATACATTTTCCGATAGGTCAATCAAATGGTTCATGGCCAGTTTTTGATTAGTGAGCGCCATATTTAATTTTGACGTTAAAGCTTCTGATTGGTCGAAAATTTAATTCCGGCCAATCACAACGCTTAATTTTAACTTTAATGGAGATTAAGGGCCAGTTCTCTCTTAGGTTAATCTCGATTAACTCTATTAAAATTAAATTAAGTCCCGTAAATTAATGCCGTGAGGGGAATCATTCCCCTCAGGGGTGTAGGGGAAGTGATTCCCGTCACGTAGGTAGCATGGTGGGGGAACTTAATTTAATTTCAATAGACAGTTAATAAAGATTAAATTAATAGGGAACTGGCCCTAACTTAATGAGCCCATTTATCAAGCAGATAATTATGAATATTTGACTAGCCACATAATCAGCGTGAGAACGAGAATTATGCGCGTTACTGGAGTGGGAGTGAGACGCCAATAGGGGTGCGCACGCTCGAGGCGTAACGCTGTCACACCTCCTTAATTATGACAAATATGGAAAAAAGTGATAAGAAATTAAATATGTATTTCCACTTACTGAGCAAATTTTGCTTAATAGTTTTTGCCGTATCTCTTATCGTTTTTGGAATAGAACATTGTAACAAATCAATTGTTGATATCGAAAAAACTGCTCGGTCAATTTAAACCAAAAACTAATCCGATCTGAGTTCCATGAATAAGACCCCGTTGACCCAGATCGTTCGACCCGTTCGTGAGAAATCGTTAACGGAAAATTTCGATTCCACACATACAAACATACACACACACACACACAGATATTTGTTCGGAATTCGACAGGAAGCATTTTGCAGTACTTAAAACCCTAAGTACGAATCGAAATAAACAAGATCGATTTCGGGGTCATTGCAATAACTTCTCGAAAAATCCCGGGAAATTTTTAAATGTGTTACAAATGAAACAAGAAATGCTTCTTTTTTTTGTAAAAAGTTGATTTATTCTGCGATGAAAATTCATACCAATTTAACGAATAAAAACAGTTACAAATGTCTATTATGTATTTGTTTATAATTTTTCGTTTTTTTTTTGTGATATTGCTGGGCAACATCTGGATAGAATACTTTATGAGTATCTGTTAAAATTGTTATTGCTAGAGGGATAATCGTCAATTTTGTTTCTTTAATATTACACGGCCTCTGTATGCTTAATAATTAGGCTTATCAATTCGTATCACTAGTAATCATAGACGTGTTTTCATTCGTTCGATTTAAAATACAGTCTGTCATTATTAAGCTCTTGGAAATATATAATACGATTTAATAAGTTTTAATTTCAATTCGTTTTTTCACCTAAATATTGTCACAATTGGCGATCGTTACTTCCCAAATATACAATTTTTTTTCGGATAAAAATTATTCTTATACACAACAGATGTAAAAAAATTTGTAGAATTTTGATATACAAAATTTTTAGAGAAAAAAATCGATAGGGAAAATTTGGAATTATTGACAGAATTTTTATAGGACTATAAAAAATCCTATAGCAATATACGAAAAATCCTACAGAATTTTTCACATCTGTGAAGAGTTGTGTAATTTTGTTCACATTGCTTGTAAAAAAAATCAACGGAAGTATAAATAATTTAATAATGGGATTTGTTCATTTCGTCGTATAAAAAACAATCTGTCTCACATTTTAATCATAGTAATTTAGTTTAGTGTAGAAATAGCTATATTATGAAATATAAACATAGAATAGTCACTTTTTAACAGGCAAATATTTTTATCATTTACTTTCAACATTCGAGGTTAAAAAAAAAACATTAATTTTTAATTGGAAATTAGGAAAATTTTAGTTTTCACTACGGCATTCATTCAATTAGCGCACAGTTGGCGAGTGGCAATTATAAAATTTGTTTTCTATATTTTCTCGATATATATACACACATCTCCTTGTTTCGGCTCATTTTTTTACTCTTCTTTTTAGAGTTTTTCCATTGACGTGAAACTTTTATGGGCGCATTCGGCAGGAATTAATGACAGAAAAAATCAAAACTTCAAAATAATTATATTGTGAATTATTTTATCAATTTTCGAAATATTTTAGCATTTTTTTGAAATATTTGCAAAAGTTTCAGAAATTTTTAAGAAATTTGGAAAATTTGAAAATTTTGAAAACAATCCAAAATACGGAAACTTCAAATCTGAAAAAATCTAAATTCTGAAAATTGAGCAAAATGGAAACTTTGAAATTTCAAAATTTTCAAAATTAAAAAAAAACATAAAAATAACGAAAATGTTAATGAAAAAATTGAAAATTCGGGATCATACAGAAGTTTCACTTCCGTCACGAATTCTACCGTGTATTCATTTTTTACCATTTCTAATACGCATTTTATAGTGCATCATCGGAAATACTGGACAATTTTTTTACCTATTACATTGAATGTCACCATGTAATCATGATCAATGTTCATCCGTCCTTTCAATAACGATAATTCAATTTCCGAACTGCAATTTACAATTATGGCAGAATAGCAATACCTCGAAATGCGGGGAGAACCAATATGGATTAATTACCACCCAATAATTATTGGGTAATGCACGTTTGCCCCACGCTTCAGTATTATCATCTGTACATGTTTTAGATTATGTAGAAAAAGGCGTATGATGAATTACATGAGGTTCCCCATTTTTCTTAGTTCGAAAAAAAAGTATTTTCAAATCTGAAAAATCCCGAAATTTCAAAAATTCCAAAAGTTTCAAGAAATTGAAAAAAGAAGAAATCAAATTGTCCAGTCACCAATTTTCACAGTTTGCAATAAAATCGGAATTTTTAAGAATTTCAAAAATTGCCAAAAAATGAACTGTTTCGAGAAAAAAAATTGAAAGAATTTCAAAAAAATTGAACATTCTCAAAAATTCAAAAATTCGTAGAATTTCGAACAATTAAAAAAGAAAATAATTAACATCCATTTTCCTACATAGCAGTCTCAAAATGCGCCTAAGAAAAGTTTCGCTCAAAATATTTAATTCTCATAGCGTCCTAAAAAAAAACGCCCGTTTCGGCATCGCTAAAAAATGCCGTAAGAGCTTAAAGGCCATCGAGCCACGCGCAATAACATATATCAAAAACGATACACGGCGCGTGCACCCCCACACGAAAAAAAGTTTGATAAAAATTGCCCTTCCATTTGGTAATTCTGACGCTTCCGCAAAAAAAAAATGAAAAAGGGGGCAAAATACAGTATTACCAATCAAAGGGTAATTTTCATCATATCTCTCCCTTCGTTTACAAATCTACTGCACACTTACAAAAAAATTACTGCGACCAACATGCTATAACATCCACGCACTCATTCACTCCATATTTTCAATATTCTCGATATTCTCCACACAGAGAAAAAAATTTGATCCTAAAATTTGGGGAATGGTTTTGCAAATATTTTTCAAAACTCAGATACAGTGGATTGCTGAAAATTTTTTAAATTTCCAAAATTTCGAAAATCGTAACAAATTGAAATTGGAATAAAAAGTTCTAATTTCTAACTCCGGCAAAAAGTCAGAAAATTTTCAAACTAACAAAGCAAACTTCAATTTTTTTATAGAAGGAAAATTCAAAGTTTGAAAAATTTCCAGAATTTCGCAAAAGGTCATCGCAAAAGGATGGCAAAATTTTAAAAATTTCTAAGAAAAATGCCAACGCTTTGCTTTCTATTAAAAAATTTAGAGGCTAATTTTTTTCTCTATGCAAAATAGTCTAAAAATTAAGTGTTACCCAGTTGATCACTCAGTCACGGAATAATGAACGCCTTTAGGCGTATCTCGTAGGCACTGAATAAAAAAGCAATGATTTCCCTTCAGTCGATAAATCACAATTTTTCGACATAAATGGGCATTAAAGTACGATTTTTGTCATTTGAATGAAATGAAAAAATATTCATTATAAAATTCGAAATTGCCACCAGTAAAGGCACATGGCTACGTAAGTCTACCTAAACGATTAAGCATTAAAAAATAATGAATCCTCTTGTTTCGGCTTTAAGTACATTCCTCGTTACTGGGAGACAATTATGCATCGCCATTAAGTAAACGCTTCTTTTTGATAATAAAAGAACGGTAGAAAATACTGGTGGAGTCGCTGCAATTGTTACATAGTATTTGCTCCCATTTTTTTCTATCAAGTACAGGGTTGGGCACGTAAATTACATCAAATACAGATATGAAAAAAATTTTGAAAAAAACTATAGAAATCCTCTGACTTTCATAGAAATTGTAAAATTGGAAAATTGTGAAAAATTTAAGAAGTGGAAAAAGAAGAAAGAAAAATTATAAGAATTTCGCAAATTTTGGACACTTTGAAGATCATCTTCAAAATTTTTATAATTTTTATATTTGCATGATACGGAATGATTTGCCCTTCGTATAGAAACTGCAAATTTTTAGATTTTCAATTCCTCATATGCAAGTGAATTACTCAATGAAATTCGACTTTGCAATTCACTCCATCCACTATTTCTACAACTCCAATAAATTACTAGTACTTGACAGTTCATGCTGTCATATGCTTCCAGATATGCCCAACCCTGATTATGTAATAAAATTCACTCACCCCCCACCCCCCATAACATTTGTAAAAGGTCGTGGTTCAACTTTATCAAACCTCCGTACCTAATAAAATTTCAGTCTCACTTGCACCTGGACGCACGCCTGGACGCGAAGAACAGTAATGGCGCATCCTCGAGTTCTCAAAAAATATAATTCTGTACAACTCTCCTAATTTCAATACAAAAAATTCCCACCAAAATTCAAACTCTTGAGAATCCACGGGATAACATAAAATATTAAGCACAAGAATTTATCCAAGAATTTCTGATCAACTCAGTATGAAACAATATGAAAAATATCTGAAAAAAAATTTTCATTTTTTATTCGGAGATTACATCAAGTTGGGATCAATTTGAAAAAAATAAGTAGTGGGAAAGGTGATTTGAAAATGCGAAGTGAGGGACAAATCTAACGCCGCCATTTTGCGATAAAACGAGGGGTTCAAAATCAAGATGGCGACACCCAGACTTGCCAGCTGACTCATCTTTTGAATATTGTGAAAGATGATTGATTTTCCATATTTTTCCCTATTTATTTTATAAAGAATTCATGGAGAAATATTTTCCGCGTTAAATGACTCTGTCCCGAGATAAAACTTGAAATTAGAAGAGTCTTACTAAATTGATGAACAGGAGGCCGCCACTCATCAAGGCAGGAATGCAAGAGCCCAAGCCCCGTTCGTCTTCAATGGAAGCATCGTTTCACGGTATAAAATATATACTATCTATATGTATAATATGTATAGTTCATATATTATCGTATAAGTCATCTATCGCTCCTAGTCCTAAAATTAATTTCCATGGAAAAGTGTCCCCTCACCAGTGATACAGTCCATTTTTTTTTTGTGGATTTTGCTTTTTCGAATTGTCTCGACAATTCTGCATGGGTCCTCGGAGTATTGATCCTCAGATAATCCTTTGAAAATTACTCTCCAAAAAGACGAAATGTTCCCTAGAATCATTAACGAGGTGGTTTTTTTCCTCATTCCATCATCTACTCCTAGATGAAAATTTTCAATATTTTAGATTTTCCAAGTTTTTGGAACATTTTACCGAATTCGACTAGCCTTAGCTTGATGATGTCCGTGATGATAGCATAAATAATGGATGAAATAACATAGAAATTCATACATGGAATGAGAATTTATAAGACAATAAATAACAAAGTACGAAGAGTATAAGAAACATGGGGAACATTTTCCGGTGAGAAATTTTCTGAATGATTTCCCGAGGATCAGGACTCCATTAACCTTCTACATATTTAATTACTACGACCTGATTACCGGAGCTTATGGACGCTAGTAGCGTGGAATAATCGGTTTGTTTTAGTTAGTTGGAAGAACTTATTTGTGTTTATTGAGTTCAGGGAACCGAATTGTTTGATTTGTGGGCTCAGTGATCGCCTCGGAGTAGTTCCATCAGTAGATTGAAGGAGCTGCCCTCGCCCTCTGCGCGCTTTTGACTGAGGAGCTCTTTGCCAGCTTGACACGTTCGTTGGAGATCAGGTATTCGGAGAAGTAGCTCACCAAACTTTGCTGGCATCTCGGGATACTTTGCTATCGTGTATTGCTGGAGGGCCTGGAGAGCCTTCTCCTGGGAAGCACGCACTTTTTCAGGCTCTTTTAGTTCACTCGTGTCAGAAGTCAGAAGTACTATCACCTGGGCATGCAAAAGATCTGATGTTAACAACGTCTTATGCCGCGTATGGGGTCGGAAAAATTTGCATAAATTGAAAAAATTTTGCTAGTAGTTCGCAGAAATTTAGAACACTTCTCCAAAAAATTGGAGAAATTGACAAAAAAATTGGAAAAGGTTTGAATAAAATTGGAAGAAAATTCGAAAATTTTTGAAAAACTGTGGAAAAGCTTAGAAAAAATTTGCAAGAATTTTGAAAAAATTTGGAACGATTTTGGAAAAAAATTGGAAAAATTCTGGAGATGTTTGGAAAATTTGCAAATTTTCGCAAAATTTGGGAAAGTTTTGTCAAATTTCGAAAAAAATTTTCAGACATTCAAAAGAACTGAGTATTTAAAAAATTCCAATAATTATTGAGAAATCGTCTAAAATGTTTGATCAATTGAGATAAAAATTAGTATTTCCATGTTTCACATCTATCAGGTGTCCCATGACGCCTCCGATTTTCAACACCCTAGATACAACCCTAAATTTTTCTCATATTTACCTTCATCGCCACATATTCATATTGGTCCACCCTGAGTCGTCTCAAGTTATTCGTAAATGCCAGCATTCTCTCTATGCACGTAGCAAGCCCAAGTTGCCTAGCCTGCTCCAGCGTAATGGACTTTCCAAGGGACACCCTAATCTCCCCTGGTGTACTCATACTCCTAAAGCAGCACGAGAACAGCAGCAACTCGCACCATGAATTGATGAGCAAACAAATCTGATCATCAATGGATATATTCTTAAACAGTGGAAGACTCTTGCACCACTTGACAATCTTATAAAGCCTATGATCCGCAATATTGCACAAATTCGACAAAAAGTCTGGTTGCGTGTTGCCATTGGCCCGGGCACTATCTCCAGCTGTTTGCTCGGTAGTTTCCTGATTGTTGGCTGGACCAGGACTAGGACTACCTTCCTCCACATTTCCATTGGTCCCAGGTACCCCCTCACCCGCTCCATTTTGCCCCGCTCTGTCATTATCATTATAATGCCACAGATGCTCCACATCCATGATATCCTGCAGGAGTTGCGGTACAACCTGCATTTTATTATGCGAATGATTCCAGTGGTGTCGCGCATGATGCTCAGGCGCTGGACTACAGTTCCCAGGATTCATCTTGTCACCACTTACTCCCGCACTTCCCCCCATAAGATTAGCTGGCAGTGTGTAGGTGCATTGATAGGTGCTTCTGCCACCACGTGTCCTGTCCTCCCTGATGGCCTCCAGCTTCATTCCCATGTTCAGGCACTTATCAAATCTGCAGGCTGGACACTTCTTCCTGGTAGCCACTGTGACAGGGCAGCCGGCTCCCCTCAGGCATACGTAGTTCTTTCTATTTTGAACCGTTCGCTTGAAGAATCCTTTGCAGGATTCACAGGAGAATATGCCGTAGTGGAAGCCACTTATCTTGTCGCCGCAGATGGGACAGGGGCTGTTGACAAGTCAAGATATTTCAAGTTATTCGAAATAGATTTTAGATGATTATTTTACTTCCCGATTTTTCGGGAAGTTATTGTAATGCCAGCGAAATCTAAATTTGTTGTTTCATCATGTGACTAAGGGTTTAAGTATACCACAATGATTCCTGTCAAATTCTGAGTTGGCGTCTGTATGTATATGTGTGTGTGTGAAGGTATGAAGCTCGCGTTCGAAGCGTTTCCATATAACTTAGAATTGGTTAGATGTTGGATGAGATTGGTGCGGTATATATATTGTTATTAACAATTTTATCTGTTTCTAATGTTCTTCTGCATAAACTTTTAGAGTTAGCGCAAAATTGATATAAGAAAAGTTGTACCCCATAGAAAAATACGTAGTTAATGTGAGATTACTTTTTTCCATAATGTGCATAATTAAGGAGATATGGCCGTCCCAACAATTGTCGGCGCCAAGATTTTCGGTAAACCTGCAGCAGTGTATAGTTGTCTACTGATATGTTATCCTCTATAATTACCTATTAATGAGCTGCTGGCGTGTGGATATCCCTGAAGGTGCCGACGGGATTTTGCAGTCCTCCTGGTCATCATGGATATCAGGAATATCTTGATTTGCGTAAGCGTTGGATGATCCTGGCAAGTGTAAGGGGCTGCCTTGTGCTATATGATGGGCATGTGGGTGGCGGGGTTGCTGAATGGGCGAGTGGGTGGGTGGACTGAGGGATCCATAGCTGTAGCAGCTGCTGGATGCATCTGAGTTGTTGCGGGATAAAGAGTGAGAGAGCGAGAGGGATGAGGTTGAGTTGTTGAAACTGTGACGGGACATAGATAACGAAGATGAGGGTACAGGACTACCGGCACCTAGTGCGTTATGTCTCGCGGCGTGGGGCGATTGAGTTGGCGAACTGAAGACTGAGTATGCTGAGTGAATTGCCGAATCTGGAGATGGAACTTGGGATCTCGTGTGACTGTGCTTCTGCAGATGATGACGAGGATTCAAAATCGGACTATGGTTGGGTGTTGAAGAATTGTATCCTCCTAGGAGCTTTCCTACAAGTAAGGGTAGGTCACTCTGTGGATGCTCCAGGTCCCGAGGGGCGTGGCTTTGCTGGGGATGCAGACCTTGGAGAGGCATGGTGGAGTCATTGCCGTGGTGTACACCTGGACTCGAGCGGAAATCCGGTTCGGACTTTATCGGGAACTTTTGATCGGGACCGGGGGATGTACTGCAGACCTGGACACCCTCCATTGACGTCTCCTCGAGTTCCTGATTGGTGAGAGTTGTGGAGGACATCTCTTGATCGGAGAGCTCACCCTCCCATGACATCGGACGCTCCGGCTGTTCGTGAGAGTCATCCGTCGATAATTCTGGATCACCATCGCGCTTCTTTTTAGTACGTAGATTTACACCGCGAAAGTCGATTTTAGATACCTCACCATCGCTGTCCTCGAGTTCGGGACTTGGGTCTGGAGCGGGGATGCTGGGACTACTGCATGAGGAGACCACAGAGACTGTAACACCATTTTGACCCGCGAGGTATTTGACGCTTTTACCTGGAGGTGAACAAGATAACTGGGTAAATATGGTATTTAAACACGGGCAAGGAGAAGTGGAATGAAGAAATGCATAGGGCTGATGTACAATGCAGCAGGTTTGTATGAACAAGTGTCGCAAGAGGTGTGTGGGACTGAGGCATGCCGGGGAGTGTAATAGTCAGAGGTACGTGACTGAAAGCCAAACTTAATGACCCCTTCCCATTCCTCGAAGATAAAGGAGTAGAGAGGCCAGGGTTTTAGAGTCCCTTAGGGTACATTCAATGACATAGTTTCAGGATAATATTAGCCATTTAAGAAACTTCCAACAATAATTTCCTCTTTCAATGGAGCCTGAGACAAAAGACCAGTTTCTACTTTCTCTCCACAACAAGTAAAAAACGAGAGGCACAGCAGAAAAATTAAATAAAAAATATAGTTTGGGGAAAGAACGCTGAGGAAGTACCTCAAGTTGTTTTGTTGTTTCAACTGATGAGGTTTTCTTTAACGAAGAAGGAAAATCAGCACTTACCATCATGCATATCCTGTACGGGTGGCACGTTGATGGTCGTCACAGACACGTTTTTACCAGTCTCGAGATTGCGTGTTACCACCGAAGTGCCAGCGCTGGTAGACGAGCTCTTCCATGGCTGGGCCGGTGGCCACCAGCCTGGACCATCGGTGGGAGCGTTTTGCTCCGACATTCTCAGCTGCTGAATACGTGTATCCTCCCTCGGGCCAACAGCCACCAACCCTTTACCTCCTCTTCGCGTGACCCTAAGTCTATCAACGAAGAATGATCGCTCAGCATTCTGAGCGGGACCTAGTCGATTAACAGCTACTCCCAGTTGTCAAACGCCTGGGTTAAGACCCTCAGGTTCTGCAATTATAATTCTTTTTTTAGGTAACGAGCGTGGAATTGGGAAGTATGTGATAGAGGAGCGTAAGAGGCATAATTTCACCATGACTCAGGAGATTCCAAATCTTGGGAACTTCGTTCCCAAGATGAGCAACCGTTGCACTATGACAATTTCATTGGTCTTATATTTAATGGAAAGGCATAAAAGGTAGTTTTAACAGACCGGGATCAATTGAATGAATAAATGTGAACAATAACTGATGCAACTACCCAGGTGGGGGTTTCGAAGCTTCAACGATGGGATCAATCTTGGTCCGACCTTCGATGCCGAAGCTTGGACTTGATAGCTTCGACATAGCTTCATCCCATGTATAAGCCTAGATCAAATCAAGCTTAGTTATATCAAAGATGTCCAAGCTTTGTTGGCTCAGCTTGTGCCAAGCTTGGCTCAATGTTAGCGTCCCTAGCGTTGGTCCACAGACACAATCCAATCTACGTCCAATATTGGATGCATACATACATCCAAGCTTAGAATCATCCAAACCCAAGCTTCTGAAACGTATGTTTAACTAAGCTTGGTCCAACCTTAATGTTCCTATCTTTGAAGTTTGAACCAAGATAAATTTTGTAGCTTGGACCAAGATTAATTTTGATGCTTCCACCACGAGAAACTTTGGAACTTGGGCGAAAATGAATTTCCAGGCTTGTACCAAGATAAAGTCCGAAGCTTGAGTGAAGATAGAGTTCGAAGCTTGTATTAACCTACGTAACCAGGTTCGGGCGAAGCTTATTCTCTGCGCTGGGATTATTACATTCGGATGTTCTGCAAAGATTGACCGAGACTTCAAAACACAGCTTTGGTGAAGCTTAGTCAAGCCTCGTCCAAGCTTTGATCTGGCTTCATCGCATGGTCAATTTCCACCTGGGTATTGATAAGTTGTGTGTTCGTCGGCCAGTTTCAGACGGCCAGAATATTATTCAAGCTTGGTTATGGAAGACATTTGATTGCCGTATGTTGATTTCCGGTGATATAGTCTACCCTGAAACAATATCACGTTTTGGGTGTACATATAACGTGAAAACGTTGGACAATAGCCAAACTGGCGTCTACGAGCCAGTACGTAACGGTCGTCCGCGCAAGGACGGCCCACTTCCGGTCCCGTGAACGACCTTCGCGCGGAAACGGACACGCACATGGCGGCCAACGCGGTATAAATACAACTATGGCGAATGAGGGTACAACAAAGCGCGTACGAGGATACGGGAAAAACTGATGAATCTGGGAAACGTATCCGCGAAGAGGGCGTCTGGTTAGATATCGACCGCGGAAAAAATATCGCGATTGATGATGGGACAATCTGACTGAGCAGATATTCGAAAAATCGATGTCCATAAATGGAAACATTGGAAATTGAGAATTATTTTTTATCCGATAATTAATTTTTTTTATCAAGTACGTAACTTTTGGGCATGTCAATTGAAGTTTGGAAAATAAAAAAAAAAATTGGATGGATAAGATTTCAGAAAGAAAAAATTATATATATCTCCATGGGGAAGGTGTTTGAACGGCGCACAGTGGTTGCCTCGACTAAAAAAGTCGCCGTGATATGACGCACGGAACTCATAAGAAAGCGAGAGACCCGGGCGGGGGGGGGGGGGGGGGGGGGAATAAAAATTGTAGAGTGTGTGGGAGAAAGAGGAAAATGAACTGAAGCGAGAAAGAGTGAAGTTGACGCGAGGTCGACAGGGGAGAGTATCCACATACGCATTCCATGGACCACCGTGTGTGTGCAACAGAGGCTGTGAGTTCGGTGACGGAAAAATCTGCTCAACAAATCTTTAAAACTCCCAGGGTTTGGTGTGAATTAAATTTTTCATGAATCGAAAAAAAAAATAGTGAAATCAACACATTTTATATTATTTTATGTGCGAGCCAATTTTTTTTTCATATGAAATTTAATGTTGCTTTTCTGCTGGAAATTTCCATCTGGACACTCAGTTTATTGTAATGAAATTGATAAGGGAAATTGACCAAAACATTGAATGGAATTAAATGGAAAATTTAACGGAAATGTTGGAATGGCTCAAGAAACTAAGCCCCACACACACACACACACACACACACACACACACACACACACGCACGCACATTCGGATCCATACGGGCAGTTAGGACCCACACGTACATACAGACACACACAAACACACATGCATATTTATACCGGGGTTGGTTATCGGGCCTGGGCGTTGCTCCACACACCGCTGCACTCGCTTTTCTCAACTCCCCCCTTCGGGCTTCGTACCCACCGATTTCTCAATCATTTCCACATATCTATCGTGAGAGCCTCGTTAAATTGATCTCGCTCACGCACTTTCGTGTTGTGTAAAGCAATTAATCACTCGCATGGGTGCAAAAAGCCATCGATGATATTCAGTGAATAATTGTCGTTGAATTAATTATCGTGTGAGGTTTTACATCTCCATTCGTTGGGTTTTGAAAAGGCAAGGGGGTTGCCATGAAAGGTCGGCGAGATGCGACGGTCCAGGGAAATGAGTGAGGATCAGAGAGGGGAGAGACTCGATGACCCGTGTACCTGTGGAGTTCAAGCGACATTGCAGCGAGAACTATTTTACACAATACAAATTTTAGAAGGATTTTTTTCCTGATCATAGAAACGAAATTTCGACAAGTTCTGGAGTACTCGAAAATTCAAAAACTCCAAAGTTTCGAAAATGTATTTTTTTCAAATAAATACATTATGTTATATGAACATGGATAATTCTGAATATTCTGAATATTCCTAAAATTTTAAAAATTATAAAAATTCCACTTTTTAATTTAAAAAAAAATCACAAATTGTGGACCTTGATGAGGCGATGGTCAAGAAAGATAAGGAAGAAACTGGTGATGGGGTGGGGCGGAGGGGGGGGGGGAAGCTCGGTGACCCGTGTACCTGTTCAGTTCGCGCGGGAACAACCAGTGCCTTTATCAAAGCCTGCGGGGAAATGCATTTCAGTGAAGAACACTTGTTCTCAATTCCACACAAATTTCCAAAGAATTTGGTAAACATTGGGACATTTGGACAATTTCGAAAAATTTGAAGAACTGTTCGGTGAACTTCATGAACTGTTCACAAAAAAATTATCAAGAGTATTCAATACATTTGTCGGTGTATAAAAAAATATGTCTCGACCGAACATTTTTTTTGTCGACGACCGAGGAGAGAGAGAAGGGCAAACAAAGGTAGATGACGATAAAAAAATCGACCGCAGACAGATCCCCCGACATGGGCTACAATGGGTGAATCATGGATTGAAAAAAAAAATGGCGAAAGCCGGAAGAAATGAAGTTTATAAGGTTCTAGGAAGCTATTTCCCTGAACCCAATGTCCCCCCGAAAAAAATCCCGATACAGATTTTTCCAGGATAAATTTTCCGAACCAAAGATGTCTCCATCTGTGCACCACCCTGCTACCACGAGCAAGGTGCGAAGTAAAGCAATAAAGTCGGAATATCTCCAATTGGCGGATCTTGTAAAAAACCTCTAAATGGAGATAGTAAACCTCCGCTCCGGATTTAATTACCCTCGAAGTAGATTTCGTAATATACACGATTCAGGTATAATTCTTTCCGTGTACACCGTTAAGAAATGCAAGTAGTCTGCGCGTAAGGGCCAGAGCAAAGGTGAATAAACGGGACGTGAGTGTGACCCTCGACGGGTCGCATCAATAACTCCTCGATAGTCTGTGTGTGTGTGACGATACACGTATGAAATCAAGTTGTACATCAGTTACGCAAATTCGCCTATTGATCGATTATTATGCTTTTTCATCGATATCTCGTAACATATGATGCCTAGCAAAAAAAATAATAAAACATGAAACATGTAGTTTTACGAGAGGAACAACTTTTGTTCAACACTTTTCCTCGTATCTGCCACCGTTCTCGAGAAACAGCGTTATAAACAATTAACATTTTCAATACCAATTGAGCGGATGGTACAATTGCAAAAACACTCCTTTCAGAGCTGGAGACTCAGGAGACGCATCGATTAGAAAAAAAAATTCAATCGGTCCAGCAGTTCAAGAGGAACCGTTCGCCAAAAAAAATACGGACGCACATGCACACACACACACACATAACCCGCGCAGAAAATGCATGAGGAGCATGTGAAACGTCGAGAAACAAAAATTTCATGAGTCCGAGACATTTCATTTTCGGGGTGATTACAATAACTTACCCTATCGGGAAGTCAAAAAATGGCTTACCATTCAGACTCCTAATACGCAGGTGCTCAGTCAGTGCAGAAAAAGAGGGAACTAGGAGGATGATGGAAGTGGAGACAGCAGGGATAATACTGAGACACAGCAATGAGGGGAGAGCCCATGAGAGATTGACTGATTGATGTATTACGGTCTCTATTGATGTCCCACGATATACCTTGCCTAATGACAATATTGCACAATTTTCTTTACAGTTATCATAAACAAACTTTCCACTTGATTTGCGCAACAATCCTCTCCACTTGCATTTCGCATAAGCCTGATAGATTTAATCGGTGTGCATTTTTCGACAAATTGTGCGCAGAAGTCACCTTTTGGATCTTATAGGGAATTGTGTTCCACAGCTTGTTCGCTGAGAGAAGAGAGGCAGCGCAAGAGGTGGAGAGGGAGGGAGGGATCAAGAGGATAACACAAGAGGAGAGGGGGAGAGGAGATGAGACGAGAATGGTGCATACATCGACACACACTAAAATGGCAGTTGTATTGGTGGTAAGGTCAAGGCCCTCAACGCCCTACCCTCAATGCACCTTGGCGGTCACGTGACGCGACTCAAGGTCCTCTATCCCCACCAGCATTGGGTGCCGCGTGCAGTCAAGCCGGATCGACGGCCGAGAGTGCGACGTCTCCTCACCCTCCCTCCCCCTCCGCACCCCTCTTCTCCTTTTTTCCATTCCCTTTGTCATCCCCAATGCAATACGAGCACTGTTCCTCACTGCACAGCGTTACTTCCATCAACGCCGTTTTCGGCACATATCTCAGCATTGGAGAAGGTTGGAAAAATTTTGATGAAAATTCATCTCTTTTTTTCGTTCACTGTCGGCTTATAAGTCTCTTCGAGACGACTCGATCCTTGGACTGCATCCGAAATTTGGTCCGAAGTTGGTCCGAAATTAGCTGGTCCTGGGATATAAGGACAATGATGGAGGTTGATCATGGGTGATAAGATCGTAGGACAATTAACGCTCTATTCGTATTGCCTCATTCGAAGCTCATGTCTTCTTTGTATAAGGATGAAATAAGCATGGAATAAGAAATATAAAAGCCGATGGTGACCTTTGGAGAAGCCAAGGATGACCGGGCATCGTAAATCGTAGGGAGCACGAGACTTCCGCCTTCTGGATATCCCATGAGGCCCTTACAGTCCCACGCAAACCTTTGACTCATTCTTTATCATTTCATTTATCTTTCATTTCGTTATTTACGTTCACGACAACCGAATGATGAAATTTCTCAATTACATTTCATTGAGCTCGGTTCATTCATACGATGGTATTATCAAATTGGAGTTTTTTTTTTATCGTATTGATATCTTGCGGTAAATAGTGGGTTATCATAATTGAGTGAAACTGAAGTTGTAAATTTCCTGGATTTTTTGCATTGTAAATAAAATAAAAAAATCAACTTTTTGAAGTTCTGGGAATTTTTGGCTAAGCCTGCTCGGAGGGAACTCCATTTGATCGATGGTATTGGGTTCCTATAATGTAGAGGGAATTGAGTTGCTTTGACCCTGAGGCTGGACCACTCCTGTTCATGGATCTGGTCCTAATCCTGGATTTCGTCTTAGTCATGGTCCTCATCCTAAAGTTCTGGTCGTGATCTCCATGCTGATCCTCACGATGATTCTGGTTCTAATTCTGAACGCAAGGTTAGATATGATTCTGCTTCTGCTCCTAATCCTGGGCATGATTCAGGTCGGGAGTTTAGACACGATCCTAATCCAGTCTTCGCCATGGTACTGGAAGTGATCCCTATGGTTCTCGTTCTAGTTCTAATCCTGGAACTCTTCTTAGCTACTCTAGCTATCAGATCCTGTTACCAATCCGAGCAGCGGTCCTAGTCTGCCAATTAACTTTTCAAATTCTTTTCTACCTCCTTCACATTTGGAAGCATCTCATATATATGTATTGCTGCACACGTAAATGTGTGACATATAAGACCCAATATATATATGGCATAGACGCAAGCGTATATATATACATCCAAGCTTATATGTCATATGAGATACATATAAAATATATTGTCAGCAAGGAAACTATATCTCCCCTACAATTATTGACTCAATATTTTCCATTTGCGGACCCTCGGAAATTCTCAATATTCCCATAATCCTCCCACGATCTCCGCCCATAAATTCGTGTTTTCCGTTAGATCAGAATTGCTTTATCTAGGGTCGCTACATACTTGATTCATGGTGTTGAGATCGCGTGTCTGCTTATTTTTTTTTTCTTTATTTTATTTATTTCTCATCGAGTTTATTTCTTTATCTCATTCAGCATTTCGATACAACACATTGCGTGTTGGATAATATAATGCAACCTAAATCTCGAGGGGTGATTGATGCTCTTTTATTATCTGTACGGCATTCAGCCTCCCGGTCTGTATCACAATGTCGCAATTTTACGCCATTTATTTGTTGTAAGATGCAATTTCATTCATCTTATTAACTTCCCGCAGGAGAAAGTTGTTGGAAAGATTTTGAAAAACCAAAGGAAAATTCGTGTGTGTGTGTTTCCCTGTTTTCGCTTACAGTTGGGTCGGGAGGAAGTTGAAGGATTCACGTTAGGTTGATAGGGCTTCTCCCGAATTTTAGAGCCCAGTCGTATAGGCCTACATTGTGTGTGTGTGTGTGTGTGTGTGTTAAAATGACTGTTTTATCGTACCACGTAGTGTTCGGGGAAGTGCCACTGCCGATGTGCCTCCTTGCGGTCCTGGGGACACGGGACGAAGGCTTATGAATATTGATGAGCGTTCGTCGTCGACGCAACGACCGCACCTCATTCCATCATCGGAGCTTGATATTCGCGGGATTAGCCGCGGCCTTCGCTCCTGGTCATACGGGAACACTTGGTTTTAAAAAATGATGATGAAGAATGAGAATATTATACTCGTAAAAAAACAACGCAGACTTGCTTCAAGGTTTATGCGGGCTCGACTAAAAAAAATTAATACTTTACCTATCCCCTCCCCCCCTCCTTGAGATCATTGAAATCGAGATTAAAGGTCTGAATTTCGAACGTGTTGATGGTTTCGCTTGAGGACTTGATCGAGTCAAGGCGCTTCATCGGAGACGTCTTCGCGTGTCACATTTGATTCATTTTCCAGATTATAGCTACCCATAGAAAATCTCAGGCGTTTTTTAAGACATTATAATGGGATTTTTCTTTCCCCCCACATACCCGATTTTTATACATCTCTTCATCACTCATCTCGTCTCCTGACCCAACGTAACGCTACTCGCCCGCCCGACCAAAGGGGGCACCAATCTAACTGTATATTTCTGCTCTCTTGCGCCAACGAACACCGACCTTATGCCCGCGTAGCGTTGCACATAGATATCCTTTACCCTCCCCTCCTTTTAACAATCTCACAAGTTGAATTGACACCTCGGGCGCAAATCGCTCCCATTGTCGTTTTTCCGTGGGGACAAAGAGCCATTAGGTTCAGACTTGTCCAAGATTAACCATAGACTAATCAACTTATTTCTGCATCTAAGTGCACATTCCCATTTATCATTTTATGAATCTTCGTAGAAATGAATTTATTTGTTAATGATTTAAGATCTTATCAATGAAAAAAAATTATATCCTCAAACTTCTTTGATTTCGCTTTAAATCTGGTCAATGCTGCTTCAGTTATCAACAGTTTGAATTTCTTACGAAGCTTTATTGAGAAAACTATTAGAGATAGGGAGAAAAGTGTTTAATAAATATTGTTCCTCGCTTAAAAATACATGTTTCATGTGGTATGACTTTTTCCCCTCCGTTTGATAGTTTAGGGAATACGGCGAGCTCAAAGGTATTTCAGATCGATCCAGCAGAGAGTCGGTGGGGAGGACACTTCATTGACAATTACCTGTTTTGTCCGAAATGAATGTAATAGAATTAGAATGAAATTCTACACTTGTTGGGAAATATTGTAAACATTGGTCTTTGGTACATATTTTTTTGAATGCACTGAGGAAAAATAATGACGCAATGATGCGCATGGAAATTCTTACATCAATAGCTCTCAAGACAGCCAGTCTCCGATTTTTCTCGTCTATCCCTTCTCCAATTTTCCCACCATTTGCGTCTGTAGACTGAGTGGTCGCGCCCTGGTGGAGAACGTTCGTCCTTTCGATTACGACTTTGACGTCCTCGGCTGATTTTATATAACTTATACAACACTCCACCATCCGTGCGTGACCCGAATCATTCTGATAACTTCGGTTAGTATGGAAAGAATAATCGCGATGTGGGCGTCACCCTTCGCGGCTCGAACCAATAATTTTGTGGTCTTAATTGGGCTGCATGATTGAAGGGACATTTTACGAAAATTAGTGGGATTATGAAAGAATGGTGTGAGGCTTTTTTGGGGGCAGATTAGTTTCAGGCAGAAAAGCCTGTCGGACTTTTTTCCTCAAGTCATTCCTTTCAGAGATTAACAAGTTTAAAAAATTGCCGCCCTAGAACAAGTCGAAACTGCCCAAAATTTCAAAATGCTCCGACTCCTTGGACCTAGTTAGGGTCTGAACCCCTTTTGGGATCTTGCATCTAGTCCAAGTCTTGGACCTACTTCGAGTCTTGAACCCGAGCTTGAACCTAGTTCGCGTATTGGACGGAATGCAGATCTTGGATCTGATACGAGTCTTGAAGCTAGTTCCGGTCTTGGACTTAGTCTTGGTCCAAGCCCTGGTCCCAGGTTAGGACTCAATCCTACATCAAGACTGAGTCCTGTATCAAGATCTAGTCTTGCTTCAGTATTGCGTCTCCTTTCAAGAATTAGCGCTGGTTCAGATCCTGGTCCCAGTTTCCGACTTGCTGCTCCTTGGTCTTCAGGGTTCTCTCCCCATTCAGGAGTTCGTCTTGATTCAGGTCTCCTTCCAGCGTTGAGTCTTAGTCTTGCTTCAGTACATAAATTTGTTTCGGGTCTTGATCCGTCGTTTCGACCCTGGACCTTATTCTGATCCTGGTCCTGGATCTCGGTCTCATTATGTTCTTGATTATGGACTCGATCAGGACGCTCAAACACGTTCCCATGACATTCCATGGATAATGCCAATGCTATTTTTCCCTTTTCTCGATAATCATTCAGAGAAAATTTTTGGAATTATCATCATCATCATTGATTATGTACTCCATACCAGAGATGAGAAAAAAAAATTAATTTTCCAGGGATTCTGTGAAAATTTTTCATGAAGTTTTCATTACATCCTTAAAGATTTGTGTTCTGCAAGTCAAGAGACTGTTGTCTGGTGAAAGGAAAATACGCACGGTAGTTTTATTAGAGGGGTAGGGGCAGGAGTGACATAGAAACGTGAATACTGGTATTTGGGGGGGTATCAGGGGACAGGGTGTGTAATGTATTACGTAGCTCAATTTATTTGGTATTATAATTTCCTTACGAGACTAAATTGTGTGTATATCCAGACAGTAAAGAAATAAATAATTGTTTCAAATGTGTTTCAAAATTTTTTTATGCCTTCAAAAAAATCTGTGCAAAACTTTTTCCATTTTGCAAAAACAATTTTTTTGCCGTGAGATTATTCCCTGCCTAAGGCATTTTTAATTAATTTCGTTATCAGTAAAATTGGATGTTATATTTCCCATTTTGCAAACAATAATCGCTGATTCGACGACAATTGCGTAATGTCACCTGTGACACAACATCTGTCATGCCAATGTTTTCGTTAACTCGTCCACTCATTCCGCCTCGTTTATTATTTTTTTTCCTCAACATCCACTCGACTGGTGAAATACTTCCGGACGAATTCTCGTTCCGGATTCTCTCGTCACGACTTTTGATGGAGGCGCGACGACCCAGCTGAAAATAGAGCGCGGTCGTCGCTCCCAGGATATGTCAATAATAGAAATCCTTATCCTTGTATAGAAATAAAATGCATGCCTTAAAGAGCACCATCGATATGGAATAATTGATACGTTTAAGATTCGATATATACGGATTTTTTTTTTTAAATTATTTGCAAATAAATATATATATATATATTTGTGTGGAGCTTTGGTCGGCCTTGTGGATCCCTCTTCGACCAAAATTGGTTTCAACTTCATCAAGTATCAAGTTCTCGGGTCCACAATTACCGACATTTTTTTGATGCTACACCGCGAATTTGTAATATGCTAATTGAGTCTGTTATTAATCATTAGCACATTGTGGGTCTAGAACTTCAGCAAAAAGAGTGGCATGCATAAGGCAGAGTGGGGCATAATGGGTCGGGGAGCTCTACGGGGCATGCGCTCAACTTGGGACGTGTGACATAATGGTTCACTGCCGCTCTATTTTCCACTCATGTCCCAATGCGCTGACCGTCCCATTATACCCCACTCTCCCCTATTTCTTCTTGTAATCTATGTGACTTTTGGAATTCTAAAATTTCTTGCCTCAATGCAAACTCAATGTTGTATTTTTCAAAATCCGGGTAGAATTGTCTGTGAAATTTGGAATTTTTCAAAGGAGTGTGCACTCGTTGGAGGTCGGTCACACGAGGGCCGCGAGAAGAACGCGCAATCGAGGAGGGGTTGGGGAGGGGGGGGGGGACAAGTTTGTGCGACAAGAGCGTCAATGGCACAACCGTAATCCGCGATATACCGCTAGAAAATAAAGATTCGTTCCCGTTTTCATGTGGTTCCGTCGTTTTTTTTTTCCGAAAAGCAATTAGAAATTCATTACAGTTCAGGAGGCGTCCAAACAACATATATCGTGGTTGAAGTGGATCGCGACTTGACCCAAGTGCATTTCATAATTGGGTTGAGGATTTTTTTCTACTTGATTGAATAAGGGATTATAAACCAAGTTGCGGTTGGCTTGAATCAAGCCCACACCAAACCATCCGCCCACACCAATCCACCTATCCACACCTACCCACCCATCTACACCCACCCGCCCGCCCCGCCCCACCCACCTATTCACCCGCCCATTCACCCACCCACCCATCCACAACCACCCACCCACCCGCAGCCACCCCCCCCCCCACAACCCCACCCACCCACCCACCAACCCACAGCCACCCACAACCACCCACCCACCCACAACCACCCACCCACACCCACACACACACACAGACATTCTAAACACAAATACTTTAAAACCTTGAGAACTTTGAATTTTACGAATTAGTAAGTCCCTTCCATCGAAGATTTAAAAATGCATAGCTCAGTCAAGAAAGAATGAAGGGTTCAGAACACCGGTGAAAAAACGATAAGAACGTAGAAGGTGAGCATGAGTTGGTGAAGTGGTCGCACGGATGGGAAGCGAAGTGGATGATGGCGATGGAGGGGAGGGTGAGGGGAGGCTCAAGGCCGATGGCACTGTCAGAGACCTCGCTACACGCCGAAATATCAACACAGGCTTTCATATCTTCGTTTCCCCTCTCATACTCGTCACATGGGGCCCATCGATTATTTTCAGTGGCTTAAGATGCTAATGATTGACCCCATGCATTTTCCAATCATGGACTGGGGTGAAAAAGTGTCTTAGGGTGGTAAACATATTTTTCAGTCCGTCGAAGGTTTTGGTTCGACTAATTTCAAATTGCGAAAGTCCAGTTTTCCTGTTTCAATTGGCGAGCTCAGTGCAAAATGAAAACGCTTACAAATTTGTTCGATCCCATCTTAACTGAAGATCTGTCTCTTCTCGTGTTCCCAATTTCAAGCTCCACCTTCTTCAACAATGAATAACGTTCTTCACGGACTTTTAAATAACAAGAGTATGCGCTCAGTCATATATGCTTTATCTGTTGCGTATGTTGTGTATTTATCTGGATGATGTGCATGCAACTACTTGTTGCTGTTTATTCGGTCATGGTGCTGCACGTTTTTTCCTAGTTTGCGGCAGTTTACAACTTATAGGACGTTAATAGTTGGATGTTGAAGTGCCAGGAATTTGAACAAGCGCGAGCAACGTGGAAGCGTGACATAACCTCTATTATCAAAATTTACAACTAGCATTTAGAGTTGAACAACTAGAAGTATTCATCTGAAATTGAAGTATTTCAACTGAAATATTCATTTTAGATGATACGTCGATATTGCACACTATGTCGGATTTTTCTATCACTGTTTAACAGTTTTTGAAGGAGCATTACAAAGTTCCCTGCACTTGAAACTTGTTTGCAGAGTTGTGTATTATTCAATTTTCTGTCACAATTCCTAAAGAATTTTGAAGAAAACAATTTTTTAAGGAAATTAAAATTTAAATCCGTTTTCTCCCTTACACTTTTCGGCATGTCATTAAACCATCTATACCCTTTATATACAACAGACCTTTCGGCACTGTGCGTTCTCGTATGATCAGCATTAATCAATTTTTTATTGCGCGTATTTTACTTTTTTTTTGTACAGATAGAAACGCTTATAGAACCTTTTCTGCACAGGATTTCACCCGATTTTTTTTCTAAGTGTAACCAATATAAATCTTGAGATGATTATATTCTCATATCATCTCAGATTCTAAATCACAGCATCCCTCGGATCGCGAAATTTCCAGCGCGACCCGAGTTGTTTGTTCGCACCTGTGACTAACCGATATCCTTCTAACTACCTCCCTCATTACTCCAATCATAATGTAATATGCTACACCATAAAACACCTGAGAAAACTATAGCTCGATTGTACATATCGATTCGCGATTTTCAGGAGCACTCTCACCGTGATCGGCCTCGCTCGTGACTTACCTCATAAGTGTGTGTCTCGACAAATACAGATATAGAAGTCCCAACAGGACACACAGCGGGAGGGGGGGGGCACGCACTCCTTCCCAAGGTGCCCAGTCTTTCTCAGTTCTCAACTACACATACACAAACACTTTCCGTGCTCCTTCCACTGTTTCCCTTTTCGATGTTTCCTCCTTGTTTCCCCTCAAGCGCCGCTTCTGTCTCACTCCAATCTCGTACACCGTTGTATCATGTACTTGCAACTTTTGGGTACCAGAGTAACCACCAAAAAGAAATAAGAAATGCTGGTCCTCTATTTTTCCACCGTCCCTCCCACCCCACCGCCCGAACTTCTCCCCCTTTTGTCTTCTCCCTTTTGTTTTTTTTATTCCGTTCCAAGTTTCATGAAGACGTTTTACTCCTTTTTCCTTTATTCTCCTGCTTCAACGACTCTTTCACCTCTCGCCGGGCACGAACGTGGCACACACGTATGGTGAAATTGTGAGCTGTAGTGGAAGACATGTGCGTATATATGCATGTGTGTGTGTGTAGGGAGACAATGAAATCAAATGCATTGGTTATGCGGTGGATTTCATTTGAAAAGAGCGCTGATAAGACTTGATCATTAGACAGACACTTGGAGCAGCGATCACGATGGCGACTAACAACGGCCAATTATTACCTGGTTGACTAAAACTTGGTGAACGGGGTAACGGAATGTGCCGTCTGGTTGTTGCGCGCAGCGCGTCTACACACTTGGATTTTTTTCCAACACTTTTTTTTTGTATCTGTTATTTATAATGAGGAAATTGTGGCAAGGTATCCATAAGCGTCACACACACTCGACCGTACGCGGACAGTCTGACTCCTGAACTGTCTTTGGTCGGTGTCTCTGTTCGGAAACCACCACGAGACACGAGCACTGTTGCTACAGTCGTGTGTATGTATGTGTGCCTATGTGTGTGTGAGTTTCTGTGTGCGAATGATTGTTGAGGGGTGTGCGCAGCCAGAGAGTTGGCGGCGGAGATTGTGGTGAGGGATATGGGAGTGATTGGTGATGCGAAGGAGTGGGAGAAGCTGTTCGGGAATATTCTTCGGTTGCATGCTGTGGAGGAGCGGTGGTTAGTGAAGGCGGTACAGTGCATGGGCACCAGGGGGAGACACGTGATTGGACAACGGGCCTCGCTTGCGCGGTTAGGTTTTGAAATGAACAGATCATTTCGATTGACAGAACATGACAGCCAAGTTGCATTACGGAAATCGCAGGGTTCTGGCATCTAGCAATTATAAAGAGGAACAGCTGAGGGTTGTCTTTCACTCCTTCTCCGTATCTAATAGAGGATCACACGGAGTTTATTAATCATTATCGTCCACACAATGTCTGACATTCGATGTGTACATTGTTGAGTACAAGCCACTGTGGACGATGACATGAAGAACACCTCGGCACATGGAACAAAAAACGCGATTCAAGTATGTCACAAAAATTCTTATTATTATTTCATCCATAATCTACTTTGTCGCGCCTACTTTCGCGATATGCGAGACCAATAGATATAGGTTACTGTGGAACGGTTTAAGGTTTTACAGTTTCGTATTTTGCGAATATCTTCATATTTAGAAACTCCAACAAAGGCTTTCGGGCTGTATAAAGCAGCAAGAGTTTGCAAGTCGAGATAATGTCATAATGTAAAAAAAAAGAAAATCTCTGTTCTGTTTGAAAAAAAAAACGGAAAGTGATATATGTATAATTTCTATAGATACCGCATAGGAAAATATCTACTATATAGTATATAGTACATAGTATATAGTATATAGTATATAGTATATAGTATATAGTATATAGTATATAGTATATAGTATATAGTATATAGTATATAGTATATAGTACATAGTATATAGTATATAGTATATAGTATATAGTATATAGTATATAGTATATAGTACATAGTATATAGTATATAGTATATAGTATATAGTACATAGTATATAGTACATAGTATATAGTACATAGTACATAGTACATAGTATATAGTACATAGTACATAGTATATAGTACATAGTATATAGTACATAGTATATAGTACATAGTATATAGTACATAGTATATAGTACATAGTATATAGTACATAGTATATAGTATATAGTACATAGTATATAGTACATAATATATAGTACATAGTATATAGTATATAGTATATAGTATATAGTATATAGTACATAGTATATAGTACATAGTATATCGTATATAGTATATCGTATATAGTATATCGTATATAGTATATCGTATATAGTATATCGTATATAGTATATCGTATATAGTATATCGTATATAGTATATCGTATATCGTATATAGTATATCGTATATAGTATATCGTATATAGTATATCGTATATAGTATATCGTATATAGTATATCGTATATAGTACGGAGGGTGGGGCACAACGGGCCATGGTACGTAATGGCATGCTATAGATATACGGGGAAGGCTCATTGCCCACATGTGTCCCATTATGCCCCACCCGACTCAATATGACTTATATTTAAGTCAGCATCTGACAAATATGTGCGTACTATTAAAATAATTAACATTTTGGAAAGCGCAGTGGTTTAGTTGCGGTGATTCAAGTGCAGTGAAAGATCTGACTCAAATTTTCCCGCTCTTTTCTAGACACAGTTTTCTCAAGGACGTCAGGCGCAGAGCTACCACCACAGTCACAGTAGAATACGTTGGCACCACCTGAATTCTCGAAGAGACGTAAACAAGAAGAATGTTGCTGTCAATGCTGTCATCAATTATTGAAAACGAAATGATGTGTATTGTATAGCATGTGAGTTCCGGTTGTCCAGTAGTGGTTGTGATATTCAAACCTGAGGTCTGAGTGCTACAGCTAAAATGGTATGATAGTTGAAACATTGATGGTATATAAATGCAAGACGTTTACAGTATCTAGAAGGTTAACGGACAATATATGTCTTATGTACAATATATGTACTTTATTTACTTTTGTTTTCCATAATTTGATAGTTGCTCCATGTGCGTTAAATAGTTTGGAGAAGGGATAGGATTTTTTGAAAATTGAATACGTGGGAATATCAATTAAAAATTATGGTGTCATTAAAGAATCGTATCATCAAAAAATCTTAATTTTCAAATTTTAATTTTAAATTTTTTGAGGTTTTCAAAAGTCCATAATTTCAAACTACAAAATTTTGGTCAAAGAACATATTTTAACTTTTCCCCATGTTTGCTTACTTCTAGGATTTTCATCAAAACATCAACCAAGGAGCAATTTGCTTTATCTTATTTCACAGTTCAATACAGAAATGATAGAAATTTATAAAGTCCATTGAACGAGTACATGTGATAATCAAATACCTGAAATACAAGAATTGATCAAGTCAATTCGAAAAACGAAGATTATTTCATTTAATTTTCTTTGCAGAATCTTCTGTGTGGAAGGTGGAGACATGTAGGGAAGCCCCCATAGACAGCAATGTTACTGGAATTGTTCTTCACATCACGGGTTGACCAAATGATGCGAGGATGGTAGGTCATCCAAAGTGGTGGTACATCTTGAACACTGGCAGAAAAAGTCTCTGACACGAAGAATCCATTCCCTTGAGAGGAGATTTTTTCCAAAAGTTAAATTGCCACATGAGGAATGAGTCCCAAATGTTAGTGGAACGCAGTGAATACATCGACATATGCAAATAATATACAAAAAATCCAAAGTTTAAATTAATACAAAAAAACTTTAACTCAAACATTAACTTAAAAATTTTACTGAAGTACAAAAGATCAAAGTTTTCTTCCTATTCCTTCACTAACTCAAGTATGTGTCCTTCTCTAGCTTGGAGGATCTGAAGTCCGGGTCGAAGCCTGAATGCATCGACAGGCAGCCGAAACTTGATATGGTTGTATCAATCAGAGAAAATTTGACGAGGTAGTTCCAACGTGCAGGATTGAACGGGCCTTGGTGAGTTTTATCATTTAAAGGTCTTTGCACAAGTGAGAGAAATTTTCCGGTCAACTTTAATCAACATGGCTTGTTTCTTATTTAGTAGATTCTGCACATCTGATCTACGAACCCTTGGATGCGTATGGATTATAGATCTTGTGGAGTGGTAAACCGAGGTAGTATTAATTTGTCTGTAGTTTGAGCCTTCTCATAAATATCTCAGAAACTAGAGGAGATTTAGCCATGTTTATGAAATCTTTTTTGAGCAATTTACTCTTCTCTCCAAAAAGTTTGTCACAAAAAAGTCTTCTGTATCTTTTCTAATTTCTGAGATATTCGTGAAAGAAGTAGACTGGTGGCAAACCACCTTATGCTACCACTTCGCTACGGAAAGACTTCCAGGGCAGAACGAACATATGTGGACTTCCATATGAGAAGGGCCTGGCTCTAAGGACTTGGTCGAATTCAGTTTCCGAGGTAGCTGAACGCAGGTATTATGAAGAATACGGTATTTAGACATAATAGTTCAACAGAATCAAAGCTCTACAGTAACTGACTAATCCATCATTAACGCTGTTCATACATTTTTTTTATCAAGTTCAAGACAATTGGCTAAGCAATGCGAAAAACAATAATGTTAGGATATTTTGCGAATATCTAACTGCCAATGGTTCAGTTGCAGCCAACTGCTTGCTAGCACGTTCTTCTTAACAAATTTGAAGAAGCTACTCTAATAATTACTATTCTTTACAGGTTCTAGTCTTGCACCTTCGTGGGAATATCTACCAACGATTTGAGACAGATGGACAATATATACTTCCAGAAAAAAAGGAAAGGACGTCATGGAGAGTGGATGGATTGTATGCGAGTCATAGCTTCGGGAAATAAAGAAGAAAAAAACTGTATACAAACTAACTGAAGCGATCTCCCTGGAAGCTTCTCATTGACTAAGGATGCTACAGAAGAAGGGTGGAATATGACTGCAAGAAGGTGTTGGGGGTACGAATCTGATGAAGACTTCTCATGGCTCCACTTTAATTACAAATCAAAAATTGTTGGTCGAAAAAAATTATCCCCCTGTGGCAGACTTGCAGTCTTGTTACGAATGGATTCGTAACTAATAATTTTCAGGATTTCGACAAAGAAAAAGAAGGACATTCTGTGAAGTAGAGATCAGTTTTTTTTACTACACAGTCCCTACTATATAGCAACTATTAATAGGCATCCTTCTTGTAGCTTCTCATTCAATTCACTATACTGAGAAAAAAAATTACTAGCATTCAGCAATTGGATGATGTTGCAACCAAAATGCATTCATCCCATTGCAAGTTTACTCAAATCAAGGCAATTGTTTTTTCATTTGAGAAAATTTTCTTGATTTGAGGAAACTTGCAATTAGATGAATGCATTTTGGTTGCAAAACGACCCAATTGCTGAAGGCTAGTATTTTTTTTCCTCAGTGTAGTTGATTGATGTCTCCTGACCAAATATACCACCTGCCCCATTATGCCCCACCCTTCTCCAGATTACAGAGATAAAGAGAAATTTCTAATTTTAAAAATTCTGTGGATGAGGGAAGGCAGCAGAGGAATGGAGAGAAGTCGCAATTATTGTCCGAAAAATATAGTTTTGTATACGAAAAATGGAACTAAATCTTTGATACCAACGAATGAATGATTTATTTTTTGTTGAAGCTTCAAGAACTATCCACAATTCTGGAATAAAATATCCTCATCCTGATTCTAGAGAAATAAATATCTCCCATTCGGGAGTGAAATATCCTCAAAGCATGAATAACAAAGCCCTGGATGGAGAATAAAAATAGGTTTGTCAATGTTTGTATTCCCAAATCAAAAATATTTTTCACCCAAATCGGATATATGAATGTCCCTATAGGATATTTCAATCCGAGGATTTTTTTCCAGTCATATAAATTTCCTCTAATTGGCATTTTTCATCGAAAAAAATCGGGTATTTTTTCTCGTGAAATTCTCATAAAGGAATCTTATAAGAATGCCTTCGGACTTTTACATACTTGTAATACGGGAGATTATGCCACTCTCAATGGAATTGCGAATCGTCAATTATGTCATGAACCCAATATCATTCCCGGTAATGAGCCCTAGCAATAGGAATCCATCCATTAACTATCGACATCTATAATGAGACGCATCCCGACGCTTGGATGCATACGTGACCGCTCATGTTGTAATAGCTCAAAAAAGAAATGCAAACAAGGGGCCGCTATCCAACGGACATGCTGAAAGGTTTCTTCGATACGGTAAATTATACGCATTTTGCATTTATATACAATTCCGTAAATCCCGTAAATATTCTGATGAAACAATATGCAATCATCTATTATGCCGCACTATTCTCTGGTAATGTGTAAATTTATGCAACAGTCAATTGAACGTCGGAACCGGTTGCATAAAGACATTTTTCCAAGATTTAAATTTTTTGAAAGGTTCGTACAGATCATTCGACATTAGCGGTTCAACAAAATTTCCGCTATGTAGCGGGTAAATTATTAAGAATGAAAATGATCTCTAATTGGGGAAGAAGAAATTGGTGTCTTATTTAATATGGAGGGGGATTAATTTTTTAAGTGTCCCTTTGATACGAACATACACACAGACGCGCAAAGTCGAAGCTTAGGTACAGCGGGTGGAATCTACTACTGCTAAGTTTTTAGGATTTTTGAACGGTCCAAAATTTTCGGTTCCCTAATTTTCAAATTTTAGTGGAACTTCCGGCATTTTTGAAAGTTTGTCATTTCTTTCAAATTCGGGAAGATGTTTTTGATGTGAAACATTGCATGCGGCGCAGGGAATCGGAAAAATTTGCTCTCGGGATAACCAATTTCCTTGACTAATATATATAGATATACTCCATTGCTTACCCATCGCCCCCTCTATGCCAGCGACGCAAAGGCGATGCGCACAAGTTGTATGTGCATATCAAGATACGCTGGAGCGTTTCAAAAATTTTTGAAAAGAATCGGACATTTTTTTAACGAATTAGAAAATGTTTGAAACAAGTGCTCAAAAATTAGAAGAATTTTCAATGCATTTCGAAAAATGTTGGAAATGTTTGGAAAATTTAGAAAAGTTTTGGAAAAATTTGGGAACAATTTTAGAACAATTTCGGAAAGATTTCGAGAAAAAATAGCTCATTTTGAAAAAACTGGGAAAATTTGTCTAAAACTTACAACAAAAGTGGAAACATTTTGTAAGAATTCAGAAGAATTTTGAAAAAAATTGGATTTTTTTTAAATGGAAAATTTAAATTGAAAATATGTTGGTAAAAGTTCGGAGAAATTTCGGACACTTTTCTAAAAATTTCGGAAAAATTTGCCACAATTTTGAAAAAAATTAGAAAATCTTTGGAAATGTTTGGAAAATATGAAAAATTTGGGAAAATTTTCTACACTTTTGAAAAAACTTCTCAAACATTTAAAAGAACTGAGTATTTGGGAAACTCCAATAATTCTCGAAAAATCGTCAAAAATTTTGGATCAATTTAGCCTCACTTTGTTTCTTATCTGCAACAGAACGAAATTTCGAGAAGGTTTTTCGCTAAGAGAAATTATTCGTATTTTGCATTTATACAGAAGTCCATAAATCCGGCAAACATTCTGATGAAACAATATGCAACCGCGTATTATACCGTATTATTCTTTGGTAATGTGTAAATTTATGCAATAGTCAATTGAACCTCGAACGTCTTGCATAAATTCCGGAACAAAATGCTGAATTTTACGTCCACTTTAATTTCAGGAATGGAGGTATACTAAATAACTGAAAATGCCGTAGGAATTGCTTTATTGAATAAAGACCACGGAGTACGGAAATTGTTCGAAAAAAAGGATATCCGTGTATTTTACTGGAAAAAATATTGTTGAAAAATTGCAGCAGGGCTGGACTATAATTTTATGCAATTTATTTCATGTGGCATTATGGACGAAAAGATATAAAAAACCGTTTATCAAATTATTGTAAAATGTTAAGTCGTAAATTTTATTGCTTGGTTCCTACTGGCCCTTAATGACAATTCATTTCAATTAATTACAATTCAATTTTTTTGAAATATTTTTTCCTGATTTCTTGAATTTATAAAAGGAACTCAAAAAAAAATTAATAAGAGCAAAGTAGTGAAAGGAGCGATCACCCAAATTTCTAAATCTCATCATATCCTACAAAAAATTAAATATCTCAACAACGGTGGTAGATGGAGAAAACTTTATAGGACGAAAAATGTTCCTCACTGAAAGATGCACATTTTATGTTTTATGACTTTTTCTCTAAACTGCATAATTAAGGCCTAAACCGCGGGTAGAACGTGCCGATGACTATCGAGTTATTGAATCTTGCGCATGCGCACTCCGCCCGACTGAGATTTTTAAAAAATGTCAGAACGGAATTAGAAATTCAGGACTTGCATCTGGGATATATTCACCGGAAAATGCAGGACAACGCTAGACCTGAGTCAGTTGAACACTTCAATATCGATTTTTACTACAAAAATATATTTTTTTAAACATATTCGCGCAGGGAATAAGAGCGCAAAAATTTAATCGCGATAGGACAATTCCTGGTTCCATCTTTCGTATTTTCTTGGCATACCAATCGCATTCGCCCTTACCTGGGGGTCGCCTGAATATATATAACAACGAATCTCCCCAATCCGATCTCCCCATGAGCATTGCACGGGAATGCGTTTAGAAGAATAATTTTACGAGCGCATTGTTTCCTTTTTGCAGATAACACAGAAGAAATGGCATGAATGTGCGATTCGGAACTGAGATTTTTTTCCTTCTCCATACAATTCTTTCCCACCCTTTTACCAAACCAAAAGAAGTATCAACATTTTTTTTTCACCCCTAAAATTGATTTGAAAATTCAAAAAAAATTTCAAAACTGTTCCAAATTTTCAAAATTATAGCATTCAGAATTTTTAAATTTTCCAATTTTTTCAAATGTTTCCAATTTTTCGAATTTCACATTTTTTTTCGAATTTTTCAATTTTTTCAAATGTTTCAAATTTTTCAAATTGTTGAATTTTTTCAAATTTTTCAAATTTTTCAATTTTTTCAACTTTTTCAAAATTTTCGAATTTTCCAAATTTTCCAAATTTTTCAAATTTTCCAAATTTCTCAAATTTCTTAAATTTCTCAAAATTTAAATTTTTTTGGAAATCTTAAAAATTCGGAAAATTTCCAAAATTTGGAATTTTTGAAAAAAAAAAAAAATTCCTTAATGGGTCCATTTGTTCATATAAAGAGCAATTTGGTACTTGAGTTCAAAGTACTCATGGAGAAAAGTCGGTACTCTAAATGGAAATATTTGCATTTCCTTGGGGTTACGAGATGGCCAGTGTGGAATCCTCGGTGATTGCTTGCTCTGTACATCGTACATTCTCGAACAGGTTCACCGCAAGATCGTTCCCTTCCGGCAGGTGCGATAAACTCTTCTCCTTTTGCTCTACAGTAGAAACAGACGCGTAGGTACAGCCACTTGCATCCAGTTCACATGCCATTTTCACTCCTTATATTCCCCACTGAAATTTCCGGGAACGGAATTATAATTTTCTAACTTTATATCCAAATGTCTATTTTTCATAAATTTCGGAGAAACCAAAATAATTTTTTTTCAGAAAATTTTATGTTTTAAAATTTTTAAGGTGTTCAAAAAAAATACTATTTTTTTAAAATGCAACCGATAATTCTTCATATTCTATTCCATTCTCTTACAGCGAAATTTTCAGGATATGCTCGACAATTTTGAAGATCTTGTGATATTACATATGAGAGTAATTCACCCCACAATCTCAATTTGCGTCGTGGCAATTTTAAAGTAAAATGTAAATCAAAATTTGAGGTAAAAATGTTAATTATCTCATCGCCACTAGATTTCATTTCAACATCTTTCGAGATGCGAGTGGCATTACGTGGACCAATTTCGGTTAGTCGAATAAATCTCCTGGAAATTGAAAGTTGAATGAATCTTGCGGCTCTGTAATCGGCGAGATTCTCGTTATTAGTTTTGAAACAAAAAAAAATACGCTTTTCATTTCGCGCGTTTCATTTTTCAGTAAATTTTCAAAAATTTATGCATCTGCAAATGTTATGAAATTATCAAAAATTTGGAAAAAAACCGGAATTTTAAAAAAATAACGATTTTTTTGTTAATTCTGAAAATTTTTTCCTTGAACGGTTTCATATCGGATTAATTTTGAAAAATGCTGAATTTGTTATTCTTGTTGTTCCATAAATTGATAGGAAAATTGTTTTTTAAGAGTATTTTTATAAAAAAAATAATTACATCCTTAAAACTTTCATATCACTTTCATTGAGTGTGAAAGTGCTCTGAGGACGCGATCGATGTCACAGAGTGAGGTCAAAAAAATGAAATAATTATAGAGGACCGCTGATGATTAGCTGTCTAGAAAGTCCCCCATTCTACCGCAAACAATCACTTTAATTAAATTATCGAATCGATTTCTTTATCTGATGACAATGCACTTCTCATTGCGCTTATAGGAAATCTATAGACAACAGAGGAACTTATGTTAATGTAAAATGTAGAAGAAATCTCAAAGAATTTTAGAACTTTGGATAATTTCCAGATAAAAAAAACTCGTTGAACATACTGAAACACCCACATCCACCCACCGACCTGCACCCACATCAACCAACGCCACCTACATCCACACCCACCTACATATCTACACCCATACCAACCAGCATCCACCTACCCACCGAACCACCTAGCCACCCACCCACCCACACACCCACCCACCTACCGACCCACCCACCCACCCACCTACCGACCCACCCACCCACCTACCGACCCACCCACTCACCCTCCTACCCATCCACACACCTACTCACCCACTTACCCATACACCCACCTACTCATCCACCCACCCACACCCACGCATCCATCCACCCACATTCACCCATCCACCCACTCACACCCACACTCACCCACCGACCCACATACTCCCACAACCTCTCACCTATACCCATCTAGCTACACTTACCTACAGAATACTGCCAAATATCGCAAAATTACAAGCTTCCTACAATTTCCTTCTTTACACATGTAAAAATAATGTACGTTGATTTCAACGTCTTTTATTCAATCACAATCCTCTTGTTTACGTTTGTCGGCACCTCCGGCTTTCCTATTAATTGCATTACATTACATTAACAAAAGCCCGTCTCAATTCCAACGATTTCGTTTGCTTGCGTCAACAGTTCCCCTAGAAAGGTATATATATGTTATAGCGCGCTATACGCAGGAAGTCACTTGGTGACTCTCCCTCGATTTCTGCAATATCTCGACAGTGACACGCCACTTCGATTCTCTCGTCCATATTTCCTTTACCTTTCACTTTCGTTGGTGCATCACCCTTTGAATTCTTTTCAATGATCATGTCAATTACTCACAATACCTTAGTAAAATTCAATTAATTCGAAAACAATTGTCCTCTTACTCGCCACCTAATTCCCATGGATGTAAGTTTATTGCATAAAAGATACGTTGTCGCATCTTAGGGGAAACGCAGTGCAGGATATGAGAGAATATGCTGTCTAATGGGAACGTAAATTTTCCTATGCTTGTAATTTAGAATCTGAAAAATTTTATAGCAAGTCAATTGTGTAGTTAATTTTCGCGAAAAACCTTCTTTCACAACCTTTTTTGATTTTTGTTCCCCCAAAAATTGAGAAATTCAGTGGGCGGCGCAACGCTCACCATGCGACCGATGGCGTTGATCGGAGACGTGCGAGTACCGAAGGGTTAAGAAATTCTCATGAGTGAAGTCCAGCGCCACGTGACACAATAAAGTTCTTTCCCGCGAAAGGAGCTTGAATGGTACCAAGCGGCAAAGTTGAGAGACGGTCCGTCAGGTGTCGTTGGTTACGTTGGTAGCGGTCGTCTTGAAAACACCTGACGGCTCTACCAGTGCGGCATGGGCTTGTGTACCAGGCACTTCCTTAAAAACACTGGTAGCAACTTGACGTAAACAAGTCAATTATTCGCAACGAACTCTCCGTTTAAAACTGTTAAAAGCTGTCCCAAAATTCAACAAGTGTCCAAATCTTCAAGACCAAGTGAGGTGTACAAGCAGGTTGATGAAGCCTTCAAACGTTTGTTTATACTCAAAGTCTTGAGCAGGCCACGTAAAGCTTGAAAAAAAAAATGGATTTGCACCCAGGCTTTGATAGAGAAAGTTAAAAACAGTGGTAGCAACAAATAAACTTTTCTTCGCATTCTTCAGACAAACGGATGTAATAAATTGTGCAAAACTGTGTCAACCTCGGGCGAGCTAAGGTGGTTCAAATAACGGAAAGAGACAAGCAAGATGAATTTTGATCTACATGAAATGTCCATGTAGATTTATATTTCCGAGCCAGCTAGCAATCAGAACATTTGGAAGCACTACTCCACCTGAAACGATCGAAATTGATAGAAGCGATTCGAATGATCAAATGAAAGATGATGGATCAATTGTGAAGAACACTTGTTTCTCCCTGAAAGTGTTTCACTGGATAACGTGAATTATAACATGAAAAATGTAATGAATTTGTGTGGTGAAACGAGTGAAGCTCCATTGTGAGCTTGTGATTTAGATTGAGAAAGTTGAGGTATTCCCACAGTATGAAAATGCTGGTAGGCCGCCTAATGCTGGCGGCAACTGCATTTATATTGGTTATTGGTGAAACAACATCGAGGAGTCAGATGCGGGAGGAGTTGGTAGCCCAGGATCGGCAGATTGTTGACAAAGGTGAGGTGTCAGCTGATTGATGACAGTTTTGCGCAAGCAGTCATGGCGAATAAACACATATATATAGTCGACAATTGATGTTGATCATTTCCATATCTTTAACATCGAATCAGGATTTGATGTTGGAGACCCAATAACTTCTAGAGAGAAGAGAGTTCAGTTCTGATAGAACGTATTTCGAAGATAAATTCGATAATTATGATATATGAAATCCTTTCTCAGCCAAGAATGCCGTATACGGAACATTCCCTCGGGATACAGATGTTCCCGTACGAGAATTAGGTGATTTGACCCAGTTTAGTTTTCCCAAATGGACATTGACGAATAGTTGACGGATGAACATTTGACAAAGCTAATCTGCATTTCTCAACCGATACATTCATCAACTATTAACTATCGTTCATTGATGACAGTTGATGGATGATGGCTAGCACGATATAAAAGATTTGTTTGGAAAGTTCAAATGATCTGGTCCTTTCAGGTGGGCCTCTTCCATCTTCTGTGAATCCGAATGAATAGATTTGTGTTGTCCATTTTAACAGAGCCGGCTTCTGGTACCAATTAGTTTTCTCAAACAAAAAATTAATCCTTCTGGTGCATCTTTATGGTATCATATCAGCAGGTTCAGGAAGCCGATCTCGACCGACGGACGTTCAACTCCTCATAGCTTCCTCAATTTTGCTCGGATCGATGTAATGTTTTGATACAATATTCTTGAGATGTACATTAAAAAAAAAAACCAAAAAACGTTCGATTTCGGGGTGATTACAATAATATCGGGAAGTTAAAAATACCGATTCCCTGAGCTACTAACTAGTAGTTATGATGAGTTAATCAAAAAGTTGTTTGGGGCCGTATGTCGGTTTGAACTCCAGTTTATGATAGGTCAAGTTGAAACGTCCGATAATTCCGTCAGTTGCCTGATGGCCTCTTCAATAAGATCGAACTAACCCAGTTTCAAGAGGTCATCTCAAATACGATAAACACGGTCGCCATTCTCCGAGTCCTAATTTCAGACTTGCCATTTTGTAGTATTCTACAATGTCGAGCGATTATCTGAAACAGACTTGGGGAATAAAAAAACGAAATGATTGCCATATCCTGAAACGAGTCGGTAAATGATGTATTGAAGGCTGCTGCTAGGCGGAGGAGGGATGAATAATAATGGAGTGAGTCGTGAAGTAAACGAAATCCCACGGGTTTATCCTCTGCGACTTTGGATATTACCAGCAACGATGTCTACTGGTCCCCGCAATTCTTTGATACCAACTAATTTCCGAAGCTACCTGATTAGCACGGTGAATCTTGACGTTGCGGAAGGAAATCCAATTATTGATTGCCTTGGTACCGTCGATTGGAGTGCATGGTTAGCTGAACTACTCCATAACTCCAGTAGTTTAGCGATATGGCATCGCCAACAAGCTCCAAAAGTCGTGTGCTCATGAAGGGTAGATGTCTTCATCCTGCCCGGCATTTCAGATATGACTGGTACTTTCAAATTTTTCATTTTCTTGCTAAGTTCCCGAGCCTGAGCAATTATCTGCAGCAGAGAGGAGGATAAAAAAAATTGACCATATCCTGGAACGCATCGTTACTTGAGGTAGTGAAGGCTGCTAGTAGGAGGACGGATGAATAATAATGGAGTGAGTTGTAATATGGAAACTCTCCATTCATCTTCTGTGACATCACATGTTTACGATTGAAGTTGACCATTTACCTAGCACAGTAGTTTTGTTACCAAATGATTTTCAGAACCCTTCTATTATAAGGGCTAACCTCGTTATGAGAATGGCTTGAACTGTTCCATCGTCCAGTGGAAACTGGATGGAGTTGATATGCTCCATCATTCGTTTGGTGTCGTCAACAGGTTCGAAGTGTCCGAAGATCCGGCAATCCAGGTGGGAGCCTCGCAGCAGAGTCTCCAGACTCACATCATGTTGTGGCACGAGGTCGAAATTTTCATTTTCACGTCGACATAATTCCTCAGGTTCTCGGGAATCCGTAATTAAGGATTGTAATTTTAAGTCGATAACTACTAGTTCCAAATATATTAAGAACACCGATGTCGTACTGCGCGTGCGCAAAATCAAATTTTGGGTAACCATCGGGCTTAAGCCGGCAACAGGTCATGCGGTGATTCACAGAGAGTCGATTTATTTAACGAAGAAGAGGTCTGTCTCAATGTGTTCCCCTCAAAGTTGGACGATTATCTGAACCAGAATGAAGGATTCTTAGCCGGTAATTGAGGTAGTGAAGGCTGAGAAGGTTGAATAATAATGGAGTGAGTCGTAGTGTAGACGATACTCTCCATTCATCTTCTGTCAATTCACATGTTGAGCAGCCAAGGTAACTGCTCTATCTCCAAGTTTTGTTATATCAAATTGGTCCCAAAACGGCTTCATCATGATGGTGGATCTTGACATGCAGAGAGGAAAGCGCATCGGTAATTCCATCTTCTAATATAAACTGGGGTTTACGATGAACCGAGTTGCAATTACTGGGTCGGTGTGAGGCTCTCAATTTCAAAAAATCCGACTTTCAAGATCTGACCTCCATTAATATGAACGCTTCACATCCGACTCTTAATTTGAGACTTCCAGGCTTCCTGATGTACTCTCCAGAAATTTGAGCGATTATCTCAAACAATGAGAGAGTAAAAAAAAAATTGATTGCCATATCCTGAAACGAGTCGGTAGTTACCGTTGTGAAGGCTGCTGGAAGTAGGAGGGATGAATAATAATGGAGTGAGTCGTAATGCAGTCGGAAGCCCGCGGGTTGGATAAAAAAAAAATATTGAGTTGAGTATTTTTTATTATAATCGAGGCCCGTAAAACGTAAAATCGTGGATTGTTTGCACAGTCTAGGAGTCGTAGGAAAATCCTGCCAGTGAACGTCTGAACTTTGTTGGCTCCGCGGAATAGGAGAAAAAGAATGGGGGACTGAGAGGTGCATTGGAGGCACACGAGTACAGCACAAGTCGATCGTTTGCTGCGGCCTTTGCTCGCCTTTTTCCCCACCGTGAAAGTACGTTATATATTGCGTCTGTTGCACATTATCCTAGCGAGATTTTAAAATACCATTCAATTCGCTGTTTTAACATTATCTGTTGCAACAAATTCTTGGTGCATTTCTCCGGATTTAAGAGAAAAATGCAATAGAAAAATGGTTTTATGAATTTTGAGGTGCAGACATTATTTTCTGAGGATGCAATAAATTTTTAACTTTCAGATAGGGTAAGTTATTGTAATCACTCCGAAAATGAAAAGTTTCAAAATCATGAAATCGTCTGCTGAGTCTCCAGGTCTGAAACGACTGTTTTTGCAAACGTACCATCCGTTCAATTTTTATTAACAATTTTAGTTGTTTGTAACGCTGTATCTCCAGAACGGTGACAGATACGAGAAAAAGTGTTAAACAAAAGTTGTACCTCTTGTGAATCTACATATTTCATGTTTTATTACTTTTTTTGCTAGGCATCATATTTTACGAGATAACGATAAAAAATCATAATTCATCAATAGTCGAATTTGCGTAACTGATATACAACTTGAATTCATACGTGCATTGTCACACACACACACACACACACACACACACACACAGACTATCGGGAAGTTATTGATGGGACCCGTCGAGGGTCACATGTTTTTTAAGTATAGATGGGGCGGTGTGGGGCAAAATGGGACGGGGGTTCTGAAAAGAATATGGAAAGTTCTATCAAGGACTATGGAGTTCTGGGTTTTTTTTTGGGAGGTAAAAAAAATTAGGACAATTCATGGGAAATTCGGAAATGAAAAAATCAGCTCATAAATAAATGAGTGATTTAAATGAGGTATGAATTAATTAATTCAAGTGGAACTCGTTTAAATGCGCTATTGAGTGGTGCGTGTCTCACCCTTCGATGCAGTCACACATCAAATTGGATAGGCCATGCAGAAAGCTGGGCTAATGAGAGTGTGTGCGATGTTTAGAAATTTCCAGGCGCATGTATGCGATAAGAAGTCACTTATTAAGTTTCACCCGTCGGTCAGAGAGAATCGAGGCGAAAATAATAATGAATTGACGCGCTGGGACCCTCATCGAAAGATCCCTCTCTCTTTTACTTCTTCATACATAGCAATTTTTAATCATCAATCATTACTTGTCAATTACGATAAAAAAATTACAATTTTTATCCATCTTCTTTAAATTCCAGGCAATCAACAAAAAATATGCAATTTCATGCTCCTTCAAGTTAATGCGATTTCTTTTTTAATTTTGTGGATTGGAGAAAAATGAGAATTTATTTAAAAAATAAAGTAAATTCATGTTGCATTTTTTTTATCTCATTTTTAAATTTGACAATTTCAAAAAAAAATCAAAATTTTCGAAGAGTGACGAAAGAATTTTTTGTGTAACAGAATTTCGAGATAAAAATTACAATTACGAGATAAAGATTACAATTAATTTTTTCTGAATGTAGAAAGATACAAAAAAAAAAAAAATGGAGAAATTATGGCAAAAAAAAATCTTCTATTTCGATATTAAAAAAAAAAATTCTGGAAATTAGTAATTGGATGCGTTTTTTATTTGCAATATTTCTCTGTGCGAGTTGGAAAAGTAAACCTGGATAACGATGCGATATATCGGACGTACAATATATGGGCGAGTTGATGCTCGCTCAAGTGGTCGGTCTTATTGCAAAATCCCATAAGCAACTGAGGGGGCAATAGACTTTCTATTGACGCTAAAACAATAATCATCATGCCAACTAATACCACTGAGAAAATTAACACATCCTGAATCAAGCCTCGATGCCAAAACGGAAATTAGAGTCGAAATTTGAGGTTCGGGAAAAGTCTATTTTTAGGATTTTTTTTCTAACAATTTTGGAAGCGTTGAATATTTTTTGAAAATTTTTCATTCTTTTTTTAGAATGCGCAAAAAAAAAATTTACGTGTAAAAAAGTAAAAAGTGTTTTTAAAAAAAAGCAGAAATGTTGGAAATTAAAAAAAAAATTCACACTAGGGCGCAATAGACTTTCTATTGAGGCGCTAAAACCATCACCAACAGCTAACTAATACCATTATAAACGTTAACCACACGTTGAGTGAACCTCCGACTCGACAATGCAAATTAAAGTGCAACACTTGGGAAGCATAGCAATCTCTGCCGGAAAATTTCAACTATTTCTACAATTTTTTTTTGTAATTACGAAAATTAAAGACGCTTTGTATAATTTTAAGCGACTCAAATAAATTAATTCGAAAAGCGTTCCGAAGTTTTAAACGATTTGAAGAGAAAATTTTGAGAATATTCAAAACTTGTTCAAAATTTTTCACATTCAGAAAATTTTGACAAATTCACATTTTGCAATTGGAAATAAAAAAATTCTAATGCAGCAAAAATTTTTCGAAAACCGCAAAAATTTTCTAAAACTGTTAAAAATGCACAGAAAATTCCAAAACGTTGAAAAAAAAGTTGAAAACATAGAAAAAAAAATTAAGCAAAAATTGAACAAGTTCAAAAAAAATTAATTAGAAAAGAATGGATTAAAAAAAAAATAAAGAAAAGTGATTGGAACTGAAATTGAATAAATTGAAAAAAGAATCGAGAAAGAGAAAAAAAGTTGGGAACTCATTGGCAAGAGTCAAATAATACCATTACGGGCCTTAACCATACGTTGAGCCTACCTCGCTCTATACAATGCAAATTAAAGTGTAACACACGAGGAGAATAGCAATCTCTGTTAGAATGAGGGTCAACGAGGTCTGTGGTGTGATTCAATGAGAAAACTTTTACCTGTCGTCGGAGTGCCGGCTTTTTCACCAGCACTTTCCGGGCATCATCTATGCCACGCAAAAGCCGGCGGGCATTTGTGGCAGATCAATTCCACTTATCAATTAGCATGCATATGGATACGACTTTTCGCACAGGTCAGATTGATACGTTGATCAATGCTAAGTCAATTTAAAGGCGTGTGAAAATCCCAATCGAAATGATACTCTAGGAGGAATAGGAGAAAAAAATCTGTGCGCTTAAAATTTTTTTTCTAGGAATTTTCTTGGGATTTTCTGAAATGTGTTTATCGAAATTTTTCAGAATTTTCCTGGAAAGGATCTAAAAAAATTTTGAAAATTTAGAAAAAAAAATTTCTGAAAAAGTTGGTAACGCATCTGATTTTTTTTAGAACTCTTTGAACCTTTATAGAAATTTTATGCAGATGTATGAAAGTTCGTAGTCTGGTCCAGAAATTTTTAGAGCTTTCAAAAATTTCACAAAAAGTTAATGAAATAATAAAAGTATTATTCCCATTTGTTTTCGTTCAGTTTATGCGCCCCGAAATGTATGCAAATACAATAAAAACTGTGAATAAAAAAATATTAAAATTGAAAATAACAATCGCAATGAGCATTTAAATTTTTTAAATGTTCATTTCGATGATTCGTACTTCACGACTCATAAATATAACTCAGTGGACCGTGTGATTTTTCATTATTTTTGCGCGAGCTGGCCAACTTTGAAAACCTATAATCGACATTTTTATCTCTTCCCAAATGGGCATTTACGACGCTTTTTGGCTCGAGGCACAATCACAGCATTTAATTCGAAATGCAGCAAAAAAAAAATCGACAAATTGTTTGGGTAATTGCGGCCGATTCTATTGTCGGATTTGGCGGGCCAATATTTTTTTTTTTAGTCAACCGGGGAAATTTATGAGCCAAGTGGAATGTTGATTGCACCCCTTCAACTCTGTTTTTTCCCCTCTTCTTCGAGTTGATTCTGCCAGGCGGCTATACTTAAGGACATAATGAAAACCTTAATGAATTGGAAAAAAAATTCAACAATGCGAAATATTTCCAAAATTTACAGAAAATCCAAAATTTGGAGAAGTTGTAGAAACTATAAAAAAAAACACAATATTGATTTGCAGAATTGAAAAGAAATTCAAAATAAATAGTAAAATCCTATATATATATATATATATAAAATAAAAAAAAATTGCGTGTGGCTGGAAGCGTGTGGAGCATCCTTAAGGACATTAATATACCCAAAGGACTCGCATTATCCATGCACAACTCCACAGCCCTCCTGTCCCTCATGTTGATACCTATCCCATTATCCCGGCCAATGAATAGTTTATGCTCATTTTTTTTTCACTCCCAGACCCGCTGCCAATCTGTCTGCAAAGAAATAAAAACACGACTACAGAAACACGGGCTCCATGTAATTTTCCATGACTAATGCGTAGCGCAACAGTAAGTGGACTCCAATTTCCATAGGCCTGGCTTTTTGCGGTTGTCAGATGGAATTTTGACATTGCAAACGGAGAAAAAAGAGGGTGGGAAAAATTACCGTGCCATTTGATTGAACAGTTTGCGCCACTTGGCTTTTTTTACACAGAAGTGCGGAGATAGAAATATTCATTTTGGAACTCATTCAAATTATACAGGACCTAGGTCAAACTGTTAATACTGTTAATACGTAGTTTCCAAGGTACCCAAGCCTGCCTGTTAGTTTGTAAATATTTTGAGCATGGAAAATTGTAAGAGAAATGGGAGTCAAAAATAGCCTGTAAAAAGGAATAAAAGAATTCATCATCATAATTTTGGAGACCAATTCGGGAATATCTATTTCCGGCCCCGGGATAAAATATCCTTGCTTCGGGCCGAGGATAAAATACACCGCGGCCCCGTTCTACATTCATGTCCCACCATACCCCTCGCCCCATTATGCCCCACTACCCCCTAGTTTTCACGCGCAGAATGCGCCCAGATTGGCTCTTTATCGCTCTGTTTATTGCGTCAGGTGCGTGGCGCAGGTGTGACTTGTTTCTCCTCAAGCGAACGCTTCACGCAACTCTCTACCCCGTTGGTTAACATTATTATCCTGAAAAAAAAATAACAATGGCATCTGGAGCCATGTTAAGCGAGATAAATCTAAACCGGAAACGGATGTACTCCCATAAAAGCCTTTTAGACCACTGGACTTGCTTTTTAAAAAAGTAAAAGTTTGGATTAAAATTCTTAACACGCACATGAATATTAATCTTCCGATTTCCTTTCTTTCTACTGTTTACCACTTCTCTACTTTTTAAGGCTTTGCATTTTTTTGTTTTTGGTTTTTGCTTGCCGTCACCTGATGAAATTCGTAACATTTTTTGAGATCGTTAAAATTTTTTTTTATTTACTTTTCAAATTTTTTCCGAGCCCCCTCCCCCCTTCCCCCCACCGAGTTATTCAATTTGTAAGTCGACCAATCGGAGCGTAGCTCCGCCCCGCGCACCAGGGGTTCTCAAATTGGTCGTTTCTGGACCTACCGCTGGAACAGTTGCGGCATCAACACCTGCGCCGGTGGCATGCGAGCGGTTCTGTGGCCTTGAGACGTCAAATCCGAGATTGACAGAATTGAGTTGAGAAGCACTGTTCGATGAGCCGGAGCTGTGCTCCTATTGGCCCACTTGAAAATTGAATAACGCGGCGGAGAGGTTTGGCAGGGAAAAGTGGAAGGGCAGTTTTGACCCCAAGTTTCACCCTCTGGTCACCCCCAAATATAGACGACAATGTTGTGGAACACCCTCTATATATATATATATATGTATTTGGGGCATGGCGCCCAGGGTGTATATATATATATATATATATGGGTAGTAAGGAATTAGTATAAGGTGTTATGTAGAATGCAAATGTATATAATTGGGAATAGATGTAATTATATATGTGATCTGTAATTGGGAACGGAAGTACTTTGTAACCCGAAGGGGAACAAATAAACATATATCTAATCTATATAGATATATGGGGTATTGCATATCAACTTGGACAACCCGTGACCCTCACCTCATCAGATTTCGATGGCGATTTTTTCTGGGGTTTTACCGTAAAAAAAGTACTCTCTAATTTTTTCAGTTTTTTTTTTCAATCAGGAAAAATCTGTAGGAAAAATAGGATTTGGATATTTTTTGAGATTTTTTTCAGAATTTTAAATCCGGGCCGATTTTTGCTGATTAAAAAAAAATCTGAGTTTTTTTTCTCATGGCAGAACCTGAGAAAAAATGGCCATCACAATCTGAAGAGGTAAGGGTTATGGGTTGTCTAAGTTGGTATAGAATATCCTATATATATATATTCTGCCTTGGCATACCTTAACTTTGGATGGCTTGAGTTTGTAATTGTGAGTTATGTTGAGTTGTCAAATGTTAATTAGACGTGTAATCAATATCAAACAACACAACTGATTCAAGACGTCAAACAGGCCCTTGAAATGAAGCTAAACTGGTCTAGACTAGTTTTCTCAACGGAGTGGATGTAAAAATATTGGATAGAAGAAAGATGCTATGTCTCATGACATTGAATACAAGCGATGATGCCCTTCTTGCTCGCATTCCGATGATGCGCCCTGACCACGGTGAGACAGGCTCGGGTTAACCGCTCTCCCAGGGACTACCAAGTGTATCTCTTTCGCCTCCCATCCCTCCATTACCCCCCCAGAAGGTTTTTTTTTATTACCCAGCCTGTGGAACTGCATGTAGAGTCGCTTGCGCATCTCCCTCGTTACGCAGTTATCGATATGCGCAATATGAGTGGCAAAAAAAAATTTCATCTCAGAATCGGGGATATTATATCCCCAAATCCTCACATCCCCGAATTCAGATGTTGGTTTTTTTAAATAACATTCTGGAAATTTTTATGTTCGTTTTAATTTGCTTGTTCCATTTTTCCTCCGAACCAAATGTTATTCATGGGATCGGTAGTTGTGTGCAAAACGCTCTCCCAGCAAACATGGAGTATACCCCTTTTTGCTTCTATCCCTCTATTACCCCCTCCATGCGCATTTTTTTTTTATTATTGATGTTGTGGAACTGCAAGTAGAATCCCTCGCGTGTCTCTCTCTCGGCCATACATTTATTTTCCAGTTTTTTTTCTACGGCGTTTGAAAGTCACGGAGTGGCCGCAAACGGGATGGATAAATCGCTTCTTTCGTTTTTACCGTGGTACATCTCAGCTCATTGGAATTTTGAACAAAAAAACAATGGAAAATTCGGACACTCAGCAGAATGTACAAACAAAATAGAAAATTTGAAAAATCAGAAGAATTTATGATGAAGTCAAGTTGTATATCAGTTACGCAAATTCGACTATTGATCGATTGTTATGATTTTTTATCGATATCTCGTAAAATATGATGCCCAGCAAAAAAAGTAATGAAACATGAAATATGTAGTTTTATGAACGGAACAACTTTTGTTGGGCACTTTTTCTCGTATCTGTCACCGTTCTCGAGATACAGCGGTATAAACAATTGAAATTGTTAATAACAATTGAACTGATGGTGCATAACCCGCGCTGAAAATGTATGAGGAGCATGTGAAACGTCGAGAAACGTAAAATTTTCATGATTCTGAGACATTTCATTTTCGGGGTAATTACATTAACTTGCCCTATTGGGAATTTAAATAACCGAAAAATTGAAAAAAAAAAAATTTGGAAAATTTTCAGAATTTGGAATTAAAAACATATTTGTGGATGGAAAATTTCCAGGCTTCAATAATAACAATCGGTTTCCTGACTAAAATTTTCCATGTCCATTTCACAAAAAAAATATTGCAACGTATTCTGTGTCATCCCCATTTATTTCATTATTTAACTAATTAGTTGGCTTGCTATATTGCCCTTGTTAACGGATATAGTTCTGCATTTGATTAAAAGCCCCGCAAAGCGTAACGACTGATTCTGTAATGAGGATGCCAGCTAAATGACGTTTCCTCCGGCTATTTCTAATATCGTCCATGTAGTTGTGTAAATAACGCATGTACGTCACGGAAAAAATTTATGGGATATGCCATAGGATTCCTATGGACTGGCTCTAGAGATGCAATCTACTGACTATGTCATCCCACACCTCTTGAATTTTCATAAGTTTTCTATGGGGAGCTCACGAAAATCCCATGGGACCCCCATAGAACTTTTACACAACTTTATGGGGGTGTCTCGGATTTTCCATAAAAAAATCCTGTGGAAAAAGTGCGATTTTCCACATTTTCTTCCAGTCTCTCCCATCTTTTTTCTACGAAATTTTCCCATAGAATTGCCTATGGGAAGTTCTTCAGGAGCGGTCGAGAACGCTATGGGAAATCGGGGAAAATTTTTCAAATAATTTTACCCCTTCCGACAATTGTGGTGGTGGGCCCAAACTAAACCTGACTCTATAATCCAGTCCGACACCTCATTAGAAAGTTTCTCCTTTCCTGTGTTGAAGACGTACGTGCGCACTTCAACAAATTTTTCGAAACTTTTTCCGTCCCAAATGCAACACTATAATGTAACTTCATAATTTGTTGGATTGGATTACCACTTGCATAATTAATTCATTCGTTTTTGGGATTAACGCTGCAAAATTTTCCAAAAAAAAAAAACGAAAAAAATATTTTCAATTTTTTTTTTTGGAGCAAATCGAAAAAAAGATTCATATCTATGAGTTGTTTTTTTTTTTTACTTAATTATGGAAAAGTGAATTGATTTTTTTTGGGGACGTCGTGTTTGTGGTTAATTTGTGGGTTTCAAAAATGAGTGAAGGTGAACGTCAGAGAAATTCCAATGGCTCCTAACCAGGGTATAATCGTGTCTGCTGGATCTGGAGCACGCTCAGACATGAGTAGGAGGTCCGGATGCTGCGGAGAATGGTACAGGGCATCTCGGCTGTGTCTAGGGAGCCTATACCGGGCTCCCATGTGCTCCCAAGATTGATCGTTACAGCCTTACGTGCTATATCTCTTGTGTGGTATATCTTCAGGACAGTCACCTGCTTGCAAACGGTGATAACAAAACTGGTTTGACAATTTAAAAATTTATAACAATTTTGAACTAACTAAAAATTCTCAAAAATTGCGAACCATTTTTTTTGTCTTTTTTTTTAAAGTCACGTATGATTTTTTTTTGTGAACTTGAAATATTATAATGATTCAATCTTTGATAATTTGACTTGAAGTCCCATAGCAAAGCTCTCTGAATGTGAAGAGTCGTCTAAAAACACTCCGATTTTATTCTCCAGAATGATCAACATGAGAAATGAATTTTTGATTAATCTCATCGCGTTTTTTTCTCTCCCTCATCCTTCAAGAATGTGATAAATCACATGGACCAGTTGCGAGATGCATCATATTCCACACTTTATTATTTAATTTTAATCATGAAATTGTTCGTCTTAATTTAGTGCCTTTAAACCATTTTTGACAATTTTGAAAATGGGTGAAAAAAAAATTCCGAAAATTCATTTGTCAAGTTTCTATTTTTGTAAATAATTTTTCTTACAATTTTTATGATACGAGTCCAGTGGCGCGTGCTGCGCACGCGCATTTCCTCTTTTCACCGCACTGACTGGTGGCGCGTCGGTTTCGGTCTTACGGCTTTCGATAATTTCGATATATAGCGATAATTTCTTTCGTCTCGCCTGTTTACTTTAGGATAATGTTCCTCGGATTGATTTCTATCTGTGGAATTTCTATAGAAAAACTTCAAAAACCAAAGTTATTTTCACTAAAACAAGGAAAATAATTTTTTATTACTATTGGAATCATCAGAAGTTCTATAGAAATTATATGGAATTTTTTTTATTACGCAGGTATATCATTAAATTGAAAAATGAATTTTTGATCAATCTCAATTCATCATTTTTTCGAGAATTTGATAAATCACAGGGACCAGGTGTTGGATGCTGGGTATTTAGATCATTAATATTTCATCAAACCAGTTTCTTTATCACTATTTGCAAACAGGTGAGTGTCCTTAAGGTTTACCACACAAGAGCATAACCCTGTAACGATGCAGACGATCAATCTTCGGGGCTTATGAAAGCCTGCGCTTCATAATTGGGTTTTTTTTCCATCCTTCATGTTCTGTTTTTTGAAGATTTTTGAGAATTTGTGAACCATTGGGAACAAACTAATTTCAAGAATTTGTCAACATTTTTTTAGAAATTTTCAAATTTTGGACTTCAGAATTGGCCAGATTGGGATTTTGGAAATTTTTGGAAGTACCTTTCTCAAGCGAAAATATTGCTCATGCAAACTTCTCAATTGTAGTGAGAAAATTTATACATATTTTTCAATATCCAATAAATCTGAACGATGCCAAATTGGTCCGGAGGGGTACAAAATCAACCAATAATGATTTGCTGATCGAAACCAATTTGCTGTATCGAAATGGGCGTGATTACACGGAGTTGGTAGGAGAAAAAAAATGCAAGAATGAATCCTTGTACGTGCACCTCTTTAAAATTCTTCCAATTTTTTTAGGCTTAAAATTTCGAACCGGTTAAAAAGTTTTCAAAAATTTTACATTCTTGAAAATTTTGAACCGGTTAAAAAGTTTTAAAAAATTTTACATTCTTGAAAATTTTGAACCGATTAAAAAATTTTCAAAAATTTTACATTCTTAAAATTTTTTAGATTTTTAAAATTCTTGAAATTTTTAAAATTTTTGAAATTTTTGAAATTTCTAAATTTTTTGAAATTTTTGAAATTTTTGAAATTTTTAAAATTTTGAAAATTTTTGAAATTTTTGAAATTTTTGAAATTTTTGAAAATTTTGAAATTTTTGAAATTTTTGAAATTTTTGAAATTTTTGAAATTTTTGAAATTTTTGAAATTTTTGAAATTTTTGAAATTTTTGAAATTTTTGAAATTTTTGAAATTTTTGAAATTTTTGAAATTTTTGAAATTTTTGAAATTTTTGAAATTTTCGAAATTTTTGAAATTTTTGAAATTTTTTGAAATTTTTGAAATTTTTGAAATTTTTGAAAATTTTGAAATTTTTGAAATTTTTGAAATTATCGGAATTTTTGTGAAAAGGGTTGAAATTGTGCAGTCTCTCAAATTTGTCCAAGGCCCGATATTTTCCAAACATACCAAATATTTCAGATGTTTCAATTTCAAGAATTATTGCACCAAAGCGAATGGAAAATTAACCAATAATGATTTACCGATGGAATCGAATTTACGGTATGGAAAGGGGGACGATTACATCGAGTTGTTATAAAAATAATAAGTATGAGGATGGGCGCGCGTGCAGCATCCCGGGCTGATGCCCTCGTCCAAGGGAGATTCGTTTTCTTGTATGCATTATAGAATCTCACGGGGCGAATCTCTCGTTAGCGCTCGAGGTCAACGGGTTATGTCTATCATATTGTTCAGATGCTTGTAAGAAACGCCGTATCCGTAATAGCCACGCGGTCGAACGTGTGCACAAGATTGTTTCTCTCTCCCTCTCCCTCCCACTTCTGTGCTACATCTCAGATAAGAGGCTGTAACCAAATAAAGGGGTGGAGATGAGCCGTATAGGTGGAGGAGACGTTATCAGCATTTTAGATAAATAAAGACTCGGAAAAAATACAACTAGGTGGGTGTTACACCTGCTATACATTATATATCAATCGCTCCTTCAGTCAATACCTTTTCCTATCTCATATTAATTTTTTTGAATTTTTTTAGAACTCCTCGAAAATCTAAAATCTATCTATTTTGAGATTCTTGGAAACAATTTTTTGGAGTTCATTTTTTTTGGGGGGGAAGTTGGGACATAATTGGGACGGAGGCATTATGGGACAGGGCGCATGAGGGGAGAAGTGCAACATTGGAACAGGTGACATAATTGGACAGGGGGCTAATGAGACAGGTGACGTAATGGGACAGGGGACATAATGGGACAGGTGACATAATGGGACAGGGGGCATAATGGGACAGGTGACATAATGGAACAGGGGATATAATGGGACATGGGACATAATGGAACATGGGACATAATGGGACAGGGGACATAATGGGACAGATGACATAATGGGACAGAGGACATAATGGGACAGGGGACATAATGGGACATATGGCATAATGGGATAGGGGACATAATGGGGCATTGCACATAATGGGACAGGTGTATAATAGGACGGGGGCATAATGGGACAAGGGAATAATGGGATAGGGGAATAATGGGACAGGTGGCATAATGCGGCAGGGGTCATAATGAGACATGGGCCTTAAAAGGACATAATGGGACAGGGGCATAATGAGACGGGTGATGGGGGGGGGGGGTATAATTGAACAGTGGGTATGATGATTCAGCGAGTATTATGGGATAGAAACCGTAATGATACATGTGTATATTGGGACGGGGCGTAATAAGATCAGGAGTATAATGGGACAGTGGGTATTATGAGTCAGGGAGCATGCTGGGACAGGTAGCATAATGGGACTTGTCTACAAAATAAGACGTTAGATGTGCTGGGACAACCTCCGTCCCACTTTACATATGCGTCCCATAATGCCCCCTGCAGTGTGCCATCCTCGCCTGAATTTCGAAGGCATTCCAAAATTTCTGAAGATACTGAAAAATTGGAAAACAGGGGGAAGGAAAAAAAGGGAATTACTAAGATCAAAAAAGATAAAAAATCAAATTAAAAAAAAAATTGAAAATTTTGAAAATTTAAAAAACTAGGTTTTTAACATACTTGAGTATCAGCACCTTGAAAAAAATCATATCAATCACCTTGATCATCGTTATTATCTGAAATAGGTATTTTCGAATTATTACATCCCATTTTTTTGTTGGCTTACGTGACTCGGTAGTTTCGAAAATTGATAGAGTCATCATTACGAACACGTTCACGTTGAGATGAAAAAGCCGGAAATTTCAAACATTTCAAAATTTGAACTGCCGACCATTTAACAAGAAATAGAATTTGGAAAAAATAATTAAAAAAGGCACATATTGAAAAAAATGTAATACAAAAAATAAATGATTTCAAAACTCGAAAAAAATTTTTAAGTTTCACAGTTTTTTTAGATTGAAAAAAGTTGTTGCTTTTTAATTTTTAAAATAGCCCGAAAAATTGAAAAAAATGAAAACATCGAAAATTGAACCGATAAAAAAAAATTTAATTTTTTTTTGCAATCGCAAAAATGTAAAGACTTTGGAAAAAATAAGGAATTTTGGAAATTTATGACATCTTCAAACGTTGGAAAACTTTAGTCATTTCGCAACTTCAACTTTTTTCAATTATGTCATCTCGTATTTTTTTTTTACTTACGTGACTCTCAAGAATTGATGGAATCATCTTCAGGATACATTCAACAGAGGCTGAGGTGAAAAACGTCTTGAAAGTGAATGAAGTTTGTAATCTACACGAGAAAAATCACGAATGATGATGAGACGCAGTGATAACTGGCATGACCATGTCAGGAATTTCACAAACTCAGGAGAGATAGTTGCAAAGATGCAGTCACAGAAGTGGGCGGGGGGGGGGGCAAAGTTGGTAATTACACACAAACTTTTGGGAATTTCAAAATCTTCTGAATTGTTTGCAATACTTGCACAATTCGCTGAAAATTTTTTTTTTCATCAAGTTAAGAGATTTTTGAAATTTTCAAATTTTAGGAATTTCTAACACGCTTCAGTTTTGCTAAATATGCTTTTGTTATTTTTGTTGCATTTTAGATTTTTTCACAGAAAAATGAGATGAAGAAGTCTCTGAACGCGAAAACATACTACTTTTTTTTGCAATTGCCTACTGACATAATTGTAGCCTCGGGGTCTTTGAAATTACGTGATTTTTCCGTGAAAACAAAAGTTTTTTTATGGACTCAATGATGACGTGACAGCTGTCTCTGAAGATGAGATAAAAAAAAGGCTATTATCCCATGACTAGTCACGGGTTTCCGTGTTCTCAATATTTCGCCTCATTTACACTTTGCTGTTAAATTGTACTAAAAAAATTCAATTTTTCACATCTTTAAAATATCAAATGTTTCGTAAATCCTCAAAATTCCTAAGAGTTCAAAATTTTTTGAAAGTTTCTGGAATGGAATTTTTTTTCTCATTTTTGTTTGCAGTTTCGGACACTTTTAAAACTTTTGAAATTTGTAAAATTTCTGCAATTTACAAAATTTTTGAAATTGTTGGATTTTTTTTTAATTTTTGAATTTTTCAGAATTTTTGAAATTTTTCAATTTTTAAAATTTTTCAATTTTTGAAATTTTTAAATTTTTGGAATTTTCAACTTTTTAAAATTTTTCAGTTTTTAAAATTTTTCAATTTTTGAAATTTTTCAATTTTTGAAATTTTTTCATTTTTAAAATTTTTCAATTTTTGAAATTTTTTAATTTTTGAAATTTTTCAATTTAAAAAAATTTTCAATTTTAGAAATTTTTCAATTTTAGAAATTTTTCAATTTTAGAAATTTTTCAATTTTAGAAATTTTTCAATTTTAGAAATTTTTCAATTTTTGGAATTTTTCAATTTTTGAAATTTTTCAATTTTTGAAATTTTTATAATTGTTGAAATTTTGTTAATTTTGGAAATTTTAGAAATTTTGGAAATATTTGAAATTTGAATGTTATAAAATTTCAAATTGTTATAGAATTTGAAATCACGTGATTTTCCTATGAAAAGAATTACTTTTTTATATGCAGTCAGTAATGACGTGACAGCTGTTGTTGAGAATAAAAAATCTATTATCGAATGATTAGTCACGGTTTTTCGAGTGTTTATAATATTCCGCATTATTTGTTGTTCGTTTGTGATGCGTTGATGAGTCGGGGAGGCTTTCTACTCCGGAGAAAGTCGTTGACCTGGTGCCACACAAAAAATATCATCATTTTTCATCGGTGAGACACTGCGATGTTATTAAAGCCAGAGAAAAGGTTACAATGGTGATTCTGGTGATTAAACGGGGTCAGGGATCGCTGTGAACTCCAAGCGATCCCAGTGGTCCAGAGATGCATAGGAATTCATCTCAGATCAAAGTCTTCTATTTTTCAATAGATGAGATGTTCTAAAGAATTTTTTTTTTTTTCGGAATTTTCAAAACTCATTTTTCGTTTTTTTTCAAAATTTTGAAATTTTTCAAATTCTTCAAAAAATTTTTTTTCCTAATTTTGAAAAATCAACAGCTATTTTTTTTTTTAAATCGAATACTAAATAAGCGATCTCAAGAAAAGGCGAGTCGCGTGTCCCAAACATGGATGAATCGCAGTCGTGTGGGATTATTCCATTCCCTTGGCGTTCACTTTGCCGGACACACATACGTTGAATTATCTCGCGGGACAATCGCTCACACGCGGACAAGAGGATATTATTATTTATCGAGGAGTCCACAGAATCCTTTTTTTCCTGTCAGATTCCTCGCTAGGACTTCTGTTTCCCTCAGTTTCGCAATTCATCGCGAGAGGAGATATCGAGGCTTTTTGCGGCTAATAAAAATTCGATTAAACTGATAAAAATCGGAGGGAATCCTTCAACATAACCCGTAATTGATTGCGGTATTCATGTTCGTTTCGCAATTAAAATTGCTAATGCTTCAATTGTTTTTTTTTTTTTCATTAAAATTCGAATAAAATCAATTCGTTAAGTTTCTAAATTGGGATTTTTTTTTGCCCGTTTTAATCTCAAATAAAGGGGAAAAATGAAAGGTTTAGGGAAAATAAAAAGGGAAAGAATTGTTAATTGAATACAATCCTTGTTTAATTGAGGACATTATTAGCGGCAGATCCTGGTGCATAATTTGAATATCACGATTACTAAAGCCTCGCGAATATTTTAATTTAATGAGAATTCAATCTCGGATAATTGAATCTGATAAGCAACAAGAGAGACCGAATGTCTTCATCTCAAATTAATCGATGAGTGCCGCTATTAACCGGAGATTGAATTTTACTGCTCATTTTTTCCCTCCATTGTAATTGGAAAATTAAAGTTCATGGATGTCTCTAGTGTTGACGGTTTCTTAACAATCAACAGGATTTGTTCCCAGGGCGTTGAGACACGCGCAGGAATCTAGGCCTAATGAGAAAAATTCACGGTATTTCGCCACTTTTGCAATTTGTAATGTTTCTGAAATTTTTAAAATTTTTGGTTTTTTTGAAATTTTTGAATTTTTTGGAATTTCTGAAATTTTTGAAATTTTCGAAATTTTTGAAATTTTTGAAATTTTTGAAATTTTTGAAATTTTTGAAATTTTTGAAATTTTTGAAATTTTTGAAATTTTTGAAATTTTTGGAATTTTTGAATTTTTTGAATTTTTTGAAATTTTTGAAATTTCTGAAATTTTTGAAATTTTTGAAATTTTTGAAATTTTTGAAATTATTGAAATTTTTGAAATTTTTGAAATTTTTGAAATTTTTGAAATTTTTGAAATTTTTGAAATTTTTGAATTTTTTGAAATTTTTGAAATTTTTGAAATTTTTGAAATTTTTGAAATTTTTGAAATTTTTGAAATTTTTGAAATTTTTGAAATTTTTGAAATTTTTGAAAATTTTTGAAAATTTTGAAATTTTTGAAATTTTTTGAAATTATTTCAAATTTTTCGCAATTTTTTGGGATCTTTTGAAATTGTTGAAATTTCTGAAATGTCTGGAATTTCTAAAATTTCTGAAATGTCTGAAATGTCTGAAAGTTCAGAAATTTTAAAAATTTTGGAAATTCCTGAAATTTTCGAAATTTTGAGTTTTTTCGAAGTTTTCGAAACCTTTCGGAAATTCTCACAATTTTTCAAAATTTGGAAAATTTTTTGAAAAAATGAAATTTTTTATTCAATTTTCAAAAATTTACCTTCGTTGTTGATTTGTCCTGAACTTTGGCAAAGCAAAATAAAGTCCTCAGTCTCTGCTCCCAGATTATTTGGACACGCACTTCGTGCAGCATTCTAGTCTTAATGAGTAAAATTGCCTGTACTCCATGATTGTGCTTTCCGACATTACAACCGCGTCTTCCCTAACTAAACGTGTTTCCGTTGGTTCTTGCCATCGTTCCGAATGACTCCACTTATTTACCGGAGACATAAATCCGGCGGGATTGAGCCAGACGCAATTTCATTTATTCCGTTCATTTTATTAATATCGTGCCATCCATATATTATCAATATTATCAAGATTACTTCATTGCCCAGCATTAATTGGCGCTCACAATTTTAGTTGCTATTCTATTTATAATTCCGTCGCAAAATGGTTGAGTGACTATTCCAATTTCGCGGACGACAGTTAACCTCGTCCGGACGTCTGGACGTCCTCCGGACATGGATGTCCGCGTCATGTGATCCAGTTCCTAAAATTCCTCCATTAACGCACAATTTATTTTATTAAAACAAAATTTTTTTCTTAAGTTTTTTTAAAACAAACCCATAAATAAATAAATATTGGTAGCCACATTGATAATTTACAGGCAGGTTCATTGTACTTCTTCAGCACCCCTTTTCTGTAACATGAGAATCTTCTTGTGTTCTTGCGCGTCTCCCCGTCTTTACTCTGAAGTACAAGGAATAAAGATGACTGAAAAAAAAGAAACATCCCAGGAAAGAAATAAGTGTCCCTTAGAGACCTGTTTCCTATCTTTAACACACACCGCCACTAAATCAGGATCTCACAAGCAACTACTTGGCTACGCGTTTTCTTCTCCTATTCTCCCACCTCAAGTACAATGTAACAACAAGAGCGAGAAAACATTGGAATTCAAGCTGTAAGAAATCGAGAACGGGATTTACGCCCTTTCGGAAAACTGGCAATGGCGGGGGGGGGGGGGGGGGGAGGGGAGGGAGAGAAACGAAGACGAATGCTTTGGTGAGGCAGGATGTGAGTAACCCAAGATTGTAGGTATTCTGTTGAAGGAAAAAGCATTTGAATATATCAACGAAATTGTTCGTAATGGGGAACTGGCTAGATTGTTTCTCCTGAAGCAGTACATTGTAGATAGAAGCGTGATGCAAATACCATCCTCCAGCCAATAGTACAGGAAGGTACAGGTTTATCACAAGCTTCAGGATTGAGCAGAACAGATAGTTTCAAAAAAAAAAAAAATACGGTGTGTCATGAAGACACGCGATAGAAGTGAAACTTCATAGGGAGTAGCTGAAATAATAATTTGACTTTTTGGTTTGAAGGGAGAGAAAGCATTTAAATTACTAATCAATAATTTTTCCGCAACATACTCGCATTTATTCAATGAGGTTTAGAGGTGTTCATTTGGATGGTGAATTCTTGGAATTCTGAAGCGTCCATGATGTCGAAATTCGACGATTTTGGAAGTCATCATCGTAAACAGTGCGCCTACTGCACTTGAGCAGTAATCACCGAGTGTCCAGGTGTCCTCCAAGACCAGATGTGGGAGGAGATCACACCCACGTACTAGCCTCCAGTTCCAGTGCTTCATACTTGATTTCAGGAAAAAAAAATTAATAGCATCGTAACTCACCGGATTATTCAATATCACTCCTCCAAACTCACCCAATGATTAACATCTCACATTCTGATTTTTCTCGGGAATAAAGGAGATCATCTCGGACTGGATCGTGAGCGAGCTCGATGAAAAATATATCATTGATTGTGAGTAATGCGAGATGATCTGGCGGATAGCTTTTCGAACCGGTTCTTCAATTTTGGTATTCAATAGCTTGTTTTCTTCCTGAAATTAATCTACCGAATATTACTTTAAGTCTTGTTGTCATTTTAGCATCAACGTTACGTGCTCTTCTCATTCAATTCTGCCCGCGTCTTTCTCCTAGATCCAGCAATGTTCTTCCCTGAACCAAGACCGCCAAACCATGAACATCTCAATTTCTGGGGTTTCTGGGGGGTCGTTATCCAGTTGATCCCACCTTGCCGTCCGCGGTATCACTATTTGACGGACAAAAAGGATCATGCTGACGGAATCCTCACCGAGTTCGGCGAAAAATCTATCACTGATTGTGAGTAATGCGAGGATGGCTTCCAGGGTAGCCTCTCAAACCCGTTTTTCTTTTTCCCCATCCGCTGTCCAGCAAAAAGGGCACGAAGTAGACGTAGAAGACCCGAGTGGGAAGCCACTGGCCTCTTACCTATCTCGGAACGTTACCCCCCCCCCCTTTTTACTTCAGCTATTACTGAATCAGGGAGATCTCGGGGCCCGTGCACTCCGGTTACTATGCTACGTGTTACGTTGTTCTTGGCCGTTCGTGGAATTGCATTGGGCCTAGCAGCAGCAAAGCCTCTCGTGTTCTAGAGAAACAGGAATTTTCGCTTAAGCGTTTTTCCGCGAGAGACCGAGGCCCCTGCGAGAAAACCATTTGCTACTCCCCCTTTACCCTTTTTTGGGCATTTCATTTCCATCGATGAGAACCTGATCGCTCTGCTTTCGATCGCTCCTTATGATTGGTGAACGAATATCCAAGTGAAATTGATAGAATATTGAAAATCAATTGATCAATCATTGCATAACCATGATAATGATCATTGTACGAGAGCGATTATGGAGGAAAATATAATAACTTAATAAACACTCACACTTATATTACAATAGACTTTGACTCTCCATCAGGCTTTAAGACAAGACAATTGGTTTATTATTTTCCTTCAATGACCTCGTTACTCTACGGTTGCACTATGGTATATGTACATGGTATATGTACATGGTATATGTACATGGTATATGTACATGGTATATGTACATGGTATATGTACATGGTATATGTACATGGTATATGTAGGTGGTACATGTATATGGTATATGTATATGGTATATGTATATGGTATATGTATATGGTATATGTATATGGTATATGTATATGGTATATGTATATGGTATATGTATATGGTATATGTATATGGTATATGCATATGGTATATGTATATGGTATATGTATATGGTATATGTATATGGTATATGTATATGGTATATGTATATGGTATATGCATATGGTATATGTATATGGTATATGTATATGGTATATGTATATGGTATATGTATATGGTATATGTATATGGTATATGCATATGGTATATGTATATGGTATATGTATATGGTATATGTATATGTTGGAAAAATTCGTCACATGCCCACAAAAATGAAATGGACTGCTGGACGTTCCCAAGTCGAATTGGTACGCAGCTGAGGTATCGAGAGATACCTTGGGGTTTTGACAGAGATATCTAGATCTTGACATCACCCTTTTTGCAACTCCGGTGGGCTCGCTGGTGAAAAGAGTCCGGATTTTTGGCTGGCTCAGCACTAAGACCAGGAGCAGAACTTAATCCTGGACTAGGATTAGGTCCAAGACCGCGATTGAGCCAAGGAACATGAGTAGGTTTAGGACTAGGATTAGGTCCAGATTTTGATCTGGACTCAAGTTTAAGTCCAAGATCAGGATTTGGACCAGGTCCAGAGTCAGAACTAGCCCCAGATCTGGACGAGGTTTCGAACTGCGACTGGGATGATGTTCAGCACCCGGACTATGTTAAAAGTCAGGAGCAGATGCAACGTCAGCATTCGGTTCAAGGTCCAGGGTCAGCAATAGGATCAGGAGGACAACTCGGGATATTTTCGTTCAATAAACCCTTCCCATATTGGAAATCATTTTCAAACCTCATATACCTCTTCTACCTTGAGTCACAGTTAATCGTCCATGAAGAATCCTCCCACCTCCACCCTCCCATAATGATTTCCTCATTTGGAGGAAATATGATTATGGCAAAATTGTAATGATAATATTTTCTCGGAAGTGCTGAATTATGGCATAGGTGGTGGCAATGCCGAGGGCACATGCGAGCCTCGCCTTGAAGTATGTCAGTGTCATGAACGGGTCTCGGGTTCGGCCAGTTCGGACGTTAAAAAAAAAAACCAGTTTCCAATCATGTGGTGATGGCAGGGAACCCCCCCAGTGCTCCAGCATCAACTCCAATGTTTTGAAAGAATATTGATGGCTCGGGCTATCACCCATGCGCGTGAACATGCCCAAGCCCATTTGTTCGGACACTTCATGACGGTGAAAGTGATACCCAGGGGGTGGTGTCGATATCACGAGTGAGATAAATGGCCGGAGTCAAGATTATTAGCGAGGCAAAATCCAGCTGTAGATGAAAATTTTAACCAAATTATTTATTTTTCTGCTTACAAAAATACATATTCCATTTTTTTTTTATTTTCTAGTCAATAACGAAATTTCCATAAATGGGAAACGGAATGAAAAATTAGGCGATTATATAGGGTCTTCCGGTAGCTTTAAAATGGAAAATAAAAACATGCTTACCCAAGCATGGAAAGTGAAGAATCTTCTAAAGGCTAAAAATGATACGAATATTCGCGCACGCACCGCGAGTTATGCACTTCCTCGTATTTACTCTCACTTGGGCCACTCGGCTGAGTAAATATTCATTTCCCGGCGATTTCCTCATGGGAAAAATATGTATACGGAGATATAGGGAAGGGTGGGGCATAATGGGACATGATTTCGGGAATAGGTAAATCTTCCAGATGAGGAGAGTGGGGCACAATGGGATACACAAACTAGTAGAATAAAATGAAATATTCAACTTGTGGGATTGGGTCAGGGCAATTCGTCCGCGATGAAAGTGCGATGGTAGCGCAAGTTATGCACATACCCGCGCTTCGTGATCATTGGCCGCGGTGTCGTGGGTGATTCTCGATGCACTTTCCCCCGCAATATAAGCACATCCGAGATGGACATTCTCTAAGCGAGCACACCTTATCTGAAGAGGAAGCAGTCCCTTTTTCGATTTCACTGGGAAAGTAGGTGGATGAGGTCAGGGGGTTACTTGAAATATTTATAGTAGATAGCTTAGAATATATCCTGACCTTTTACAACTTCCGAAGTTACTCTATTCATTTTGTAATGAGAAAAGGAATGTGTTGCGTGTACATATGTCTGTAGATATGTATGCGAGTGGATGGGTGAGTGAGTGGGTGGCCGAGTGAGTGACTGAGTGAGTGGGTGGGTGAGTGGGTGATTGGATAGGTGAGTGGGTGGGTGAGTGGGTGGGTGAGTGGGTGGGTGAGTGGGTAATTGGATAGGTGAGTGGGTGGGTGAGTGGGTAGGTGAGTGGGTGGGTGAGTGGGTGAGTGGGTGAGTGGGTGGGTGAGTGGGTGGGTGGGTGAGTGGGTGGGTGGGTGGGTGGGTGGGTGGGTGAGTGAGAGAGTGAGTGGGTGATTGGATAGGTGAGTGGGTGGGTGAGTGGGTAGGTGAGTGGGTGGGTGAGTGGGTCGGTGAGTGGGTGGGTGGCTGAGTGAGTGGGTGGGTGAGTGGGTGGGTGAGTGGGTGGGTGAGTGGGTGGGTGAGTGGGTGGGTGAGTGGGTGGGTGAGTGGGTGGGTGAGTGGGTGGGTGAGTGGGTGATTGGATAGGTGAGTGGGTGGGTGGGTAAGTGGGTGAGTGAGAGAGTGAGTGGGTGATTGGATAGGTGAGTGGGTGGGTGAGTGGGTAGGTGGGTGGGTGGGTGAGTGGGTAGGTGGGTGGGTGAGTGGGTGGGTGGGTGGGTGGGTGGGTGAGTGGGTGGATGAGTGGGTGGGTGGATGCGTGAGTGAGTGGGTAAATGGCTAGCTGAGTGAGTGGGTGGATGGGTGGGTGGGTGGGTGAATGGGTGAGTGAGTGGGTAGGTGGGTTAGTGGGTGAGTGAGTGCGTCGATGGGTAGGTGGGTGACTGAATGGGTGACTGGGTGGATGAGTGAGTGAGTCTGTGGGTGGATAGGTGTGTGTGCGTGTGTGTCGACCTCCATGACCTTAGCTATACCAAAACGCTTTTTGAAATGATTCAATTCTGTATTAGTTCTGGAATCATTGATTATAAAATTGATTGATTTCTAAAAATTAAAAATGTTTATGTTAATTTCGGCTGTGTTTTTTCGCCATTTTTTTTGCATTTCTCCTGTGAGTGATTTTTTTACCCAGCCATGTATCATCAATAATTTTTTTCACCCCACCAAATTTGCAAATTTATCGCACGAGAAAAAATATCGCACAATTAATCATCGACTTGAAAACTGGTCTTTGAAAAATTGTTCCAAGTGTTTCGAAATTGCGTCGAAGATTAATTGTCTCTTGAACCTCCGACTTTTTTTTTCGCGCGACACGCGATGTGGTAGTTACGAGTGTCGGTTTGACGCGACCGGTCATGACCCTCATGTCGCGACCCGCGTGTCACCTGTTCACCCAGCATGACTTGCAGACATCGTGCTTATGGGGAGTTTTTATGGGATTTTTTTATCTCCAATATTTTTTTAAATTTCCTGATGAGAGAATTATTGCAATAACCATAAAAACGAAGGGTGTCGATAAAATCATTGCGGGTTTATCTGCATGTGTGTTTTGAGAGCCTTGTTTAATTCTCCCTATCTTCATACAATTTTTGGCCCTATCTAAAAACTACTTGGAAGTTCTACGGAATGAAAAAAAAATTGAAAAAAATATCAGAAATCAGAATTTTTTTTTTTTCAAATTCGAGAAATTTTATAAATTTCCACAAAAAAATGTTTTATTCCTGAACAATATGTATAGTTTGCAATATATATCGAGTCCGTCTCACCTGTCCGCCGGACGCTCGAGTTCTCTGCACGTCTTATGCATGTTTCATGCCCCCCCCCCCCCCACCCCCTCCCTCTCCGTTCTATATCGCCAATATACCGGGTCGAACAGCCCCCTCGAGAAATAGCCAGGACGGATAACATGGTAGCTCGTTACTTCAGATTTATCACCCCACCGAGGACTAATGGTAACTGTGCGAGAGATAAAAATTGGGAAAAATGAAGAGCCACGACTTTAACGATCGCCAACTCCATCATTTCGGGATTGTTTTCGCTCATTCTCGGGGCAAAGTGGTCGAAAATGGGTCGGTGAGAAATTTGCTGAATAGTTTCGCCGAATATTGCGAGATTGATGAATATTTAGAGTGTTATTGACGTATGTATTGAGAAATTTCATTGAAAATTATTGTTAGTTCATGGATATTATTAAAGCACACACATACACACACACGGGCACATGTAAATTTCACATGTTTCCATCGTTCAGCAATCGATCAAGCAATCCATATGACACCGGCACACACATACACCCGCCCACCCTTACTCCCACACCCACCCACACACACACGCACCGACACCCACCCACCAAGTCACCCACCCACCCACCCATCAGCCCATCAAACCACCAACCCACCCACCCACCCACCCACACCGATTGACAAATACACCCACACCCACACACCAACACACACCCACCCACCCCCGCCCCGCCGACACACACACACACACACACACGTATGTTTTAGATTATACAAATTTTATTTGAGATTTCAAATTCTTCATTCGGATTTAACAATTGGAGAAGCTGAGTTAAAAATAGCAGCAATGAATTTTCTTCGAAAAAATAGGAAGCAAAAAAATGGTGAAATCTTCCGGAATTAATGTGGCAAAATTACAAGAAAAATTCTCATCAGTGCAGGTGGAAAAATAATCGATTCGTGCCAATGAAAATGAGGTTAAAAGTGCCACAGTAATTGGCAATTGGTAGTTTACGGTAATTGGAGGATCAAATGGTATAGAATGCCCATTGGTTCTGAGTTTCCCGACGCTTGATTGCACAACGTCGAGCTATGGTCTATTGTATAAATGTTATCTCACCAGATCATTGGAATTAACAAGCTTGTACCGAGATGAGCATCGACGTTGAATGAGACTTGTTTTAGGACTTTGGAGGACTTGATTTGGAACTTGAAGAACTTGAGTCAAGGCTGCGAGCAGTGGTGGCTGAAAAAGTTAATTTAGAACGGTTAAGAACTTGAATTGGAACTTTAAAAACTTGACTTGGGAGTTTGAAATGCTTGGAGATCGAGGTACTTGATCTGAGACTACCAAATACATATATATAGCAGCTGACGGCATTTGGTGTATCGAATGCCCATTGGTTTAAGTTTCTGACATTCGATTGCGCAACGTCGAGTATGGTCTATTGTATAAATGTTATCTCACCGGATCATTTGAATTAACAAGCGTGTGGTGAGATGAGCATTGACGGTGAATGAGATTGTCGTAGGCGACTGACAATGGGACGCGGAAGAGGTTCAGCCGTGCTGTCCTGTCAGAGGGAATGGGGGGGGGGGGGGGGGGAATGACTAGCGAATACAAAGGGTCAGGAATCGGGAGGACTTGAAAGCCGCCGCTCCCCTCGTGATATGGAGAGATGTCAACAGGAAGTCGCACCCATATCCGGTGGACATTCGATATGTGAACCAGATCCATGATAATGTACGCTATTTTAGGGAAATCGCTTTTGCGCCGTATTTATCTGTTCAGTTGTGTGATTTGAGTTGTTGAATATGTTCTTGCAAGTTTTTAGAGTCGAGACATTTTCATATTTATTCGTAGGATCTTCGTATTGACCCCTAAATTCGTGTTTCCAGAAAAATATTCGTGTGTGTGTGTGGGTGTGTATATGGACAGGTGAGTGGGCGGGTGGGTGGGTGAACGGGGACGGGTGGGTGGGTGAAAGGGGACGAGTGGGTGGGTGGGTGAAAGGGGACGGGTGGGTGGGTGGGTGAAAGGGGACGGGTGGGTGGGTGGGTGAAAGGGGACGGGTGGGTGGGTGGGTGAAAGTGGACGGACCGGTGGGTGGGTGAAAGTGGATGGATGGGTGGGTGAGTGAGAGTGGACGAGTGGGTGACAGTACACAGGTGAGTAACAGCGGAGGGATGAGTGGGTGGGTGGGTGGATGGGAGTAGACTAGTGGGTGGGAGAGAGTGGATAGGTGGGTGGGTGGGCGAGAGTAGATGAGTGGGTAGTTAGGTGGGTGAGAGTAGATGAGTGTGTGTGTGTGTATGTGTGTGTGTGTGTGTGTATGTTCCGTCACTCCCCCGGTTAGCCAAACGATATATTTGTTATTTCGACTTTCACAAATGGACACGTGTATCGCGCATCCCAATCTGGATATCATGATTCAGTTTCCACGAGCGTTAACAATTTCCTGAGAGCCATCTGCTCCTCCGATACCACTCGCCGATAATGTTTTCCGCAATCTAATCAGCTGCTTATTCCTTCGGCATTTAATTCTATCTGGCAACTTCGTAGAGTTCAAATCGCTCAGGTGGAACGTAGATTCATGAATGGCCGCCCACGCAAATCCGCAATGTTAACGGCTATTTCATGCATATAATCTATTCTGGGGTCTAATGATATTCTTTTCGGAGTTCTTATTCAAAAGTTATTTTCTTCAGTCTTGAAATTAGAGTTTCTTTTCAATTCCGAATTTTTGTTATTTTGAAGTTTTCAAAGGATCAATTATGGAGTTCGTGGTATAACTCCAACCTGTTATGCGAGAACTTCAGTGAACATTGCAGTATAGGGTTTATACAAGAATTCTACTGAAATATGGCAGTTCTAATATTTACAGAGTTCCCCATAATACAAACATATAAATAATAACAATGGTGGAGTTCTCCTCTTTCATGAGAACTCCGACATAAATCTCAGAGTTAACTGCCAATTTTCACTGTTTTCCGTCGGAGTTCCGACAGGAACGGCTCGGAGTTCTAGTTGTGTATTGGAGTTCCGGGAGGTCTCGAGGTGGTGCAATTTGACCGGTATTGAAAACAAATAGAATGAAAACATGAGAAAGTCTCCTACGAATTTCACTTAGAAATTTGATAGATATAATGATATAACTAGTTATTATTTTCCGGCAAGCTGGAAAAATTCACATCGCGCATATTGCGAGAAAACCGACAAGTAAAAATGTAAAAGTCGAAATGGATTCTGCAATTTCAGGGAATTGAATAAACATTTGAAAAATGGAGAATATCGGTATCTATGATCTCGATTTCTTGCTGTGCGCAGCCAATTCCAGAGTAGCTTCGTTAATTACGCCGACCGACTCTCGCGTGAGAAGCCATTTTTGCGGTTCATTTTCTTTTTTTGTTTAATCTCTATAAATTTTTTACGGTATCGATCGCTGCACGAGATCGTTCAATGAAACTATTGGCCATAAATTACACCATTCGAGGAGAATGGCGCACCAAGCGGGGGAGGAAAAGCGGCAGAAGTCCTAGGAACTCTGAAAATATCCTATTATTTTATTGTAAGTGAAATCCGAAATCGTTAAAAATGCAACAAAGGCGGACATTTTGTTAATAATTTCCGAATACTAAATACTGGAACTCCGAAATTGCGCGCAAAAAATTATAGACATACAGGAACTCGAGTAATTCCATGAATGAAAGTTTATTATGTGAATAGAAGACCACGAATATGCGGGAACTCACCGATTTTTTACGGAGTTCTCAATTATTGGCAAACGATTAATCCCGAATTTAATTTTTACGTAACAAAAATGTCACGACTATACGGGAACTCTAGGATTTTTGGGAAGTTCTCAATTATCGGCGAACTCTTATCCAGCGACCTATGCACAATTCGATTATTCCGTACCAAGTGTGTCAGAAATATGCGGGAACTCCGGGATTTTCACAGGCTAACAGCTTATTAACAGATTATCCTTGCTGAGTTCAATTATTGCGAACTCGAAATGTCTCTAATACGTTGGAACTCCGTGATTTTCACTGGTTTTCTACTGGATGTCGAATTACTCATACAAGATTTGCTGATTACGCAACAAAAAAAATAACAAAAATCCTGGAACTCCGTGATTTTCGGTTGACCCATCCAGAAATTGAATACGCAAAATTCGCTTTGTAAAAAATTGATTTACCGTTTTACTCATATTTTCACTCAGCACGTTTTTCTATGCAATGCGGAAGAGGATGCGGGGGAGGAGGACTCTCTGTGATTTGTGACTCGGATGTCGGATAAATCGTGGGCCCGGTGCACAGGATAATACTTATGGGGTGTGCAACGCCTAGAACATGTTTATTAGCGTTATTTCAACGATGGGTTATGGCCGCCAATGTAATAAAGCCGAGAAAACGACGAGTTTTGAAAGGTCCGAAGCACCAGATCATTTGTCAATTTGTGAAGTACGAAGTGATGCCCGCTAGGTGATAAAATGTAGGGAGAAATTCCTAGAGAAGCCGAGTGCGGGGTAAATCACCTGCAGTAAATTCTTCCGCATAATTAATTCTTGCGGCTCGAGCCAGTTTCAGAAAATTTACCAACATTTTTCTAAGTGATTTTCTGGTAATTAACCGATTTATCGATTTTATTACGTCATCAAAATCCATTCATTTGGAGAAACATCTGCATAATTCATCTTCGAGTTCTGGGCGGTTCTGGGAAATTTGCGGGCAATTTTTAAAGACGTTCCCTCGTAAAAAAATTGTTGCCGATGGAGACCATTGGAAACTATCTGGGAAATATTGCAATTATGCGAATTCTACATTATACAATGCAGAAAATTGAATTACTTCACGGGCGATTTTAGGATTTTTCTCTGAATTCATAATTTTTTTTTTATCGTTTATTTCGTTCATTTATGTTTCTGTATATGAAAATTTTACTCAAACTATTTTTTAATCGTAAATGAATCTTTCGAATTTTCGAGCTGTGAAACAATTCCAAAATTTCTGAAATTTCGAAATTGAAAAACATAATTGCAATCGGAAAATTTGGAATATTTGACGATTCAAGATTTTGTCGTTGAATAATTTTGAAAAAATTGGTGTTCTTATTTTACATTATTGTTCTTTGCTGTGTTTCAGGTACGGTCCAGAATCTAACCCATTCCAATATCAGGTACATAAATATGCAAATTGCCATTGTGAAAGTCCATGCTCCTGAAAGGTAAAGTTCAATTTTTTTTTGATTTTAGGAATGCAAAAAAAAAAATTATATTGAAAAGATTTCAGAATGAACAAAAAATGACACATTTCAGAAATTTCCCAAATTTCCAAATCTCCAAAAATCTCAAAAAATTGTGAATACCAAAAATTTGAAAACCGCAATTTCCAAGATTGCCAAAAAGACAGTTCATCCTTTCCGGAAGTCGCACGTAAGAATTTTCTTCGCACACTTGAAATTAGCAATTCAAATATTCCACGTGTTCGATAGATACACGTTTAATTGATCGGCATGACCTTATCGGCGAGTCTATGAAAAAAATTACACTAGCGTAATAACAAGAAATAGAATAATCTGAGTCGCCGGACAGTCTGGTACCATCATATGTATAGAAATCCTGGAGACCGGTTTTACGTAACCCATGAATTTAATCCACGACGGAATTCCACACCGATCTTGACCCTGTGGCGTTCCTGATTGCATGACTTGCTCTCCATTCACGGGTTTTCCGCTAAAAATAATTATAAACACTGCATGAGGGTTGCTTAATGCGGAACTCCAGTTCCTCTCGTTTGTCCTCACCTTCACATTTCAACTTATTTTCATGCAAAAGACATCCGAATTCTATATTGTCATGGGAGTTCCAGAAAATAGCGGAACTCTGGAGTTCCAACATTATGTGTTTTCTATCCTTCGTCATTTTTACAGGAATTCTAGTGCAAATAAAAGCTACAATTATTGTCGGAGTTCCACCATGAATAGGCTTCATGCGGAACTCCAGTTCTTCCCGTTTGTTCTCACCTTCAGATTTCAACTGACTTCCATGCGAAAGACATGCGAACTCTATATTGTCGCCAGAGTTCCAGAAAATAGTGGAACTCCGGAGTTCCAACATTACGTGTTTTTCGCCATTCGCCATTTTTGCAGGAGTTCTTGGAGAAATAGAAGTTGTAGTCACTGTCGGAGTTCCATCATGGATATGAGAACTCCATATTTTTCCCTGGAGTTCCAGCATTGGAGAATTACATTCAGGATTCTTGCAAGAACTCCATATTTTTTCTGGAGTTCCAGCGCTGGGAACTCACATTCAGGATTCTAGCATTGAAAATAACGATGATTGAGCTACCTCGGTACCAGGGACAAGTGATGGCTGAATAATTGCCGATTGAGTGATCTCATGGACTTCCTTGGGAGCCCATGAGGCTCACCATTTTCTATTGTACGACTCGATAATCCGATGACCTTCAGATTTCCACATAACAATGACGAGCGTGATTTAGAATCGTAGCACGATCAATGGACAACAGGTCGATTCTAGGCGAGAAGTGCTCATGATGGAATTCAAAGAATTACTTCCATGGTTTTCAATTAATTTCACGGATGCTGCTGGCACGACGGGCCTTCTCATTTTCTCCCCTGTGAGATTAAATTATCAAATATTCGATGTGGTAAAATAAGAAATTTTGAAAATTTCACAAATCGAAAATTAAGAAGACAATCAACGAAGTTCCAAAAGTTCACGATTTTTAAAATTCAACGACACCTGTGACTTACTCATGGAGTTCTCAACCAGAACGAATTGTTGAGTATAAGAACCGAGTCATTAATTTAAGGGGCTCCTCACAGCTGGCCAATGGATGCGTGGGCGTAGAATTATCATCGATAACAATGACGCCATTAAGCGTCCGCGCGAGGACGACCCACGCACCCGAAACATGTATCGAACGTTATGCATCGGAAAATACGGGCGTTTTAGCAGTTGTAACCTACGCAAGGAGATCCCAACTAAATTCATAGACAGTGTAATGGCATTCGAGAGGAGCTAAAAGCAGAGTTAAGGTAGCAAATTTTTTTTTTAATGTTTTGCCAATTTTTGAGATTTTGCAGGAAACTGACCTACCTTAATGATCTCAGCTAAAGTGCGAGTGATTTTGCGGGCGCTGCTGATCTATTGCACTTGTGGGACGTAATATCGCAATTTGCACAGAAAGTCCATTAGACTTTATCCGCGGATTTTATCGGGGCCTACGATCGATGGTCGATCAATCGATTGGATGATGACTCGACCGCTTCATTCTCCATTTCTTGCATTCTCTTGTCATTTTTTTTCCGCTCATGAAATTGCACATACGTCTCGTGCAGTTTATTCCTCATCTGCGACGTAATTGCCCAGTGCGATTGTATCTGAATTTTTTTGTCATTATTTAGTCGCTTGACGGAGTCATTTGGGTTATTGCAATTATCCGAAAATGGGATAATTGTGGAGTTGAGGTCCCATGGACAGTATGTGTTCACGTGGAGAAAGAAGATATCTACAATTAGCCTAAAATTGTGGAATGTGGACAGTTCTGGCTAAGAGCCTGGAGTTCTCTTGGAAATTTTGTGAACGGAATAACTAGAATGCAGTGAAAAACTCAACGGGGTTTTTTGTAGAACCCTGAAAATCATGAAGTTCCCCGGCAACGGTGAAACTCGAGAATTTCAATTGCAGGTCAGCTGAAAAGACGCTAGAACAGTAGAACTTTCTTTGGAGTTCTAACGAAAGACTGCGAACTCCGCGTTTTTTTAGTTCCGCAGAGAAAATGGCAGGAACTCCAGACCTACATTTGACTCTTTTCGGTACGTGTATATTGCAACTTTCAGACAGTAGAGGTATCAGAACTCCACTGCTCTGCTTGGAGTTCCACTGAAAAAAAGAGATCCTCTTCGGAACTCCGTGTCTACATTCTTTATTTATTTTTCTTACGCGTATGTTTTCACTCTCAGTGAGGATAAATTTCATTTTACCAGCAATTTTTACTATATATTCTCAGTTGGCGCACGACTCGAAGTATTGCACGACCCTCCGATCGAGAGAGAGGAGTGAAAGAGTGCGACACGTGTTGGTGTCTCACGGACACACGAGTTGAACACGATCACGAACGAATGAGTAGTCAGATATCCCCATGAAGAATCTCTCCAGCGCAGTACATATCGTGGATGCTTGGGTTCGTGTCTTGGGGTGATCACGTTCCGCATTACGAATCTCATTTTTAGTCTCTGGTACTCCGTACTCCTCCCCTCAATCTAATTGACCCCTCCTTTCCGCCATATCAGGGATTTGGTTACGTTGATGCGTTTCTTCTGCGATATTTTATCTGGAGTTCCGGTGGAAAAATATCTCAACTTCAAGAACTTTGGTATGAATTTCTCAAAGAGAAATAATTTTTTTCCATGGAGTTCCATTCAAAAAGTTTGAAAATTCTCGAAATTTCAGCATATTTTTCCCAAATTTTGATAATAGATGCAAGAACTCCAGCATCATGCATTGGAGTTCTGATAAAATCAGGATTTTATCCAAAGTTCCGATCTAAATTCTAAAAATCTAATCTCATTTATTGGAGTTCTAGGGAGTTCCATTTATCCCGTAATACCTGGTTCGTTGGCTGCAGTTCCGTAATATAATTTTGCAATTGTGGATTATAAATCAAACCTCTTCCGCTTCGTGAAGAGAGACATCAGAATCAAGGCTCGACCTTTCTGCACACTCCACTGAATTTCATCCTCGATCCTCGAAATCATGTTTAACCGAACACAATGCGCTCACCAGCAATTTATAACGTATCCCCGAGGCATTGTGTCTATTTTTTTCAATCCCCCGTATTGTTTGAAGGTCCAAGGCTGCCAAGTTTTCTTCATTTTGTATCTCTCGATAGCAATTATGGTGGATCTGCATCGATGGACCGGAGTTCTCTCTCTGTTCCGGATGCTTTAATTTTTTTCAATGATTTTTATGACTCCTATGATTTCCATAATTTTGATCATTTTTATGATTTTTATGATTTTTTATGATTTTTATGATTTTTATGATTTTTATGATTTTTATGATTTTTATGATTTTTATGATTTTTATGATTTTTATGATTTTTATGATTTTTATGATTTTTATGATTTTTATGATTTTTATGATTTTTATGATTTTTATGATTTTTATGATTTTTATGATTTTTATGATTTTTATGATTTTTATGATTTTTATGATTTTTATGATTTTTATGATTTTTATGATTTTTATGATTTTTATGATTTTTATGATTTTTATGATTTTTATGATTTTTATGATTTTTTATGATTTTTATGATTTTTATGATTTTTATGATTTTTATGATTTTTATGATTTTTATGATTTTTATGATTTTTATGATTTTTATGATTTTTATGATTTTTATGATTTTTATGATTTTTATGATTTTTATGATTTTTATGATTTTTATGATTTTTATGATTTTTATGATTTTTATGATTTTTATGATTTTTATGATTTTTATGATTTTTATGATTTTTATGATTTTTATGATTTTTATGATTTTTATGATTTTTATGATTTTTATGATTTTTATGATTTTTATGATTTTTATGATTTTTATGATTTTTATGATTTTTATGATTTTTATGATTTTTATGATTTTTATGATTTTTATGATTTTTATGATTTTTATGATTTTTATGATTTTTATGATTTTTATGATTTTTATGATTTTTATGAATTCATGTCAAATGAGATTCGTATGACACAAGAGAAGAGGAAAAGTACTATTATGCTTTTACTTTCGCGAATTAATCGAGCGCAATCGATCGTTAATTAAAGGATTTGGCTTGAGAAAAAATGCTGGGTTCGTGAACTCGGTGTTTTGTCTGCTTTGCCGCGGAAGATGCTCAGCCGACGATCGTGACTAGTCCTGAGTAATTACAGTACTCAAAATATCGAATTACTTTGAATGTCACCTTCTTATATCTCGATGTAATTTTTTAAATTTAAGGTTATGTGTGGTCTTGCGGTCGGGATATTTTCAGGAAAAAAAAGAAATTAGAGGATAAAATTGTGGGGGAAAAAATTTCAAGTTTGAACTAAGAAATTTCGACGGAAAAAATTTTTCTGCAATTTTTACCAACTGGGTGGGCAATTTTTACCGAGCAGACGGACAATTTTTCCACAATGGAATAGTAATTTTTACAAAACTGTTTTCCGTGGCCTTCATCTGATGGTCTTTAACGGTTCCTCATTTTTTTAGATTGGTAATTACTGAAGGTATGATGAACCATTAGCATGCTTGGAGGAAGGTTCGTGAGACTTCTGTTTGAACAATTAATTTGGTGGAGAAAGGCCGCATTTAGCGCCTCGGCAGCCAGAAATTAACGCGGATATTGCGTTATTAATGTGCCCCGTGCCAGCCATTATTGCGTTCCGTCTAACGGGATTCAGGAAAAGAACAAAGTCCAGGATTAGAGACCAAGTTCCCCCTCGCGGGGGGGGGGGCGAGAGCTACCGAATTATATGTATGACATATGCATTACAAGCGGCGTTAACACTGAACATTTTTGAATTTCAAAAATCTCAAAACCTCATTGACATTATCAAAAATTTATTTTCATTTAATTTTTTTTCAATTTTGCATTTTAAAATTTTTTGAAAATGCAGAATTTCAAAATTTGGAAATTGTGAAAATGTTGAAAACTCGGAGATTTCGGAGTTCCACTAAAAAAAAAATAAATAAATAAACCTTTTTGAACTCACAATTTGAAAATTCGTGAAACGGTGAAATTTTTTTTCTCTAACGGGATTTGGAAAAAAAAAGTGGAATACAGTGTTGAAGACAAATGAAAAAAAAAACGGAATTATGGGTTACGTATATATAGTGGGAAGAAAGGAGGCATTTCGAGGTGAAAGGATGATCGTACTATCGAAGAGTTCAATTTCACTGATGAGACAACAAATGTTTCTGCTCTTCCGCGATAATAACAAAGTACAGAGTCTAATGGGCTGTAAGAAAGAGAAATTTTCTTCAATTATTGCAGTTCAATTTTTGTTTTGAGAGTTTTTCTCTCGCGCAGATCGAGTAGAAATTCTGAAATTGAAAATCGTTCTTTTGGTTTTTCATTGGAGTTCCGTAAAAATGGGAGAAGTCCAGGAACTTTGTCGCGAGTTCCGATACAAATGTGAAAAAATTAAAACTGGAGTTCCGACCCACACCCTGGAACTCCACGATTTTGATGCAAATTCTGTCACAAACTCTGGAACTCCAGAATTTATTATTTAAATTCTATCGTGATACTTGGAACGACGAATGCCTTCTGAAGTTCTATCAGGAACTCCAAACCTTCAGTATTTCGTACGGGAGTTCAGTTTACGGTCGGGAACTCCAGGAACTTGGTCGGGAGTCCCGATACAAGCGCGAAAATTTAAAACTGGAGTTCCGACACACACCCTGGAACTCTACGATTTTGATGCAAGTTCTGCCACAAACTCTGGAACTTCAGCATTTATGATTTCAATTCTATCGTGGTACTTGGAACGACGGGTGTCTTCTGAAGTTCTACCAGGAACTCTAAACCTTCAATATTTCGTACGGGAGTTCAGTTTAAGGTCGGGAACTCCAAGTTTTTCCGAGTAATGTTATAATTTCAAGATTTTCGTGGAGTTCCAGCATGGGTCACAGAGTTTCGAGTGCATGAAAAACTTCCTAAAAAACGTATTTGGAGGTGAAAGGATGATGGTAGGATGGAAGAGTTCAATCTTACTGATGGGACAACAAATGTTCCCATCTCATCCACTATAATAACGCACTACGGAACCCCATGGGCTGTAATGAGAGAGAAATTTTCTGGGATCGATGAGATTACTGGGTTGCAGTATTTTCCGAAATTACAGGTACTTCAGCCTTTTCATTTGCTCGTAAATAAATAATATTTATTATCTTTCACTCGGGGAAGATAATTTCTTGAGTGGAAAATACAAAAAATGAGTATTGTAAATTTGAGATACCCTTTAATTACAACAAAATTTGCGAATTTTCTACGGTCCTCGACATTTTTATTTTATAAACATTTTTGAAATTTTCAGGATTCTTAAAATCCCCAAAATTTCCAAAACTGAGGATTTTTTACGAATTCGTCAAAATAATACATTTTTCAATCCCGTTATTCACAATTCTGCGAGGATAGTTCTCAGGGGTAACTAAACCGGTAAACTAATATTTTTGTGGTGCTAATGCAACATAGAACTGACCTTACTGAACTGAAACCTAACGATATAGTATTACACTTTGCGTCAAAAAAGAATTTTGCACCTGCGGTTTTCAGGATCGTTCTAATGCTTCTCGCCTTTCTGCATTAGCATACTATTTCACGTACCTTCATTCACCCATATTGCCACCAGGTGTGATTACCTGCTTTTGACAGGGACGTGGGAAACTCCATAAATTACAATTATTTCTCAACTCCACAGCTTCCCAAAATTGGAACTTCAATTCGAAATTTCCGCAAATTTTCGTTCCAAAAATTTATCGAATGTCCAATTTTTTTCAATTTCTGAATTTCCTAGTTTCAAAAAATTCCGGAGTTCCAGAATGGCCCATTTTTGAAGCTAGAACTAAGTAGATACGTGGGAATTTGATTTTCGGATTACGCTGAGATGGCATAATCATCTGCAATGGACCATAATCTTCAATTTTCCCATCTGAGGATGGAAATAGGAGAAAAGGAATGCGGTAAATTCGAGTGTAATGATCGAGAATGGAGGTGGATGATTTGCGAGTGGTAAGAGGCATTATCGATAGGCACATCCATCGATCAATCATCGGATCAATCGAAGGTCTCGGATGGCCAAGGATTTGCATTCTCAATAGCGCAGAGCGACCCTAGGGAAAGCAATTAACTTCTACTTGTGCGATCTTGGCTGGAGTTCCAGGGAACATTCGATGGAACTTTGATGGACCATTTCACACTTTTTTTTGGATTGCTTCCAACGAAAAAAAATAGAAAAAAAAATTCTGCTTCGAGATTAGTTTTTCGTGTTGGTGTAATTCCAGCGACCTGGAGTTCTTGGACCCTCGCGGGATCCAGGGCACACCCTATCGGCTCACGCCCCATATGCAGATGAGAATATAAATATGAAACACGAGATCGTGCCACCTACGAGCAACAGTGCGCTTTTTATTCGCGGCTCTTAGCGACTCACGCAAAAGAGTCACGATTTTTTTTTATGAATTTTAAGTCGTCAATTTTATTCAGACGACTTATTTCCCTTATCAGTTCTTAACTTTGGGAATTATTGATAAGGGTTTTTAATGGTTCATCCGAAGCATGTACTTTCAATTTTTATTTTCAGTTGATTATGAAGCGTCTGACGATGTGAGGTTTAGTAGAAATAGCCGCGAAAAAAATGACCGGAAGTGCGAAATTTCATTCTCACTACTTCCTCAAATTTTGGAAATTTAAAAAAAAGTGTGATCTTGGCTGGAGTTCCAGGGAACATTCGACGGAACTTTGATTTTTATGCAGTATTTTGATCGCAAGTAAAAAAAATTAAAAATTCGCTCGGATCAAAGAAAAGGCCAATGGTGAAACGATCCGAGGAGAAATAGAGCCGGTAATTAAATATAAAATATTGAGTAGAAAGTGCGAAATTGAATTCCAATTAGTTCCTCACTCCAATTACGCCATTCTTCTCGCCATCCTTCGATGACTCATTTGAAGAAGTGTTGAAATGTGAAAACTGAAATCAATTGCTAAGATTTATCTAAACAATTTTCTATATAGATGCAATGGTGCAGAGTTGCATAATGTGGGGAAGGATCTCCGTCCATTAATCGTTACCTGCCTCCTCAATCACGCTTTCCGCGCATTAATTCCGTCGTTACCTTCAGACGCCTTCTCCAATATTTTTAATGCTGTAGAATTCTGACGAGTTCGGAAAATATATTTTCAGAAATGGAAAGATTTTAACTATTTAAAAAAAAATTTCAAATATTTTGCGATCATTTAACATTTTGGAAATGTTTTCAAATGTTTCAAAAATTTTCTAAATTTTCTCAAATTTTTTTTTCATTCTTAAAATTTTTTCGAAAATGTTTACAATTTTTCAAAAAAATTTTCAAACCCTGAGGAATTGAAAAAAAAATTTTTTCTCTGTATGCGTTGACGAAATAGCGTTGGCGAACTTGCATTTACTTTTCAAGAGGTCTCATGAATATAGAGTCATGTTTCCACGCTCGATTGCGAAACCGCCGGCAACACCGCATGTATACTAAACAATGGCGGATGCGCGTATGTCGTTGATGCCATGCGAATTGTTTATGAACATTGTTAAGTGATAAATTGAGAAAATTGGGGGTAATGTGGAAGAGGATGATTTTTTTGCACCAAGAGAAAATTTTACGAGGATTCACATAAAAATGAGGATATTGAGAATATAATAAAGTTTGGCCTTCGAGGTTTCCTCCATTTTTCTATTTCACAAACTTTGGGAAATTTAAACACACAGCGAAATCTCGAAATTCCTGATGATTTCGAAAATTTGCGGAATTTTTTGAAGTAGGTAAAACTTCTAAAATTAGAAAGATTTCACAATATTTTGAAATATTTTCACAAATTCAATTTTTTTTTTAACTTTCAAGAAATTTAGAAACTTCCAAAATCTTAAAGGATTAAAAAATTTCAAAAATTTTGGAAATTTTAAAAGCCTTTAAAAATGTTGAGAATTTTAAAAAATTTCAAAAATTTTGGGAATTTAAAAAAATTTGAGTGTTTAGAAAAAAAAAATTCGCTTGAAAATTCCTCGGTTGAATAACTTTTTTTCCCGTGCTTAAAAGTCAACGCAAAGTGTCGATAAGTCCTCCAACGCATTAACCAACGACAATGGGAATCCCGTAGAGTGAAAGTGCTCATACGTGAGTATTTGACGTTCAAACATTGCGCGGCCAAGTACGCAATTAGTAGCTGGTATTTTTTCTATCCTTTCAAAGAATTCCATTAGATAAGCCCTCCTCTCCGGAAATGTCTACATGAAAAAAAGAGGAAAAAGAGTTTGTAGACGTCAATTAGCTATGAAAAATCGAACAATGTTCAGAATTCTAAAAGCTTCCATAATGCGAGAATATGAAATTTAACTTCTATATAAATCTATTTTCAAGAATGGAAAAAATTTGAAAACTCGCAAAATCGGAGCAAGAAGAAAAACCTCAAAGTTTCAAATTTTGAAAAATTTATTTAAAAAAAACTCAAAATTTTCCGAAACTTAAAAACCAAAAAACATTAGTCGGAAAATTTCAAAAATTCCAAAATAAAGCAAAAGTTCCCAAAATTCGAAAAATCTAGACGATAAAAAATTATCAGAGCATCCAAAAAAAATTAACATTTCAAATTTCAGACTCCATCGCGCTAAAATCTACATCTCAGATCTTTTCTCCTATTTCTTTCAGCTGGGCGAATAAACATTTCACAATTGGAATTTTAACGAGATGTACCCAGGGGGCAATCCTATATTTTTTCCCGCCCTAAATTGAGCGGTCGGGGGAGTTTCCGTTGTATAAACATCAGCAGAATGCATAATAAAGCCATCAGAAATCATTAAATGGCGTCTCTCCGCGGTTTCCCCTTTATCAATGGCGATTGGATCTTCATCTTTCCTCGTTCATATTACCCCCGTGCTTTGGTTATTATCTCAAATGCCTAAAGGATGTAAAAGGGACTCACTTCTGGGAAACTCGTGTCATGATTTTGCGTCTTCATTACAGGATGAGGATATCTCAAAGAGTTCTATGAAAATCGTTACGTTAAATTACGTACACACCACACCTGACAAACGAGTTGGAACCATCCACCAGCTTTTTAAAATTTTTTTTAATTTAACAATAAATTGAAAAAAAAAATAAGTTTGCTTCCCTATAAGAGCCCAATGTTAAATTTGGCCAAAATAAAAAAAAATTGATTTGACTTTTTCGACCCAAAATCGACGAGAATGTCTTCTAGGGGTCCGAATTGGATAGTACAAACGCACACGGGGCCAAAAATTCGATTTTGAAAAATTTAAGTTTGCCTCCCCATAAGAGCCCAATGTTAAACTTGGCCAAAATCGAAAAAAATTAATTTGACTTTTTCGACCCAAAATCGACGGGAGTGTCTTCTAGGGGTCCCAATTGGATACTACAAACGCGCACGGGGCCAAAAATTCGATTTTAAAAAATTTAAGTTTGCCTCCCCATAAGAGCCCAATGTTAAATTGGGCCAAAATCGAAAATTATTAATTTGACTTTTTCGACCCAAATTCGACGGGAATGTCTTCTGGGGGTTCCAATTTGATAGTACATACGCGCACGGGGGCCAAAAATGCAATTTAAAAAAATTTAAGTTTGCCTCCCCATAAGAGCCCAATGTTAAACTTGGCCAAAATCGAAAAAAATTAATTTGACTTTTTCGACCCAAAATCGACGGGAGTGTCTTCTAGGGGTCCGAATTGGATAGTACAAACGCGCACGGGGCCAAAAATTCGATTTTGAAAAATTTAAGTTTGCCTCCCCATAAGAGCCCAATGTTAAACTTGGCCAAAATCGAAAAAAATTGATTTGACTTTTTCGACCCAAAATCGACGGGAGTGTCTTCTAGGGGTCCCAATTGCATAGTACAAACGCACACGGGGCCAAAAATTCGATTTTGAAAAATTTAAGTTTGCCTCCCCATAAGAGCCCAATGTTAAACTTGGCCAAAATCGAAAAAAATTAATTTGACTTTTTCGACCCAAAATCGACGGGAGTGTCTTCTAGGGGTCCCAATTGGATAGTATAAACGCGCACGGGGCCAAAAATTCGATTTAAAAAAATTTAAGTTTGCCTCCCCATAAGAGCCCAATGTTAAACTTGGCCAAAATCGAAAAAAATTAATTTGACTTTTTCGACCCAAAATCGACGGGAGTGTCTTCTAGGGGTCCCAATTGGATAGTATAAACGCGCACGGGGCCAAAAATTCGATTTTAAAAAATTTAAGTTTGCCTCCCCATAAGAGCCCAATGTTAAACTTGGCCAAAATCGAAAAAAATTAATTTGACTTTTTCGACCCAAAATCGACGGGAGTGTCTTCTAGGGGTCCCAATTGGATAGTACAAACGCGCACGGGGCCAAAAATTCGATTTTAAAAAATTTAAGTTTGCCTCCCCATAAGAGCCCAATGTTAAACTTGGCCAAAATCGAAAAAAATTAATTTGACTTTTTCGACCCAAAATCGACGGGAGTAACTTCTAGGAGTCCCAATATGATAGTACAGTCACTTGGGGCCGAAAATTCAATTTAAAAAAATTTCTGCCTCACCACAAGGTCCCAATGGAAATAAAAAAAATAAGGTCCTGATGTTAACTTTAATTCTTGATTTAGAATTATTTCTATCTCGAGTGTGGGGATACTCTATCCCCGAACCCGATAATTTTTTCTATCTATCCCACACGGTTTATATGTTGACAAAACGTTGATCCGTCAGTCATTACACACCAAGTCGACCACACCCATAAGTTCTCATCCATTTTTTTCTCTCGAGCCTCTACAAATTGCTGGCGAAGCTGCCTGTGAATCGGACGTTGTTCTGTGACAAAAGACGAGAAGTTATGAGTACGTCCTCGTTCCACATTCGTCGTGAATAGCACACGCGCCAACTCCTCTGCAAACTCCTTACAATATTTACGATTCATGCTTTTGTTGCTATTTACACTTACGCAAAACGCAAATATACGCTTTTTGGAAATGAAATAGCAGAGAAACAAATGTTTAAAGTGCTCCAATTTTTTCTTTTCAAATAAAAACATGTCTTTTCCTAAAAACATCTCAATAATGAAAAAAAAAACAAAATTAACGATATTTTTTTCCAATTAAAGTCACAAATTTAAAAAAAAATTTCAACCGTCAAAAAATTTTGCTGCTTTTTTACAAGAGATTTATATTATTTTTATTGTTTATTAGAATTTAGTTCTAATAAATTATTTGAATAGTCCGCTCTGAAAATTTTAATACAATTGGTAACTTTTTGTGCTGTTATAATTGGACTCATCTTATTTATAATTAGCGCATTGAAACTTACGGAAACAAAATTTTTAAAAAATTGCATAATAATTTTGTTTAAATGGTTAAATAATGAAATTGAAATTATTAAAGTTCTCTGTCTGAGAAGTAGAATTTTTGTCGAGGCACAAAAAATATGAGATATTGGAGAAATTGGCGGGATTCCAGTTATGTTAATTTCCACTTTCTACGTGTCATATTCATAACGAAAATGACATTACTTCTCTCACTCGGGAGAAATAATCCCACCCTGATTTCTGTTATGTACAAACTGAGGAACTGGGTCACGTTCGGAGGACGTATATTTTTTTTTTTAGAAATTGAGGAAATGCCGAACTTTATCGATGTTTTAATTTTTTGGAACTTTTGAAATTTTTGAAATTTTCGAAATTTTTGAAATTTTCGAAATTTTTGAAATTTTCAAAGTTTGTTAATTTTTTGAAATTTTTGAATTTTTTGCAATTTTTGAAGTTTTCGAGAAATGTTTGGACTTTTTCATGATTTTGAAATTATTGAAATTTTTGAAATTTTTGAATTTTTTGAAATTTTTGAAATTTTTGAAATTTTTGAAATTTTTAAAATTTTTGAAATTTTTGGAATTTTTGAAATTTTTGAAATTTTTGAAATTTTTGAAATTTTTGAAATTTTTGAAATTTTTGAAATTTTTGAAATTTTTGAAATTTTTGAAATTTTTGAAATTTTTGAAATTTTTGAAATTTTTGAAATTTTTGAAATTTTTGAAATTTTTGAAATTTTTGAAATTTTTGAAATTTTTGAAATTTTTGAAATTTTTGAAATTTTTGAAATTTTTAAAATTTTTGAAATTTTTGAAATTTTTGAAATTTTTGAAATTTTTGAAATTTTTGAAATTTTTGAAATTTTTGAAATTTTTGAAATTTTTGAAATTTTTGAAATTTTTGAAATTTTTGAAATTTTTGAAATTTTTGAAATTTTTGAAATTTTTGAAATTTTTGAAATTTTTGAAATTTTTGAAATTTTTGAAATTTTTGAAATTTTTGAAATTTTTGAAATTTTTGAAATTTTTGAAATTTTTGAAATTTTTGAAATTTTTGAAATTTTTGAAATTTTTGAAATTTTTGAAATTTTTGAAATTTTTAAAATTTTTGAAATTTTTGAAATTTTTGAAATTTTTGAAATTTTTGAAATTTTTGAAATTTTTGAAATTTTTGAAATTTTTGAAATTTTTGAAATTTTTGAAATTTTTGAAATTTTTGAAATTTTTGAAATTTTTGAAATTTTTGAAATTTTTGAAATTTTTGAAATTTTTGAAATTTTTGAAATTTTTGAAATTTTTGAAATTTTTGAAATTTTTGAAATTTTTGAAATTTTTGAAATTTTTGAAATTTTTGAAATTTTTGAAATTTTTGAAATTTTTGAAATTTTTGAAATTTTTGAAATTTTTGAAATTTTTGAAATTTTTGAAATTTTTGAAATTTTTGAAATTTTTGAAATTTTTGAAATTTTTGAAATTTTTGAAATTTTTGAAATTTTTGAAATTTTTGAAGGTTTTGAAATTTTTGAAATTTTTGAAATTTTTGAAATTTTTAAAATTTCTTAAGATGTTTGAAAATGTCGAAATTTCTACATTTTTTGAAAATCTTAAAGTTCTGAAAATTCCCTAAATTGAATAAATTATGAAAGTTATTCAAACTTGTCCAACTTCTCCAAATTTTTCACTTTTCTAAAATTTAAAAAGCTCTTCAAGAAAAATGTTGAAAATAAGAGAAAATAAAACGAAAAACCAGAAGACTTCCCGACAATTTTTTCTCTGTTGAATACGAAAACGTCATTGTTGGTGGTGTTCTTCTTTTTATAACAAATGAATCCACTCTAATTTCCATTATGCACCAACTGAGGAAGTGGGTCACGTTCGGGTGCCGTATGAATGCTCTTTGTGCGCCATCAAGTCTTCCAGCAGCATTTATCTGGGTCGTTGTAGCGGTACAATGAGATACAACCGATGAAGTACTTGGATTTGTACTTGGGGGTCACTTTGTGTGGGTTGTCAACCGATTGACCGCATTAGCGGTCATCACCTTCGGGCGCGATCCTCATAAATACTGCCATTCTGTTCACAAACTCAATTTTTCCCTTTCCTGACCATCTACCTTTCAAAATTTCCCCAATTTTTCCCTGAACACAATTTAAAAAACGGACGGTTTTCTGAATTTTCACATTTGTAGACTTTCTCTATTTTTTCCAATTTTTTTCAAATTTTTTTTTCAAATTTTTGGAACTTCGAAATTTTTTGATTTTCCCAATTTTTTAAATATTTTTATTTTTGGCAATTCTCGCAAGTCATATGATATAAAGAAGGGACGTGAGTGTGACCCTCGAGGGGTCGCATCAATAACTTCCTGATAGTCTGTGTGTGTGTGTGACGATACACGTATGAAGTCAACGTATATATCAGTTACGCAAATTCGACTATTGATCGATTATTATGATTTTTCATTGATATCGCGTAAAATATGCTGCTTAGCAAAAAAAGTGATAAAATATGAAATATGTATTTTCACGAGAGGAACAACTTTTGTTAGACACTTTTTCTCGTATCTGTCACCGTTCTCGAGATACAGCGTTATAAACAATTGAAATCGTTAATAACAATTGAACGCATGGTACAATTGCAAAAACACTCCGTTCAGACCTGGAGACTCAGGAGACGCGTCGATTAAAAAAAATGTTAAATCACTACTTCCGATGCATCCTTAAATTCCGCGAATTTCTACCTTCTTTGCAGCTCCAAAATTTCTCGGAATTTGACCCGGAAAATGTGAGCAAAATTTTTTTGAGAGTGCATAATGGACCAGCTTCCTGATCGATCGAAACCCGTTTAGTGAGACTGGGTCACCTGTATCGCATCGATTACTCCGCCCACTTTTTCAGCACTGGAATTCATTTCAGTTTCGTTTTCGCGTTGTGCATCGAAACGCGGAGCGACTTGGCCGGTGACGCGCCAACAATGTCTATTATTTTTGCTCACATGCGTTCCGTGATTTAGGGTCCCCCCTTTTTTTTTACATTGCTCGACCTTGGTAGGGCCCGCCGACGGCCCAGCCATCGGGAAGACTCGTAAACGTCCCATACCCGATTTCGGACCCCCCCCCCCCCTAACCACCTCCTCAACCTTGAAATTTTTTCGAGACCAAATGCGGCCTTGTGGAATCTAAAAAAATCAAATCGCGATGGCGGGTAATTTTTAACGCCCGAAATTTTTCGAATTTTCGACATTTTTGACATTTTGACACTTTTTTGAAAAATTGAAATTTTTGGATTTTTTTGACAATTTATTTTATTGCATTTTTTAAAAAAGTTTGAACCTTCTACATTTCTTCATTGAAATTTGTGGATCATTAAAAATCTGAAATTTCTTTGAAATTTTGGAGAATTTTTAAAAAATTGAATTTGCCAAAGATCTGTAAAATTTTTGCAGACTATTTTTTTTTTTTTTTTTCAAAGAGACTTATTGTGTCTCAGGATCGAATGCATTTATCCTCGCGAACCAGTTGTCTTCCCCCGAAATTTACGAACAGTGTGCCAGTAGTTCTCGTCCACAAATCACGAGTGTGGGACGGAATTCCGCAGCATCCTGCAAAATACGCGTCCCCAAATGGTGGATGGTCCGACGTCGAAAAACAAAGCATACGAAAAATTACGAAGCTTGATTCACGAACGAATTCCAATTTTTCTAGGGAAACCATTGAATTCCAGAATGTTAATTTGTGCCATTGAAACCAGGCTGGGCTGCTTGTCACGACTAATGGGAGGAGCCCCTAGTGTTTCTCATCACATTAGTTCCATGATAATTTCATATTTTTTTTTTATTGGGTTTTCTATTTTTGAGAAGCTGGAAATATTTGCATTCCTTATTTTTTTCTAATTTTTTTTACTTTTTCTAATTTTTACAATTTTCTGTAAATTGCAAAATTTTTTAAAAATTTTAAAATTTCTAAAATTTTTTAAAATTTCTAAAAATTTTTAAAATTTCTAAAATTTTTTAAAATTTCTAAAATTTTTTAAAATTTCTAAAATTTTTTAAAATTTCTAAAAATTTTTAAAATTTCTAAAATTTTTTAAAATTTCTAAAATTTTTTTAAATTTTTAACATTTTGGCAATTTTTGTAATGTTTGTAATTTTTGTAATTCTTGTAATTTTTTAAATAATTTTTCAATCAGAGCTCTCAAATTTCAATTTCAAAGAGGTTTTGAAACTCTCACACCTGGACCGTAAATTTTGCTTTGCTAAAGATACAAATTGTTGCTATTTAACAATTTCGTATTGGAGTATAGTAAATTTTACATAACAGAACTGGAATTTTTACTGAACCGTGATTAAGAATTTTACATAACGTCACGTAAATTTTACTCTACCAGTGGGAGAAAAACTGCCATATCAGTAAGGAGAAATTATTGTCGGGGTATGGTAAAAATTACTCGACCCGACCTGAGGTTGGGTAAAAAGTGCATTTCTGTCAAGTAAAATTCAGGACGCATCAATAAATAATTCATCAAAATTGAATAATCTTTATTTTTAGCAGGGCAAAATTTACCATGCGCAAATTTTGCTCTTTCTGAATTTCTGCAGAGCGACGCAGGAGGAAGGGCAATTTCTATCATTTTTTTTCTATGAACATGTCGAGTGACCAGATCGTGAGAAAATACTGGCCATCGTGCGCCGAACGATTATCCATGTAAATGTATTCAACTGAGGCGATTTTATAGAGCTCCCGCAGCGAACTTGATCCAGTCTACCGCACTAATAACCTCGATAGATCAGCGTCACAAGTGCATAGATGCAACATGAGAATTATCATATTACCTAAGATGAAATCATAACACCTTAAGAAAAATAAAACGGACTGGGTGCGACTCAGCGGGGCCACACCAACAACTTCTCAATTTAGTATTTTCCTCCAGAATTATCACTCATCGAAAATGTCCACAAAAATTAATTTCGTGAACGCGTTATTTTCCAAAAAAAAAAAAAATATGCAATCGGATTTTTTTTTTGAAAATTAAAATTTTGAAAATTTTTCAGAATTTCCGGACTTGAAATTTTGGGAATTTCAAAAAATTGTGAATTTGCAATTTCCGTAACTCGTGATGATATCTTATGTAATTGAATGATAGGCTGATGATGAAACTCTTATGAAGACTCTACACATAACAATGAACATGGCGATGAAAAATGGCGAAAAAAAGAACAGATAAGAAATAATGTTCTTGAATCACGGAAAACTCGATTCATCAACAATTATGCATTTATAATTCTCAATGAAAAATGCAGATGGGCACTGGCACAAATAGCACTCATAAAAATTATCATATTACCTCGCAGCAAATCATAACGCGTGAAAAGGAAGACAGTTCTTGCATAGAATATCAGTTTTGTTCTATTTTTAATCTTTATCGCGTTGTTTACACCTGAAAAGTCACTGAGTTTTTTCAAATTTCACGAAAAAAACAGTTTTTTTCTTCATTTTATTTAGATAGTGAGAAAAAGTAAAATTTCACTCTCTGCCGGGTAAATTTTACCACACCAGCAGTAAAAATTACTGCACTAATTTTTTGCTTGAAAACCTTCATTCATTGTTGGAGAAAAATTTCGCATATTAGTTAGTAAATTTTACTACAGTAGTCAGATAAAAATTACCGATCTATGATGTGTGGTGAGGTAAAAATTACCTGGCCATTGCTAAAAAGAAATTATGCGATCAAGAAATTTGATAATACCGAAACTATTTTTTACTATAAAAGGCAGATAAATTTTGCTGTCATAGTCAGATGAAAATTACCGATCTATGTTGTGTGGTGAGGTAAAATTTACCTCACCATTGCTAAAAAAAAATTATGCGATCAAGAAATTTGATAATATCGAAACTATTTTTTACTATAAAAGACAGATAAATTTTGCTGTAATAGTTAGATAAAAATTACCGATCTATGATGTGTGGTGAGGTAAAATTTACCTCACCATTGCTACAAATTATGCGATCAAGAAATTGTATCATACCGAGACTAAAAATTACCTCGCTATGGCCATTTGGATATTGAAGTGGAATTTTTTTTTGAAGAGTGGTAATTTTTATAGACCCCAAAATAAAAATTCCAGTCGCGGGGCGAACTGAACCAGACAAGTAAAAATTGATGATCCAAAATGTGTACCTCACTGTTGGGCCAAAATTCACCCAACGTGACCGAAGATTACAATTTTGCTTTAGAGTTCTGTAAAAATTACTGCTCTTCGGCATAAAATTTATCTATCGGAGAGGGAAAAATTCCTGCCCTAATCGCGAATCTTGCTAAATTGTTAAATATTTCGTAATCGATGAGAGATATTTAAATTTTGGTTATGATACTTTTTGTTGAGAATTTAATGGTCCACAAAAAATGTTCTTATCAAAATTTCGATATGTGCCTTTGATAACGATTTATTCCAGGAAAAGTGAGCTAGAAGCTGATTCGAGTTGAGTCAGTTTTTTAATTCCAATGAGGTAACTGGAAAATTAATAATTGCGCAAAAACTCGGTTAATGGTGAATTATGCATTTATCATTCTCGATGAAAAATGGCGATGTTCATTAGCATAAATAGCATTACCTACTTTCTGGCATTTAATTGCGCAACGAAGGATGTCCCTAGTGCTTAATGACATTTCTCCGGACTCGTGAGTTTGCTTCAGAAAATTATTGTAGTGATAATTGGTATCTTCCCAGTCTTTTTTAATGTCCGAATTACAAAACTGTGAAGTGGACATTTCTCATTTGAATTTCTGATTTCGAAAATTGCAAATATTTTTAAAAAATCAATGGATGAATTGGAAGCTCGGCCACCGGAACTTGTTTGTAATTTTTTGCAAGATTTTTTCTTTAATCGGTTGTTTTTTGGAAAAATATTTTCCAGGAGATTTTTGCTGAGGAAAAATTTCCGGGACATTTTTCCTGGGGAAAAAATTTTGGGATATTTTTCCTGGGAGAAAATTTCGGGTCATTTTTCCTGGGAGAAAATTTCGAGACACTTTTTCTGCGGAAATATTTTGGGACATTTTTCGTCGGAAAAATTTCGGGACATTTTTCCTGGGAAAAAATTTCCGGACAATTTTCCTGGGGAAAAAATTCGGGACATATTTTCGGGGAAAAAATTTCGGGACTTTTTTCAAAAACTCACAAAGTGTTTTGGAAAAAATTCCGTAAAATTTCCGTTTGGCCATAAATTTTCCGGAAATTTTTGCAGGGAAAATATTTGTGGGCATTTGGGTAAAAATTTTCTGGGAACACTTTTACTCGGCACAAATCGTGGAAGGGAAATGTCAAAATTTTCTGGACAAATTGACAAACTGATTCGTGTTGAAACGTATCGGAAACGCTCATATTCTTAAGGGCTTATGTGATGGATTAAGAAAATGCGAGTAGCCACTATCGAAGGTTCTTGCGCAGTGGTCCATTGACGCGCGCAATGGGGCGAGGCCGACCGCACCGGTGTCATCTAGCACTCACTCTCCTCCTTTAATCCCACTATTTTCTCATTTCACAATGTAAACTAATCTCCCTCATTTCTGTTTCAGGTGAGCTTGATGCTTGGCATTCGTGGGATTGCGCGTGGATTCAGCCCGTGATTAATCTCAAGTATCGACTTAAGTATACCACTTTCGCAATTTAGATAAAAAAATAGATTTCCACTTCAGGAATAGCAAGGATGACGGAATTTATTTCCATGTTTTCGGAAGTTTTGGAAATTTTGGAAATTTTGGAAATTTTGGAAATTTTGGAAATTTTGGAAATTTTGGAAATTTTGGAAATTTTGGAAATTTTGGAAATTTTGGAAATTTTGGAAATTCGGACAATTTTGGAAATACTAGAAATTATGAAAACTTTATAAATTTTAGAAATTTCGGCAATTTTGGAAATTTTGGAAATTTGGGTAATTTTGGTAATTTTGGTAATTTTTGTAATTTTTGTAATTTTTGTAATTTTGGAAGTTTTGAAAATGTCGGAAATTTGGAAAATTTTGGAAATTTTGGAAATTTTGGAAATTTTGGAAATTTTGGAAATTTTGGAAATTTTGGAAATTTTGGAAATTTTAGAAATTATCAAAATTTCGACATTTTGGAAATCCCGAAAAATTGTAGTAAATCGTATAGAGTAGAAAAAAAATTGGGTACCGCTGGAATTTTGTTGAAAAAGTTTTAAAAGAGTTTTGAAAAATGTTCTAAAATTCTGAAGAATATTGGGAAATTTCTGAAGTTTTCGGGAAAATCTTTGACGATTATGTTGGGAAGCACATCCACATGCTTACGCAAGACTTATGTCGCGAACCAAATGCGGCATTGCCACGCGCTCGTTGATGTCTCTCCATTTTCCACTGTCCAACGTCTTATTCGGAAAAATCGAGTGTCACAATAATATCCGAAATAGTGCGAGCCACCTTGGCACTAATGTTCAGCAACACCAGGAACGTGTCGAATTGGAATTCACATATTTCTTTTCTTTTTTTTTTTCATCGCTACAGGTTTACAACAGTAAGGTCGGCGTTAAGTCACCCATACGTGTACAATCATTGGTTCCTTTTACTTTCTGTCTTTTGCAAAAATTAGACAATTTATGGAAATTTTGACAATTTGCCGAAAATTTAGGAATTTTTACAAATTTGTACAAATTTTTTTTTTACAATTTTTTTACAAACACTTCTACCCTTTTTTGTCAGTGTATATAACTCTTACATTTTTATTTCCAACGACTTTAGATTGTGTAGCAAAACATTAAGGTCAGCGTTAAATCACTTATACGTGCCACGGTAATTATTTTCTCTTGATTTCTAAAGGTTGTAAAAATTCCACAGTTTTGAAAAGTTGCAGATATTGCAAAAATTTTGAACTATTACAAAACAGAGATATGAAAAAAAATAAAATGCCGTATTCGGATAAATTGTCCAAAATTTTTATTTCAAACATTTTCAAAATTGACAAATTTTTGAGATTAGCAAAATTTGAAGGCAAAGAGACAATTTCAATTTCTAGCGCTTTTGTCGCACGGAATAGTTTTTATTACTATCTCGGGATTGTGTAGAAAAACATTAAGGTCAGCGCTAAATCACTCATACGTGCTGGGGTAATTGTTTTCTCTTGATTTTTTTTTTCCATTATGTCCGACCACTCAGTGTCCTTTACCACTCGATGCGTAACCACAGAAACATCTGTTGAATGTTTAGTGACGGACTAGATATTATGCAATAGGTACTTGCAGGTGGTTTCTCGATGATCATGGATGGACCCTACTTTGGTCATCAGCATCACATCATCGTCATGATGAACTGATATCCATTTAAAACTCAAATATATATTTATTCAAAGAGCCATCTCAAATTAATCATCAAATTTGAATGATTTTTGAAAATCTAAAATTTTTGAAAATTTGGAATTTTGAAAGATTTGAAATTTCTGAAAATTTGAAATTTTTGAAAAGTAGAAAGTTCTGGAAATTTGAAATTTTTGAGAATTTGGAATTTTTAAAAATCTGAAATTTGTGAAAATTTGACATATTTAAAATTTTGAAGTTTTTGGAACTTTGAAATTTTTGAAATTTTGAAAATTTAAAAGTTTTGAAAATCTGAAATTTTTGAAACTTTGACATTTTTGACAATTTGACATTTGTGAAGATTTGAAATTTTTGAAGATTTGAAACTTTTGAAAATCTGAAATTTTTGAAAAAATGAAATTTTTGAAACTCGTCGAGTGATGTTGAAGTATCGAAATATATTTCAAGTGTTTTCAACATTCCATAGATTTTACCATTTTTTAAAATCCCACGATGGACCCTTTTGACTCCAGTCATCATCATTATCATCATCATTATGATCTCACGACGCTCAGTAACAGACATTTTTCCACCCTGTACTTAAGTCATGAGATGATACTGCACCTAATCGATTATTAATAACCCAAAGGTATTTTCAAATTTCAAAATTCCTATTTATAAAATTTTTCAAAAAAGTCCCAAGTGTTCCAAGTTTTCAAAATCTTCCACGTTTCGAAATCCCAAAACGGATTTAAAAAATTTTTTAAATCCGTTAAAATTTCTCTTTCCCCTTTCCAAAATTGTCAGAATTTTTCAGAATTTTTCAAAATTTTTTAGAATTTTTCAACGTTTTTCAGAACTTTTCAGAATTTTTCAGAATTTTTCTTATTTTATTGAATTTTTATTGAATTTTTTTTATTGAATACTATTGTTCTAAAAAAAAAAGTATTTGAAATAATTGTAATAATTTTCGAATGACGACACGTTTCATCATTGAAATGGAGCCTCTGGATCGATAATAATTTTCGATTGTTGTCCATTGTCTGGGGCAACAGCGAGCCCCCCGGGGCGCCCTGAAATGTGGGAAAATCGAGGCGAGACTAATCGTAAAAGATCTCTGGTACGCGAAACATGGATTCTAATGTACACTACAACGAAATCCAAGCAACAATAATGAGGGTTTTGATTACGCTAACCAGGTGGAATCGACGGCTTTTTTCATACCCCGATATTGCATGATAATTCACAGTAAAAAATTTATGATTCCCGGGCCCGCCAATTCAATCCCTAATATCTTGCAACATCAATTTTTACTCAAAAAAAAAAAATAATAATATTACACTTTCATATATAGCAAACCAGTAAATTAAAAAAAAAATCCAATTCATTTAAAAAATTTACCAGTTCACTAATTTCCAATTTTGTTTTTTCGTTTTTAATTTTTTAATTTTTTTTTTACAAATAATTTTGTTTCCTGAAATTTTCTTCTTGAGTTGGTGTTCCTGGATTTCACTTTTTTTCCACCACATTGAAGGACTGACTCAGTTTTTCCTGGGAAAATATCAATGACAATGGGCATAGTGTTAATGGGTTTGCAAATGGGGAAAACCACGTCACCTAGGGTGCGACGTGAGAGCCAATCGATCTTGTCGATTCATCGATTCTTCGTGATTTCATAACACGATCTGTGGGCGCGCCACGGTCACAGCCTTGCGACCATTACTTTTTTTTTTCGCTCCAGATTTATCGTCGGATTAATCCCACTTTGTAGAATATCCGAGTACAAGTCAGTTTTTTTTCTCAATTTTTTCTTACTCGTAAATTTCCAGTTTTATGGGTGTTTAATCGATCATCGACATGCGTCCGAAAGAAGTGACATTTACAGTCTCGAACCAAGTCTCTAAGTCTTGACCAGGTTGTTGTTCTCAAGTAAAGTCTTTCAAAGTCCAAAAGTCGAGTCTGTTGAAGTCTAAAAAAATGTCGGAATCTCGACCTGACCTGACGAGGTCCTTAAAAATCCTAAGTAAAGTCTTTTAAAGTCTCGAAGGTGGGACTTTTAAAGTCTCAAAAGCTCGATCAAGTTGAGAGATTGAATTATTCAAAGTTTAGAATTCGAAAGATTGACGTCTTAAAAAACGTGAAAAACTCTTGGTCGAATCTTTAAAAGTCTCGAACCAAGTCTCTAAGTCTTGACCAGGTTGTTGGTTTCAAATAAAGTCTCTCAAACTCCAAAAGTCTCGACTTTTGAAGTCTCAAAAGGAATTGCAGAATCTCGATGGAATCTTTAAAAATCCTAAGTAAAGTCTTTTAAAGTCCTTCAAAGTCTTTTAAAGTCTTGAAAGTTTAATCAAGTCGAAGAGTACCACATCAAATTCAAGCTCAAAATTCAAAAGATTGACGTTTGAAGAGACGTGTCAAAGTCTCAGTCGAGTCTTCAAGAGTCTCAAATCAAGTCTCTCCAAGTCTATAAGTCTCGCACTTACGAAGTCGCAAAATCCCGATCAAATCTTTGAGTGTCTGGCCTCTTTGAGTGCCTGGACTGCTGAGTCTCAAATTGAGACTTAGCAGTCTCAAATTGAGACTCAGCAGTCTCAAATTGAGACTTTGCAATCTCAAACTGAGACTTTGCAATCTCAAATTAAGCCCATGAAAATATTATATTGAGATTCTGAAAGTCTGAGATAGAGACTGTGACGGCTTGACAGAAGACTTTGAAGTCTCAAATGACGACTTTCAAGTCTCAACTAAAAAGGTCCAAGTTTCAAATCTGAACAAAAAAAAATTGAGCAAAATTTTTTGAAGTGAGAAAAAAATATTTAATGTGCAAATAAATTTTTATCGTGGAATTTAAATGAAAAAGTTGATAGCTTAATCACTAAAGTAACGCCCACCCCATAATCACCAAAATTAATTGAGGATGTTCTTTGCAATAATCGTAAATATTAATCGTAAGAAATTATTGTGATGGCTAACATGGAGAATTGAAGCAATTTGTTTGCTCCCACAAATTGATTTCATCATTTTGTACAGTTTATTTAAATGGAAGACTCATACTTTACGAAACATTGAAATGCATGAGCTCGTTTTTATGGTCCAACCATATTTATGGGGCACATGGGCATGGGACAGTCCACGGAGGAGCCGAGAATAGGGATTTCATCAGATAAACGGTCGATCAATTTAATCTTGGGATTATTAATGGTTCGTTATCTGAGAACGGCAAATGCAGACGATAAATTTATTTCTCGTGTCACCGAACTAGGGACTTCCTCTGAATACTCGTAAATTATCATTGATTTGAGAATTTTTAGGAATTTTCCGAGTCGTAAATTTCTAGGTTTTTTTTTGCAGGACCAAGCGATTTTTTTTTATGAAATCAATTTTCTTGACTCAAATTTTGGGGAAATTTGTAATCCTAAAACCTTCTTATGATCGCAGAAATTTTTAAAGTAGGAAATTTTTTGATAATCCAAAAGGTGCGAAAATTTCTAAAAAAAAAAACAAAATTCTGAAAATTTGAACAAATTTGAACAGTTGAAAAATTTGAACGATTGAAACGTTTGAAAAATTGAAAAAATTGGAAAAATTGAAAAACTTAAAAAAATTGAAAAATTTGAAAAGTTTGAAAAATTGGAAAAATTTGAAAAATTTGAAAAATTTGAAAAATTTGAAAAATTTGAAAAATTTGAAAAATTTGAAAAATTTGAAAAATTTGAAAAATTTGAAAAATTTGAAAAATTTGAAAAATTTGAAAAATTTGAAAAATTTGAAAAATTTGAAAAATTTGAAAAATTTGAAAAATTTGAAAAATTTGAAAAATTTGAAAAATTTGAAAAATTTGAAAAATTTGAAAAATTTGAAAAATTTGAAAAATTTGAAAAATTTGAAAAATTTGAAAAATTTGAAAAAAATTGAAAAATTTGAAAAAGTCGAAACATCTGAAAAATTTGAGAAAATCAGAAAATGTGAAAAAATTTCAAAACTCGCCTGCCAATTATCGCGCTGCATGTACTATCAAATTACTCCGCCAATATTTTTTCTACAAAACATTTGTCGCCGACTCACACTGTGTGATATGAACTCAATCGGATAATTCATTTTTTCCGCGATTCCTTCACCTTCCATTTCAGTAATTCTCGCACTAAAAAGAAAAAAAAACTCAACGTCAGCCAATCACTCAACCGGTTTGACAAATCAATAAAAATAAATAACTCTGCACGTGAGTCTAGTAATTAATTGACAGACAGTTGATTATTTTTTCCCCAATGAATTATCTAGATAATCTGCGCCTGTCTTCGGCGCTGTCTTTAGTCAAGACACCCCGGAGGTTCGCATAATAAAAACTCCCGAATGGCGATGGACAAGCGTATAATGCCTGAGGCTAGTTTTGCGCCGTAGTCGCCCCATTTTTATGTATTTTTTTTTAACACGAATTCCATTTCCGAAGAACTTCTACGTACTTGAGGTTCCAAAGGATTTCTAAAGTTGTTGAAAAAAAAATTCACTAAACCAAATTTGCAAAATTTTGCAATTGTAAATATAAATAAATGATATTTCTCTTTTTTGCACACACACACGCAGACCCACCCACCCGTCCATTACTCTACACCCACCCACCCACCTACCCACCCACCCACCTACCCACCCACCCACCTACCCACCCACCCACCTACCCACCCACCCACCCACCCACCCACCCACCCACCTACCTACCCACCTACCTACCCACCCACCCACCTACCTACCCACCCACATACCTACCCACCCACATACCTACCCACCCACCCACTTACCCACTTACCCACCCACCCACCTACCTACCCACCTACCTACCCACCCACCCACTTACCCACTTACCCACCTGCCCATTCACCCACCTACCTACCCACCTACCACCTACCTACCTACCTACCTACCTACCTACCTACCCACCCACTCACCCACCCACCTACTTACCCACCTACCTACCCACCTACCTATCCACCCACCGACTTACCCACCCACCTACCTACCCACCCACTTACCCACCCACCCACCTACCTACCCACCCACTTACCCACCCACCCACTTACCCACCCACCTACCCACCCACCCACTTACCCACCCACCCACTTACCCACCTACCTACTCACCCACCTACCCACACACCCATCCACCCAGACACGCACCCACCCGCCCACCTCTCCAGATACAGCCATCCACCTACCCACTCAGATACAGCCATCCACCTACCCACTCAGATACAGCCAGCATCCACCCATGGTGGGTGCCTAGGACTCCCTTAGGAAGAAAATGCTAAACAGCAGCTACCGGGGGTCTGCAAGAGAGAGACACGGAGGAAAAAAACTGCTTCTCACTAGGCATTTTGCTTAAACTCCTCTAGGAATCCGTGAATCCCTTGAAATGTGAAGTTCTGATGAGAACCCGATTTTTTATTTTAGGAAGTTTGATATTTTACATTATCTACTCTACATGGAATGTTCTCTTAATACTTTCATCGGAAAGTATATGCGACGGTCTCAGGCGAAAAAAATATTGCGTTCTGTTTGAACTTTAATGACTGCATTACTCGCGGAAAGTGAAGTGTCGCCCTATAAGAAAATCCGGTTTTTCCATTTGAATCACCGCCTGCGATTTCAACAATTACATTTCCGTTTCTCCCTTCGACATTCCGATATCTCGCGCTATGCACCCATTCCCCTGGCATAACTCACGAAACAAATTAATATACGATCGGTGACATTTGGAAAAAGTATCGGAGATATTGCGCGCATGCGCATACTATGTATAAATAGCCAGAGTTTAATTGGCTAGCACTAAGAATTTGAACTGGAGAATTTTGTTTTTGCATTCCCAGAATTTGAATAGAAATTGAAAAAAAAATTATTGAGAATTCGAGAAGTTGGAAATTTTGAAAATTTAAATGACAATATTTTCTTCTGCCAATTCAAAAAAATGTTAAGGCTTGAAAAAATTAGAAAAAAATTTTCCAAAAATTAAAAAAAAACTCAAAATTTCCAAAATGTTCCAAAACTGAGAAAAAAAAATTGTTGCAAAAAGTTCATATATATAGTAACAATACAAATATGTGGGGAAAGGCGGGGCAAAACGGAATGAGGAAGGATTTCGTTATATTACAAGTCCGATAAAATTTCGAAAAACTGAAAAATTTGAAAAAAGTCTTTAAACATCTAAAGTTCCATAAATTTCAAGTTTTTGCGAATTAAAAATTTGCAAAATCCTCCAAAAAAATCAGTAATTAATCTGCTAGTATGAGGCATTGGAGAGAATATGAGAAGAACGCTGCGCATGTGGATACAATATATAAATAGCAAGATTTAATTGGATAGTAACGAGCCTCGGGCTGGAATAGATTCCAATGGTGGTTATCAACATCTCTCGTTAAATTGCAATTAACATCCCCAACATTTTCGCCAATTGTCGAGTCGTAAAGTACGAAAACCGGATTGGACTGTAATCGCTACTTCAATGATAATAAACGCATTTTTTAAGATGCGGAATCGGTGTACGAAGAAGAAACTTTGTTAAAGTTTAATAAGCAGTGGGTCAAAATTGCCTCTATTTGTTGAAAAGGAAATTAACGATCGGTTGTTAAGGCTTGACGAACATGTGGTAAAATTCTATACATAATTGTGGAATTTATCTTTCACGAATGGCATTCATTTGCAATATCGTAGATTGAGGATTTGAGAAATCGAAAGGAGCCAAGAAATTTAAAAAATCGAAAAACATTGATCATTTGTACAAGTTGATTTTTTTTTACATTGTCCATTTGAAAAAAATTGAATTCGTACAATTCAAAAAACTTGAAAAATTCAAGTAGTCAAAAAATTTGAAAATTGTAATTTTTTGGAAAATGGTGTAATTTTGAAATTTTGTAATTTTGAAATCTTGTAATTTTGAAATTTTGTAATTTTGAAATTTTGAAATTTTGTAATTTTGTAATTTTGTAATTTTGAAACTTTGAAATTTGGAAATTTTGTAATTTTGAAATTTGTAATTTTGTAATTTTGTAATTTTGTAATTTTGTAATTTTGTACTTTTAAAATTTTGAAATTTTGTAATTTTGTATTTCAGTAATTTAGTAATTTTGTAGTTATGAAATTTTGTAATTTTCAAATTTTGAAATTTTGAAATTTTGAGATTTTGTAATTTTGAAATTTTGAGATTTTGTAATTTTGAAATTTGTAATTTAGTAATTTTGTAATTTTGTAATTTTGTAATTTTGTAATTTTAAAATTTTAAAATTTTGAAATTTTGTAATTTTGTAATTCAGTAATTTAGTAATTTTGTAGTTATGAAACTTTGTAATTTTGAAATTTTGATATTTTGTAATTTTGAAATTTTGGAAAAATGTGAATTTCGAAAAATCCTAAAAATCTAAAAATATAAAAAAACAAATTCACTGTCCACTGATAGTAATTGCCATCGTTCTGCGGTTTGAAAACACTCCTGTGGGCCGCGAGAGGAGGGTGGGGGAGGGGGATGGGGGAGAAAAGTTGTGCAGGTGAAGAGCGGTTTATCCCATTTCTCGGTCCTCATCTCCGTCTGCGGTCGGGAACCGCCACAAGACGCTAAACCTCTCGCGCCGTCTGGCAATTTGCACTTTGGTGATATTACTGGTGTCTGCGCCCCGCGATAAAGTACAACTTGTGCCGAAGAAGGCGTTGAAATGGAATATAACACCCGTCTGGCATCGCCGGATTACTCTGTTCCAAAAACTTGGCAAATTTAAAAAAACGAATTTAATTTAAAATTTTTCTCAAAGTGGAAAAAAAATTCCCAAATTTTACAAATTTAAAAGAATATTAAATTTCAATTTTTTTAAGAATTTCGGAAATTAAGAGGTTCGAAAATGGAAAACCCAAAATTTTTCAAAAATTCGCGACACTTGAAAATTTTTAAGCCTCAAAATTTGAAAATTGAAAAAAACAGAAATATTCAAAAATTCGAAATTTCCAAAAAAATGAAAATGGTCATATACAAGATTTTAAAATTTTTGAAAATTTTGAAAATTTTGAAAATTTTGAAAATTTTGAAAATTTTGAAAATTTTGAAAATTTTGAAAATTTTGAAAATTTTGAAAAGATGTTTACAATATTTCTAAATACAAAGAAACGCACAATTTCGATTCATACAATATTCGCATACATTATATAGCGGCGCACACCCATATAAAATATAACGCATAAGTATATAGTTAGTCTATGGGGTATGGAGATTGCCAATAATATTGGGCATGCATAGCTGTTGTATGGCTCACGTGCAGCCGAGCATGGATACGCGAGCTTGCCGATTGTGTTCGATAAAATTACACAAAAATTTTTTTCTCTATCTTTCCCTCCCACTAAATACCTCGCACGCACCTGAACACTTCGACGTAACGCAATTTTATCATCAAATTAGTCCTTTTTATGGTCCTTATGTGGTTTCTCGAGAAAATGATATCAAACAAATTTCATTCAGATTCTTGAAATATTATTCTCAAAATTTTCAAATCACCAAAATTTTTTTTTTCGTTTTGAAAACTTTGAAAAAATTTCCGAAAATTTTCGAAATTTTTCTAAATAATTTTTTTTTTCGTTTTTTAGGTTTTTCTAAAATTTTGAGTTTTAGAATTTCTAATTTGTTGAAAAATGAATAATTTTTTTTAACTCGAGAAATGGGAAAGTTGAAGTACAAATGAGTTATTTCAAACCACATTTTTTTTCTTATTTTTGCATCTCACTTAATAGTTGAACACTTCTACGTAACGCAATTTCATAACGTGGCTTAATGGTGGAATTAATGCATTTTATGGGTTTTCCTTGAGTCATTTGTCGAAATGGAGTTGGTTAAATTGAGAGATTACGCACTGATTTGAGCGGTTTTTTTCGCCTATCCGAGCATTTTGTTTATAAAAGAGATATGAAGACACTTGGGGATTTATTGTGCTTGATGAAAAAATTGTTATGGCGTAGATCGCTTCTTTAAGTGTCAGGCGAGATCATTTTTCTCGCCTTATCCCGATTTTATCAAATTTTAAGACCCTTTCTAAAAGTTTTTTCTACTGATAATGCTTGTGCAAGTTTAACGGTTGATAATCGGGAAGAGAGATAAAATGGGAAAAGACAATTAAAGGTGTTAGTACTTTGGAAACAAAAGGAAATGTTTCGGAAAATTTTTGAAATGTCAATTTTTTTTTTTACAAATTCGAAATTTTGGGAAATTTTCAAAAAAATCATTTCAAAAATGAATTTTTCAAAAAAATTTTAAATTTGAAAAATTTGAGAAATTTGAAAAGTCTGAAAAATTTGAAAAATTTGAAAAATTTGAGAACTTTGAAAAATTTGAAAACTTTGAAAAATTTGAAAAATTTGAAAATTTTCGAACCATTTCGAAAAATTAAGAAAAATTTCAAAAATTTTAAAAATTTCAAAAATAACAAGAATTACAAAAATTACAAAAATGTTGAGAATTTCAAATTATTTTTCTTTCTAAGAACTATTTTTGATCGCCCCACGAACATCTTTGTTTCGACTTTGATTCACTGGCCAGCGATTAATTCCCCCATAAAAAAATTAATTGAACATGAATCAATTTTTTTTCACCCAATTAGAATGAACCGCCGTTATTTATTAGCCTTCCGGAATTCAGGGCTTGCGGTGTATCTGCTCAATTACCCGTTCTCCGTGTGATGACCGTTCCACTCGGTTAATCTTCTGATCTATTGAGGAATAGTCCACTCGTGAGATAATCCCTCTCGAATCCATACAATTAGTCGCCATTCGACACCCAATTCTAATGGAAAACTTATGTTATTTTCCGAATGGATAATTTAAAAATTCCCTAAACCCTTGAGAGGTCGTGTGGTCTCGGGGCCGCGGTTTGCCATTTTTCTTCATTCAATTAGAGGAGAGAATTCCCCAAATTTTTATTTTGGAAAAAGCGCTTCAAAACAATCATTCGAATTTTTTGAAATTTCAATTTGAGCCAAGTATTAATTTCAAGTTTCAAGTCGCTAGTGGCCTCAGAGGCTCTGAGTGACTCACTGGAAAAAATGACGGTAAATTGACCGGTCACTTTAGTTTTCCACATCGCAAGTAATGTCGATTGTGGCGATTGACGAGCGGATGGAAATGAGGGAGACATCTGCCAAGAGATGTTCCGAAGTGCTTCTCCCCAGCATCCGCTCAATGATGCACATTCCGAGATGCATCTCTCATGTATCCATTGAAAACGAGTTTCGACTTACCCATGCCCCATGTTTTCAACATTGAAACGTAATAATGATCTCAATGCTATCGTCATTCCGCGGAAAAGTGGATGTATGTATTGGGCTCATGAGCCCGAGGCGAAGTTATACTGGGATGCGGTCCAGCGTGGACCGGTTCCCGACTTATGCCCGACAGTCATTTTATTCACGACGTAGTTAGTTTGCTACCGAGGGGCGCGATAGGGATATTCCTTTAACGATGCCCATACGCGAATCTATTCATCTCGACATAAGGGCCGAGACACCACTCACCACAAATGGGGAAGATTTGAGCGTTTAGCGGATAAGGATTGATGGTTAATGTAACTAGCTTAGCTGGTTGTAGTTTCATCATTTAAGAGACTTGAAAAATATAGGTAGGAAAATTTGAGAAAATTGTAAACATTCCCGCAATTTCTGAATGTTTCAAAAATTTCCAAAATTTTCAAAATTTTTGAAACTTCAAAAAATTTAGAAAATTCCGAAAATATTAAATGAATATTGGTATTTTCTGAAAAACTATTTGTTTCATGTCGTCTGACTTCTTTCCATAAGCTTCATAATTTAGGACACACAGTGGTCGCAAAGTTATGGGTTTGAACCATACGATGTCGCGCAGATTGCGTTTATCGAAATTTGGAATTAATCTCGGGAGGAAGAGGGTGGGCAAAAATTGAGTGGGTGTTTGAGCGAATGGATGGTTGGGTGGGTGGGTGGGTGAGTGGCTGAGTGCGTGAGTAGGTGGGTGGGTGGGTAAGTCTGTGGGTGGGTGAGTGGGTAAGTGGGTGAGTGGGTAAGTGGGTGAGTGGGTAAGTGGGTGAGTGGGTAAGTGGGTGAGTGGGTGGGTGGGTAAGTGGGTGGGTGGGTAAGTGGGTAGGTGAGTGGGTGGGGGGAGGGCAGGTATGTAGGTGGATGAGTGGGTGGGGGGAAGGGCGGGTGGGTGGAGGAGAGAGGCGGGTGGGTGAGTAGAGGGGGGAGGGTGGGCGGGTGGCTGAGGGGGGCGGGTAGGGGGGGGGGGAGAGGACAAAACTTACCTTTAAAAAAAAAGTTGGCCTGATGAAATTTTTCCGAGAATGTGAAATAGTGATGGGGTGATTACACACCGGGAGATTTTTGTTGAATGAACGCGGGAAATTAGTCAGAATTTTCATGGAGTTTCCACATTTAGGGTTATCTGGACACTTTAATTAGGCTTTCATCATGGGGGATTAATGGGTCCATTATGCGGGCTGTAAAGTCCAATGAGTTGTCAATGGAACGCGTGATTTATTCATTGCAAGTGGCTTTATGGGCAATTTATGGAGGTGAAACGACGGGCTTATTTGCGTGCCCCGACGATTTTATGCTAATGTGGGGCCTCAGTGCAGCTGATGATCCCATTTGCCGCAAATGAGATTGGCTCAATTTGACTCTGGGATTTACGGGACGGATAGCGGGCAAGTCCGATGGAATTAGCTGTGCGCATCGTTCTAGCGTAATTAGGGTAACTCGGAAACATCGAGGAATTCAATTATGAGAATATCTATGTAAGACATGTGAGGAGATGCAAAAAAAATTGACTCCATCAGAAAAAAATTCCGAGATATACATTACTGGGAAGAATTTTCCAAGAAATTTCCCTTCGGAAATTTTTCCCCAGAAGTTTTTTTAAGGAAAATTTTCCGCCACAAAATTTTTTTGACAATTGTTCGCCCGAAAGTTTTCTCCGGAAAAATTTCTTGGGAAAAAACTTCCCCTGTGGAATTTTGCGCTGGAGAAAATATCGGCACATTTTTCATGAAAATTTTTTCCGTGAAATTTCGGGAGAAAATTGGTTCCGAGAAAATCGAAATATGAAGAATTCGAAAATTTCGAACATGATGCTATTTGCCGGAAATTACATTCAGTCAATTTGATTCGGGAATTTAGTGGGGAATGGGTTATGGAATTATCTTAACGCATCATGAGTCTTAACATAATTAGGGGCTGTTCACGATCATCCAGGAATCCATTTCAATCATGAGATCGCCTATTTTACTGAGGAATGAAATTATACGTGTATTGAAGTGAAATTTCCGGGGGCCTTGAACATAAAGCAGTTCGTGAAGTGTAAGGAAACCTAATGCAATCCTATACAAATTTTGTTAAATGGTAAAAATCAAAAATTAAAAAAAAAACAATTTGAAGAAAACGGCAATATATTTGAAATTCAATTCGAAATTTGGAGATAACATTAGATAGAAAAATTTCCAAAATTTCTAAGATTTCCAAAATTTCCAAAATTTTCAAAATTACTAAAATTTTCCAAAATTTGCAAAATGGTCCAAATTGCAATTTTTTCTTCAATTTCCAACACTTTCCACCATTCGAAATTTCGAAATTTCGAAAATTCGAAAAAAATTTTTACAATGCAAAAAGTATAGATATTTCCCCATAAAACTCATTTTAGAAAGTGTGCAAGAATGAAAAAAAATGCGTTCTCCAATTTTCATCACCATAGAACTCCTTTTCATTCCCTTCATAACCCAATCGGTTGTGGAATGCTTTCAACAAATTTTCCTTTGATATCGCTCATGTTGGATAAAAGCGAGACTTACGTTGGATAGATTTAATACTGTGAGAATCACAGTTGGTCATAAAAATTCATATAAAAAGTAGAAAACTATCTGTCTGTATTGCATGAAAATTTAATCGCCCACAGTTTGAATGAAGCAACGAAACATACATGTATACACATTTTCTCATGGGATTGTTGAGAGCATGGTGTCTATGGGGTTCGATCGATGGGCGATAACTCTTCCGATCGCACGCCACTCTTTCACTTTTTCCCCCCTTTTCACTATTTCAAAGATCAGTTTAACCTTTACGCAAGTCGTTGACAGACAACGCCTTCAATAAAACATTTGTTCTTGACCAGATAGTAAAACATTACGAAATTGTCCGGTTTGAAAAGTTCCAAAATTTTAAAAATTAGGCCAATTCCAAAAATTTTGAAAATTTTTCTAATGTTTGGAAATTTTACAATGTTTGAAAATTTCGCATTCTTAAAAATTTTGAAAGTTTTGAAAATTTTGAAAGTTTTGAAAATTTGGAAATTTTGAAAATTTTGAAAATTTTGAAAATTTTGAAAATTTTGAAAATTTTTCCAAATTCTCCAAATTCTCCAAACTTTCAAAATTTTCAAAATTTCTCAAATTCTCCAAATTTTCCAAATTTCCCAAATTTCCCAAATTTTCCAAATTTCCCAAATTTTCCAAATTTCCCAAATTTTCCAAATTTTTGAAATTTTTCAAATTTTTGAAATTGTTCATTCAAATTTTTGAGATTGTTCAAATTTTTGAAATATGAATAATCATAAAATCCCCAAAAATATTACAATTTTCCTGAGAATAAGAAAATCTAAACCCGAAATTTAAAAAAAATTTGAAAAACGATAGCTTGGAAAAACCCGCGAAATTTCAAAAATTGCATTTTTTTCAGAAGTGAAAATTTCCAACGAAATCGAAATTTGATACTCTGTGAAAGTTTCGACCACGGAAAAAATCGAAAATTTCTTCACACCCCCTTCCCCCCCCCCCACTTTTCCACAACCTTAAATACCAGTTTAACCTTTACGTAAAAGATTGACAGGCAGCGCATCTCCCACGAAACACAGCTTTTTGCCCAAATCATTGTGTACGGAATTTCAACAGAATGGATAAACATGACGGACGTTGCGATGACTTAACCGATTACATACCCGATATGCCCGACAAATTCTATTATCTTTCCTTTCAAAAATTCAAATTGCACAATTCTTAAAAATTTCATTGTTCACGAGAAATTTTGCAGCAAATAAAGAAAATCAAAAGGTCAAAGATTTGAGATTCCTAGAGAATCAATTTTTTTTCCGATAACAATTTTTTTTTGAGAACTCGGGAGCAAGTGATCAGGTGAAAGTCCTCCAGAAAAAACTCAAATCAAAATGATGGCATGAGGAATTTCAACAGAATAATGTACATGACGGACATGTGGGACATGTGGCCCCAATGACTTCACCGATTTTCAAAACACGATTGACGGATCGCGAGGATCGATAACCCATCGCCGATAAACTCCATTATTTCTCCTCATCTCGTCACTTACAACCGACTTTTCTCAAACAATCTAGCAATCTTGTAATTTTAATTGCGGTCATGGCGAATGGCCAATTGGAGACGCATTCGGCCTCGATAATGCCGTTTAAGAAGGATGTTGTATTTTTCACGCCATTAGATCTCACTTTTTAAGGATATTCAACCGGTATAGTCAAAACAAAAGTTTATGACCCTTCCTATAATTCGTTATATTTATCGCCAATAATTTTCAATTAATATTTCAATGCGTCAATTAGTTGAAGTGATAGCCATAGAAAATTATTATATTGTATTTGATTTTGCGAATCAATATTATATTGTTTAAACAAATTAATGAAACAAAATTTTAGTCAATCGTCATGAATTTTTTGCCATCGTTTTATATCTGCTTCAATAGTAAATTTTCAAAATTTCAACAAATTTTTATATTTTTAACTGTATTTACAGAAATTTTTATTTTCCCCATAAGAGGCCGTGTTAATTGAGAACTTTGATAATTAATAACTACAAAACGGTGTTGTGAATCAATCTCAAATTCCATACAGGCATCTGTTACCGCTTCAAAAACATTGTGTCAAAATTTCAAGCAATTCTTATATCTTCGCCAATATAGGTGGAATATCCTTAAATGCTCATTCTTACATTTGTCAACGAGTAACATAAGTATTCGACGGGCCTTTATGTGCCGGGAATAAATTACTGAATAAACATTTTTTTTAGCTAAAAACTTCAAATATTACGCGAATTTTTGAATTTCAAAAATTTTGAAATTTAAATTTTTTTGATTTTTACAAATTTAAAAAATTAAATTCCTCAAAAAAAATTAAAAAATCATAACAATGTTAACACTTTCTTCAGGCTGATGCAGTTATACAGCGATGGAAACTATTACGTCAGGGCGCAAATGCCTTGTGTTTCCTTATTTGATTTCCTGCATTTGATTCGCGATACTCAACACCGGATTTTCCCAGGCCACTGCGGAAACAGAAGAGCCTCTTCCCACCCTATGTGCCACCGTTCTCCATTTTTCAGGTCAAAATTAAATCGAGAGTCTCCCAGTTTCGATATCACGGATATATTTCCGATTCCCAAAATTGCGAAAACATTTGAAATTTTTTAGATCGAAAAAAGAGTACGATAGTTTTACAAAAGGGAGCGGTAATTTTTACCATCCTACTCTCGCCATATAATGCGCAGGGCCCAGAGCGCAAACATCGTGAAATAATTTCGTAATTCTCTTGAGACATGTCCGGATTTGGTACACGAGATGTCTCGAGCAATTTACATTACGTTTCGGTGCTTTTCCCGTTGAGAAAGCCGACCATCTCCTTTTTTCGGTGCTTCACATCGGCATAAATCAAGATGTACGACGCAACCACAGCGAGAAGAAATGTAAAAAAAAAAGAAATGTGAAAAATTGTGCATCGAAAGTGAATTAAGGCGTGGATTCACCAAACACGGGTACATAAGAAAATACCGAAAAGTGTTAAGAATTTGGATAATTTTGTAACTGCCGAAAAACAACACGAAAATTTCTGAATTCCAACAATTTCGACAATTTAAAACAAATCATTTTTTTTAAATTTCCCAACTTAAGAGCAGAATTCCATATAATTCATTTTTTTCAATTTTTTCGCTTCAAAAAATTTTAAATCAAAAAAAAATTTATATATATAGTGTATATATGGGTAGTGCGACCAATATATATATATATATATATTGGTGGTACTGGAAAAATTCCGTCTGAATGTTAATGGTGGGGCAGAACGGGTTAGATAGTTATTTCGTGTGTATACACATGCCATGAGACATGGGGTACATCCTGCGCATCCCATGAGAGTGCTTGATTCATTTGGCAGTCGGGGACTCGGACTCTCATTTTTCTCACGTCTCATTTCGCCAAGCGCTGAGGGCCAATCCTCATTTATTCCCTCGCCACTGAGTGCATTACGATGATGAAGGGTGTTGCGAGTGCTCGAGGAAAATATTAAGTGTTGATCGTTATCGGGATGAGTTGACTCCATAAAAAAAATAATTCGGCGTATTTAATCGGCTCATTTGCAACAGTACGGTCACAACATATTGTAGGAAGACAGACGATTAAAATTGTAAAATGTGAGTATGAACTATTGAAAAATCAAATCGGTTTAGCTGTGTGTAAACACGCAGATACACACATCACACGCCCATTCACAGACATATATCTACCCGCCCACACAGATACTTAGTGACCCACCCATCCCCACACACACAGTCACTCACACTGACATAAACAGTCATCCACCCACCCACCCTCACCTGCACAGCCACCCACCCACCCTGACATACACAGCCACCCACCCACCCACTCTGACATACACAGCCACCCACCCACCCACTCTGACATACACAGCCACCCACCCACCCATCTTCACATACACAGCCACCCACCCACCCACCTTTACATACACAGCCATCCACCCACCCACCCTCACATACACAGCCACCCACCCACCTATGCTCCCGTACACAGTCACCCACCCATCCACTCGCCTTCACATAAACAGCCGCCCTCCCACCCTTATATATACAGCCACCTACCCATCCTTACATATACAGCCACCTACCCACCCATCCTTACATATACAGCCACCTACCCACCCATCCTTACATATACAGCCACCTACCCACCCACCCTCACATACATAGACACCCACCCTCTCATACATAGCCACCCACCCACCCATCCTTACATATACAGCCACCTACCCACCCACCCTCACAAACATAGCCACCCACCCTCCCATACATAGCCACCCACCCACCCTCACATACATAGCCACCCACCCACCCACCCTCACATACATAGCCACCCACCCTCCCATACATAGCCACCCACCCACCCTCACATACATAGCCACCCACCCACCCACCCTCACATACATAGCCACCCACCCACCCACCCTCACATACATAGCCACCCACCCTGACATACCCACACTGACCACACAAACACACCCCAATTGAAGGTTACAAGCTGCTCAATTTGTTTCAAATTCTGTTCCTCTTTTTAAACTGTACAATATTAAAAACCAATGTCTTTCAACAATCTCAAAATGTTTATCCTTACTCTAATTTTCGATCAAGCGCGTTGAAAAAGCTCGGGCAGAATATTGACTACCGATCGTTATCAGGATGAGCTGAGTTCATAAAAAAATCAATTTGGGGAATTTAATCGGCTCATTTGCTGTAGATTCTGAGGTACGAAAAACACGATATCTCGCATGGTCTTAGCATAATGAGATGAGCATGGCTCATTCCCGTGGACTCGTGCCCAAGCATTTTAATTTCACGTGTATGTCCCGGGTGCGCACGCGCAGCCCCAGCGGGCAGTCCCGTGTTCTTTATGAACATGAAGAATTATAGAAATTTAAAGACTCGTGTTTCGCAAAATTTTTAATTACGATCAGTGCAAGTAGTGAAGCTTCAATTTCATCCATCTTATAATTTAGACAAAATTTTTCTCTCCAAAATTTTTACCAGTTTTATAATTTCGATATATTAAATAAAAAAAATTAATTAAAAAAAATTAATTAAAAAAAAAATTCAATAATTTCGGAAATTTCCAAATTTCAAAAATTTTCAAAAAACTGAATTTTCTGAAAATATTCAAATGTGAAAAAAAAAAAATTAATTTCCTCTATGGAAATATGCTCCTAGAGATAGGAAATTGTTGGATTCCGCATAGTGTTGAAAAAACGGTTAATTACGATGCATAGGGGGGCGGGGAGGAGGAGGAGGGGGGGGGGTCCCGCATCCTCTGGAGGCATTTCTTTGGGTTAGCGCATACGGGATACAGAGAGGCCGCGTTCCTTTCACCAAACGGTTCCCATGCGAGCGGCATCACCGCATACTAGCTGCACTAGGAAGATGTTAGAAAAGACGGAAAACGGCCGTGTTTGCCGGAGGTCTTAAATCCACGGAGACAAGCTTCCAGGTGTATCCTGTGTGTGCGTTTCTATGCATAAGAATCATTGCACTTTTACCGTTTTATTAAGTGGGGGCGTACAACTGGTGATTCGTCGAATGAGTAATTTCTTGAACCGGCGAATGTGGGAAAATTCAGAAATTTGCAAAAACTGTTTCCAATTGGTTTTCGATTACTGCAAAATCGAAAGTTTACAACATCCCGAGCGAAATTTTGTTCTTCGGAATGGCACAAGACGCAAAATTAATCTTACCTCAAATGGATCAAACCTCTTCACATTCATCTCGAATTGTCTTGGTTGCATTTCTCCTCAATTTGCTCTGAGCATAACGAGTTTTGACCGAGCGATGCCGCAGCTCAGGTGAAAGTCCACGAGACGTTGTTACTGATAGGCACAGCCGGACGCGTTCGTTATCCCCACATGCGAGAGACCGCAGTACATTTTCAAGCCCATGTACGCATCATAATCGGGGGTATCTATAGACAAGAAGCGCGATGCGGACCAATAAGTTCCAGCCATCGCGGTCATCTCCCAAGCTCTGCGAGTTACGTAAAAAAGGGGTGTGTGTATGTGCGTCCGTATTCTTTTTTTGTCGAACGGTTCTTCTCAAACCGCTGGAGTGATTTAATTTTTTTTTAATCGACGCGTCTTATGAGTCCAGGTCTGAAAGGAGTGTCTTTGCAATTGTACCATCCGTTCAATTGTCATTAACAATTTTAATTGTTCATAACGCTGTATCTCGAGAACGGTGATAGATATGAGAAAAAGTGTCCAACAAAAGTTGTTCCTCTCGTGAAACTACATATTTCATGTTTTATTACTTTTTTTGCTAGGCATCATATTTTATGCGATATCGATGAAAAATCATAAGAATCGATCAATAGGGGAATTTGCGTCACTGATGTGCAACTTGACTTCATACGTGTATCGTCACACACACACACACACACACACACCCACGGGCAAAGCTGTCGAAAGTTTTGGAGAACCCGGAAGATCCTATGTTACATTTTACAGTCTATCCTGCACGCATAATCGTAATTCGTAATAGCCGGACGATTGGAGAAATAATTCTTGGCGCATATCCCCTTGAGACACCTCCGCAAAGTCGTAAATGTAATTCCAGCACAATAACAGCAGGTAGAGCCCCTCGTTGGCGCAATTAGCCGTTGGTACATCGTCTCAAGCGCATTATAACCGCCATTCTTCGTAATAAGGAAACACCAAGTCCCGGATTACAGAGTCATTAATAAATAATTAAACGTAATCACTTGGCCATCAATTAGCCGGAAAAATGAAAATTGTTGATTCATTCTACGGCAAGTTCTCGTAGTTTCGGTTGGTTTTTCGGTAGAAAGTCAATCATGATTTCGTGGTTATGACACTCTCATGCGACATCGCTAATTACGACCAGTCAATGCCCAAATATGACATATTCATGGCGTTTTTTCAATCATTATGTTTTCACTCCATATGGGGATCCTAACTTTATATATTTTTGCAATGCCTCAAATTTTGGAATGCTGACAGTTTGAGAAAATTTCAAATTTTTGTTGAACTTTTTAATTTTTTTGGGATTTTGGTTTTCTTACAATTCTTGAAATATTGTTTTCGAAATGTTTGAAATTTTCAAAACTTTTAAATTTTTTGGAAATTTTGAAAATTTTGAAAATTTTGAAAGTTTTGAAAATTTTGAAAATTTTGAAAATTTTGAAAATTTTGAAAATTTTGAAAGTTTTGAAAATTTTGAAAATTTTAAAAATTTTGAAAATTTTGAAAGTTTTGAAAATTTTGAAAATTTTGAAAATTTTGAAAGTTTTGAAAATTTTAAAAATTTTGAAAATTTTGAAAATTTTGAAACTTTTAGAAATTTTGAATGTTTTGAAAATTTCCAAAATTTTTGCAATCATGGAACATCCTCATACTTCACGATTTCAGCAATTTGAAATATTCAACGGCACGATTACGTAACGTTTTTATGGGGCATCCCTCATTATGGTCAATCAATGCCCAAATATGACGGGTTCACCACTCCAACGTATTTCCAATCATAAAATTTCCACTTAAATGGGATGAAAAAATATTGGAACAATTTACGCTCAGTCGGTTCCGCGGAATTTATATTTTGCAACGAGTAAATTTCTGTAGCGTCATTTTTTTTATGTCGCATTCATAATCTAAAAATCTCGAAACTAAAATTCCTTTACCAATGTCTTCTAATTTCTTGCAAACCAATCAAATATCTTTTTTTTTTTATTCTAAAAATTGCAAAAATTTCCAACATCACCATAGGAGATGCGCGGCAGCGTTTCACGTTCGCTTTTTCATGGATATTTCAAAACTGAGTCGAGATGGAGGAAAGTTTATTAAGAACTTTTTATGAAGGAACTCAAGTTCTACAAAAAAGTTCCTATGAAGATTACCACAACTCCCTTAGGTGCTGAGATATTTATCAAAAATCGGTATCAACAATAAATGCCCTTACTTCGCTTTACCATTTCGCTCCAGAAATCGGTCGAGACTCCTCTAACTAGCTCGGCCGTTTCAGATCCAGCAAGAGTTCTCTATAGCGATCCACTCGCGAGAATCGCCCGTACGATAATTCTTGCGCCATTAGTCGAAGTCCCGCTGGCGATTATTCCTCAGCAGTTACATCGTAAAACGCAGCTGGGGACTTCCAAAGGGTTTTCCGCGCCCGCGAGTCCACCGACCCGCGAAGCGCAGGTGTCTTTGGATACGTCGATGACCTTCGATGAGCAATTTACCCATCAGCAAGTGGCGCTAAATGAATGTGACCCATTGGGATCCCACCAATGACTTCCCGATCCACCATTTCTGCTCAGGACAATTTATCTTCAAGATCTTAAAAATTCAATTATCTCCTCACCGAGTGGTCCTAAGGAAAAATTGTATAGAACATTTTTTGTAGAGAATCTCTTTCGGACAAAAAAAGGTTGACGCCGAATTTCTCTCCGACGCGTGATTCTCCAGGTAGATCCGGAGTTTCTGTAAACGGGGTAGAAGTGGGATAGCGGACGGGCCGACCTAACAACTTTTAGACCACTGTATGTCTTAAATTAAGACACTTAGGACAGAAAGTCATAAAACATAAAATGTGCGTTTTGAAGTGAGGAACAATTTTTATCATATACTTTACTTTGTATCTCTAATCGTTTACATGATAGAGCGTTATGAGCAGTTCGACTTGCTCAGAACTCAAAAATCGTTAGGTCTTCTTCTTTTCGATTTCTTCAGGAAAAAATCTGTTCCAAAAAATTCATCTCGGGCTCTAACCTTCATTTTTCTTCTCTCACTCAGTCCACTAGTTCTCGATTTATTTATTTTTTTTCTTGCTTTTTTTTGAGGTTAGCCAATTAATCACCAATCGTGGTAACTTGTCACGTCGGTCTAATTGGCTATGGGATATCTACCCCATGAGATACGATGCATTTACGGTGATAATGAAGGACTTTTCACGGGGAAAAATTGCCGGAGGTGGCGACCTGGGCTGAGTGGGCAGTTCCAGTCGACCCTTCGATATGCCGAGTGCGAACTAAAAAAATCAAATAAAACCCATTCATAAAACAAAATGGCGGGAAAATAAGAAAGTGAGGTACGTGCTGGGATGATTTGTTGCTGGCATCCGCCGTGTGGGCAAGACCGATCGTCTCTGCGCTTTTCATGCGGGGGGAAAAAGCCAATGGGGATGCTGCAGACCCATGAATAAATCTCCGCTGTAAATCAAAATGATAAAATTCATTTTTCAGAATTTTTCAAGGGAGTTTCCTATGGAAATTAGATAAGAGCCCCATAAGAATTTTGCGCGTTGAAATTCTAAAAACTTGCGCTTTTTAAAATAATTTTCATAGCGCTCCATAGGTGTCCCCGAGAATTTATATCAACCCCAGAGATTTTTGCCCTACGCGTGCCTCCTTAATGACCTAAAAAAAATCGAGTGATAAAACTTACTTTCGCAAAGATAAACCGCATCTCGAGGATTTACTGTTACTTGGCCTGACTCTTGTTTTTCTTGGCAGCGTATCTATGCGTTGCGCATGCGCACGACTGCCTTCTTGCTCCATCTCTTAAGGGTGCATGTGTACTAGAAAAAAAGGGTTAAAATTCTGAAAAAATTTATTCATCTATTGAAATGGACTATTGAAGTTCAAAATTTTGGACATTTGCTGGGGAACAGATTTGAACGACTGAAAAATGGAGAACGCAATTTCCGTTCGAGTTTTTCGAAGATCATCTAAAGCTGAAAGATCGTAGGAACACCTTAGGGCACCACTATCATCTGCAATATTCTCGCATATGAGCACTAAAACTTAACTCAACACTTTTGTTTGCCATTGCGAGGTTATGTGGGTGTTGGAGCTTTCACCGCCTCCATTAACACGTGTGTGCATACACTATGAAATATAATCTTGTATGGAGTCACATGTGCAATTACCACGCAAGATAGGCTGCAATTGTTGGGGAGGTTAGGAACAATCGTGATGGAATTTTAGACCATCAGTTGAACCTAGCTTAACCTGCAATTGTGTATTGACTTCCGTATCATATATATATATATATATATATATATATATATATATATCTATGCTGACATACATACAGACATACATACATACATATATACATACATATAGCCATATATACGTACATCCATATATACCTACATACATATATACATCTGTGCATATGTACATGTGTGCATATGTACATATGTGCATATGTACATATATGCATATGTACATATATGCATATGTAGATATATACATATGTACATATATACATATATACATATGTACACATATACATATGTGCATATACACATATGTACACATATACATATACACATATGTACACATATACATATGTACATATACACATATGTACACATATACATATGTACATGTATATATATGTACACATATACATATGTACATGTATATATATGTACACATATACATATGTACATGTATATATATGTACACATATACATATGTACATATATACATATGTACATATATACATATGTCCATATATACATATATACCCGCGAATGTAGGGAAAAGTGTGTCATACGGGGATGTGACACATATTGGGATGCTATGAATTTCATTGTGCCCCAGTGGCCCATTATGCCCCCTGACCCATAATGCCCCACCCTACCTTACATAACATGAAAGATCTCACCTTCGGGATCTATAAAAACTTCACGTTTTAAAGATTTGTTTGCTTATTTTTATGTGTATATATATATGTATATAGTTTGTTGAACTTTCAAAAATTTTAAGTATTTTAATGTTTTCAAAAATTTTGTAATCCGTCATTGCATCTCGTAGATTAGGTTTGTTGTGAAACTGGGATGAGTCGAATGTTGAATACGCTCTCGCGTGCGCACGCGAGAGTACATCGTCCCGCCGGATGCGCCGCGAGGGAACCGGAGTTGAAGGGTCCATTTGCATGCTGCAGACTCTTGTGTTGGGTCTACTTGTTTTACCCCGGGCTCGAGTTCAATCCCAACCCCATCTTCCTATTTTTTTTCCGGTTATTATTGTGAGGTATGTCGGCTCATCGCGTGCAGCTACATCGACCGTTTTACGTATTTTATGGCCAGTTCATGCTGTACATGGCTTGTTGCGCAGTTAAATATGCTTATATGATCGTTTGAATCAATTTTTCTAATTTTCCATTTTTTTCCAAAACTTTCCGTTTTCAATTTTTTTTTTACATTAACAGAAATTTGAAAACATTTGAAAATTTGGGTCGGCAATTTCCAAAAATTTTCAAGTTCAAGTGAATCATCAGTTTCCGGTGGGTTGAAAAAAATCGTTTAGAGGATTTATCAGTTGAAATTTCACGTATAAAAAAACTAACACATAAGGTGATCAAACATGCGAGATTGCGCAAGTTCGTTGCTACGAGTTGTCCCAGGCTCGCAAATTAGGCGCGGTAATTTATGTTTGCGATTAACTTGTTCTGGTGAATGACCAGATGAATTTGCCAAAATTATGGAAATGTTTAGTTTAACAAATGGCAGCTAAAAGTGTCAACGTTTCTCGCGCTGCGCGATTATGCGCGACTTCCACGAATTTCTGCGCATTCCCCATTTTTTTCGTCTGCTGCTTAATTGCATCCCCTATCGACAAGTGCGATCAAAATTTTTGGTAGAGATCCACAGCGTAACTGTCATTTTTAATCCAAAATAAAATAATATCGTGATAATGCCGATCTATCGACCAATTTTTTAATTCGTGGAAACTTTTTCATTAAAAAAAAAAAAAAAATACCGAACCTTTCTATGTAAAAAAAATTGCTCCAAAAAATGGAAAATTTTCACTTCGTCAAAGACGCTGAAGTTGCCAAATTTTTGCACAATTCCCGCAACAACGCTGGTAATCGCGCGTGGACGAGGCGATAATCATAGAATCGTTTGGGGCGCACGTCCCGAGGACTGAAATGCGAGAGGGCCCTATCCCACGGAATTTATTAGCGATGGTACGCGCGAGATACACGGCACCCCGCAATAACACTTCTCGCAACAGGTTTCTCCCCGATAAAATCGTCGGCTCGGTACTCTACCCCCTCCCACCCCCTCCCGCCCCACCTCTTTTTTTTGCAACACCCCGCAAACGCACCTGCATCCTCAGTCTATTTTTCATGCGAATGAAAAATTCTTAATGGCAGGTTATTAGCAATTTCTTGAGGTAAAAACGAGGAAAAAAGCGGGGACTTCATAGGAATTTCAATTTTTCCCTTCCTTTTTTTACATTACGCATTTTTGCCGCAACTCGCGCTTCACTTACCTCCCTAGATAATTGTCCAATCGATTTTACGGGGTCGATCTACCCTTTTTGGTCGGTGTAAAAATTGGGGGAATTAGGAGATTGAGAGTTTTGTAAAAATTACTATTCCGGTCCGTGAAAATTTACTTCACCATAAGTATAATTTTTTTGCTATGAATAAAATTGATATTCGTAAGGATGAAAATTCGATCTATGGAAATTTTTATACACTACAAAAGTTGCTTAACCAGTAGGGTAATTTTTACAAAACTGCGCATGCGCGGCGGTATACATTTTTTTTTAGAGCAATACGTAGTTCGCCGGAAATCGTTTACGAAAAATTCCGATTTCACACATACAAACATATAAACACACACACACACACACACACACACACACACACACACACACACACACACACGCGCGCACACACACACACACATTTCTTCAAAATTCGACGGGAAGCATTTTAGTAGAATTAAAACACCAGTTACAAAGCGAAGAGAAAAAAATTGATTTAGGGGTCATTACAGTAACTTCCGGAATAATCAGGGAGTTAAAAAGGGAAAGGTAATTTTTACAAAACTTTTTTTGCAAAAGCGATACGTACTTGAAATTAAATATTTTCCTTTCGCTTAGAGAGAAAAAAATGGTAAAAAAAGGTCTGGAGTGAGGCGCGTTGTATGGAGACGTTGGAGATCAAGCGAAGATACCTCGCGCTTGACGCATCCTTGAGAATGAAGCGAGCTGTTCCACTATCGCTGCCCATCTATACCCATCAGCAATTTTCCGCGAACTCGTCTCCGATTTTTCTCAACTCGCGCGTTCGCATGTAATCGCTCGTCCTCACTGTCCGAGAAATTAGAAATGATGTTCCCGGGTGTTCAGTCACTGTCGCATTCCGCGCCGACTTACGCGCACGTACCCGCAACATCCTTCGGGGGAAAAAGTGGTGCTCTCAATATTTTTAATTATTATAATCCGATTTTTCAGTTTGCATACTTTTAATCTCTAATTGCTGATTTAGAAACTTGAACATTTTTCTTCTTTTTTCCTTTTTGAATTCTTTTCTCTAAATGTTTACTTCTTCGAATTCATTAAATAAGCAGTTTATAAAATTTCCGAGAGTTTAATTTTTGTTTGAGATTTTTTTGATAGTTTGCAATTTTTTAAAAAATTTCCAGTTTTCGAAAAAGACAAATTTCCCAATTTTGTAATTTTTGAAACGTAAATTCTCCAAAATTTTTCTGGAATTTTTGGGAATTCCTTCGAGTTCTTGGAGTTTTTCAAATTACGCAGTGTTGTTGTTTTTTTAGAATTTTTGAATTTTCACTTTTCTCAACAATTTCCACTTTTTAATAAATTGCATTTCTCCGTGTTGAGATTCCCAAGAAATTATCGAATAACGGGAATGAGATAATAATTAAGTGGAATGACAATTGTAGCTTTCGTGCGCGTGACTGCCGAGTGTAGAGCGGCCTTTAATCAGTCGAGTCGATCGAGCCTCAGTGTCAGGGTCGGAACACACGTGTTACACATGATGCCAGGCCTTAATCACGCTGAAAGTGAAAATCGAGACATCTTAAAAAAAGAGTATTAATTAATTTGAGACATGTGTTTGCACGAGAATCGCACCGAAAAATTAGGAAAAAAAATCGTGAACTTTTTCCAAAAATTCGCCAAAATCTTAAGGAATTCTAGCCGAAGTCGATATTTTGACAAATCCTACAATACTGCATAAACTTGTCTATAGAATTTGCTAATGAAAACAAATTCAAAAACGTGGTAGGAAATTCGAGTAATTATGGGACAACTGGCATTATGGGACATGTCTCGCCCCATTATGCACTCCGCGCCCACCCTCCCACCTCGCCGTTTCGCCCCACCCACCTCTGGATTTTTTTTCTTAAATTATAAAAAAAAGTGAGGCGTCATGGGACACCTGGTAAATGTGAAACATGGAAATACTAATTTTGATCTGAATTGATCCAAAATTTTTGACGATTTCTCGAGAATTATTGGAAATTTTTAAATACTCGGGTCTGTTAAATGTGTGAAATTTTTTTTTTCCAAATTTTACAAAACTTTTTGAAATTTAAAAAAAAATCAAATTTTCCACACATTCCCAATGTTTTTCAAAACGGTTCCAAATTTTTTCAAAATTTTTCCACAGTTTTTAAAAATTTTCAGAATTTTTTTGAAATTTTGTTCAAACTTTTTCCAATGTTTTTGTAAATTTTTCGAATTTTTTTCTCGAATTTTTAGTGTCCCAAATTTCTTCGACCTTTTAGCAAAATTTTTTCAATTTAAAAAAAAATCCAAATTTTTTTCAAAAATTCGTCTGAATTCTCACAACAAATTTCTAATGTCGTTACAAATTTCTCTGTGAAGTTGCTCTAAATTTTTGGCGATTTTTACAAATTTGTCCAAAACGAGCCAAATTTTCGAAAAATTGTTTCAAAAATTTTCCAATTCTTTCCAAGATTTTTTGAAACGCTTCAGCGTATCTTGATATGTACATACAACTTGTGCGCATGGCCATTGCGTCGAAGGCAGAGAGGGGGGCGATGGGTAATCAGTGGAGTATATCTATATATATTTGTCGAGGAAAGTGCCTATCCCAAGACCGAACTTTCCGGGTCCCCTGCGCCGTATCAGATGTTTCACATAAAAAAAATTGGAAAATTTGGAAAGAAATAGAGGACATTTCTACAGAAAAAAACATTTGTTGTGCATGTATGAAATTGTTTCTTCATTGGACGTGCTTGGGTTTTCTCGGGGTCCTTACTCATTTCGGAGGCATTATCGAGTGATGAAGTACCCGAGCTAGTGGTCGGCGGGTATCTCAAAAGAGACCCTTGGGTGCCTCGGGAGAAAAAAAAAGAGTAATCGCCTGAGGTATATATTTATACACGATGAAAAAGGATTTTTTTTCAAGTTTACAGCTTAACCCCAGTGTAACAGTCCGGTAGCCTTATTCAGCGGGCGTTCGTCTCTGTCAGAATTTAATTTATCCAATGGCAATTTATGGGAAATTTTTGCTGGAACTGTGCGCCATTAAAAAATGCAATTAAACAAATGGTGATGATGGGCAATTTCAGGGACTCATCATTTCGTGGGCATGTCTTGACATATTGAACAATTTGTTATTCAATTTTTGTATCAAAAATCGGGTTCATAATTCATGTTGTATCGTATTCATTTCAAAATTATAAAAAAAATTGATGTTCCTAAAAATGTAATCGATTCAATTTCTTAATTTTTTTTAAGCTAAATTTTTTTTTTTTTTTATATTTTGATTTCTTTTTATTCAATCACAATTTGTTTAAGAAATAGGATATAAATGTACCGGAGGAATGTTTATATTCCCTCATTTATTTAATTGAAAATAAAACGAAATATATTCGTTAATGTCTCAACTACACTATTATATCAGGATTACTCAATGGTAAAGCCATATGATATTTCCCACGTGTGTATTCGCAGGTGAGAGGTACTTCTTTATCGTATATATATCTTCCCGGTAAATGATATGTATGTAACCTGAATACCGTATTTTTCAATTCAGTTTTCGGGCATCCTCATTTCAGAATTTGCAACTTTCTATTGGAAAAGACTTGAATAAATTTTGAAGGGGACATTAAAAAATTCTCGCAATTTTTAAAACGGAAAAAATTTCCAAAATTTTCAAAAGTTTTTTTGATCTTATGAAAATATTACATCAATCGAAATGCGTATATTTTTTTTTCAATTTGAAAATCCTAAATTTGTTAAAATGTTGATCATTATTTTTTTAAATATTTTAAAAATCCGAATTTTTGAAAAAATAGCGAAAATTTTAATTTTGAACAACATGAAAAATTATGATATTTCACACGTGCGTAGCCGCAGGTGAGAGGCACTTCTGTATCGCATATATATATCTCGCCCCATAAACGATATATATATGCAACTTGAATAGCGTATTTGCCTCTCTCGCGTGGATTTCGCATCTGAATTGAGAGAAACGAAAAGATAATCCCTTTACGTCTCTACCATTTCCATTTTTCACCGTTTACAAGACGTGTGTGAGCCCTTATTATCGCTATATCTCACTGCAATCGCGATTGAATAGTTTCTGAGATAGCCCGCGGCGCAACAAATTCAACTGCAATAAATTCTCTTAAAAATCATCGGATACTTTCGCCTTTATCGCGTCAATAATTATCGGATTGCGATCGGAATCGATTATCTATATCTGCGAATTAGCGAGTGATCACTCAACCATGCAATTTCTTAGTAACAAATTCGCCTATGTGTAAAAAAAGTTTTGTGACTCAAAACAAAGAAATTGAGAAACATTTTAAATTCAAAAAAATTGGAAATTTCGCACTTTCTGGGAAATTGAATAATTTGACGAAGTATAGAAATTCTACCCATCGCCACCCGCAAATCACATCCAACCCCCACCCCCCTCAAGCCCCACACCCACACCCACGCCCGTCGTCCACCCCCCACACCCACACCAATCGCCAACCCCCCACACCCACACAAATCGCCCACCCCCACACCCGCACCAATCGCCCCCCCCCCCCCGCACCAATCGCCTCCCCCCCCCCCACACCGACCCTCACCGCCCAACCCCCACACCCACGCCCATCGCCCACCCCTTACACCCACGCCCATCGTCCACCCACCACATCCACACTCACCCCCCACATCCACACTAACCGCCCACCCCCACACCCACGCCCATCGCCCACCCCCCACACCCACGCCCATCGCCCACCCCCCACACCCACGCCCATCGCCCACCCCCCACACCCACGCCCATCGTCCACCCACCACATCCACACTCACCCCCCACACCCACGCGCATCGTCCACCCCCCACGCCGACACCCACCGCCCACCCCCCACACCCACGCCCATCGTCCACTCCCCACATCCACCCTCACCGCCCACCCCAACATCCACACTTACCGCTCACTCCCACACCCGCACCAATCGCCCCCCCCCCCCCCCATCCACACTCACCGCCCACCCCCACACCCACACCCATCGTCCACCCCCCATATCCACACTCACCGCCCACCCCCACACCCACGCCCATCGCCCGCCCCCCACACCCGCGCCCATCGTCCACATCCACACCCATGCCCCCATACCCGCGCCCATCGCCTGCCCCCCCCCCCCGCCCACCCACACTCACACCCACACTTCATTCAAAAGTGTCAGAAGGTCCTAAAACGTTACAAACGTAGAAATTTGAGAAATTTCAAGTAATGCCAGGACTTCATACATCAACACAAATAACGTGTCGTTATATTTTTTAATTTGCAATAAATTCTGGTTTATTCAAAAGAGGATTTATGATGTCGATGAGGAGACAAATGAACCACAAGAAATTTCGGGAGATCTTCCCTTCCGACCCTTAACCCTAAATCTTGGTGTATCAAAAGGTAATTGCCGGTTAGAGCTGAGAGCAACGATTGGGCATCGGGTACTCTCCACCGCACAATTTTTTGCCCGTCAAGAGGCGCTATGAATCCACGTCTCTCAGAGATAGCCCCCCACCCCCTCTCCGCCAAAGTGCTATGATATCCGCCCATATATACCGCGAGTTTATTGCTGGGCGGTTATTCGGACTATAAAACATGCAAATGGCATGGAGTGATCTTGCCTGATTCACCTGCAGGAATTTTTATCAGTTGTTTTTTTTTTTCCGTTTGGAATTGATGAAACCTTTTGAAAATTTTGGATATTGGGAAATTTGAAAAGTTCTAAAATTGTTCAACACTTCCCTTTATCAATTCCTGAAATCACGAAAATTACAAAAAATAAAAAAATCAAATTTAAAATAATTCTCAATAATGTCGAACTCCTAAAAATATTTTTAAAAAAACGCAAATCACAACTCTGCATCCTTTAAAGAAATTTTCTCTGGACCGAATCAGCATCCGAATGCCTCTCGATGCTCAATCACTGCAGATTCTACGCTCGGCACGCGGGTCCTGTCAATGTGGGTGGTCCCCACCCATTTACGCATTAGCCCTGCAAGTGTAACCGATTTGAGTGACGTGAGCTACAATATCCAACGCCTCCGATAGTCTTGTGAAGATCTCTCACGTCCCCGCGATTCGCCACGATCCATCAGTTAGGCCAAAGCCCTTGAGACAACCTCAAATTAATTCCCCATTTTCGCAAATCTAATTACCCAGCTGTTTCGTTCGATTGCACCGACACTCATGTTGCTTTAACATTTTTCAGAACATAATTTTTTCTTTAATTTTTAATTATTTTTTTGCATTGTAGAATTTTTTAAAAATTTCAAATTTTTCAAATTTTAAATTTGGAAAAAATCAAATTTTCAATGTTTCAAATTTTTTTAATTTCCAATTTTTAAAATTTCAAATTTACAAATAGTCCAATTTTCAGAATTTCCAATTTTCAAAATTTCAAATTATTAAAATTTTCAATATTTCAGATTTTCAAAATTTTCAAAATTTTCAAAATTTTCAAAATTTCCAAAATTTTCAAAATTTCAAATTTTCAAAATTTGAAGATAACAAAAATTCCTAAAAATTTTTTCAACGTTTTTTTGCATTTTTAAATTTGCATGAAAATTTTGCAAAACCAAACATTTCGATTTTTGAAAAATTACAATATGTCCCGAAAAATTCAAATTTTGTTCTGACATTTGGAAATATTATTGTTTCCTATTTTACTTCTAATCACCCCGACGTGTTTATCCGCTGTATTTTTTACAATTGTATAGGCAATTAACACAGAGCCACAATTTCTATCCAATTTACTCCCCTGGGGTCGCCCCCTTGTTTTATGACGATCTATAATCCCAACTGCGTCTCTAAAGTACCTTCAAGGCGGTCTAATTAAAGTCCGGTTTTCTTCTCTTGTTTCAGGTACGTTCGCCGTTCCTAAGATACCATGGCGTGTGTGCTTTGCCTGTTCCTCCAGGGTAATCTATATATTCACAACGATGAGGGGGATGGGAGGGGGGGGGGGGCAGCGCCGTGGGAAAGCACCACCGGAAGCGCAGTGGGGTGCATCCGCCGCACCAGACACGTCTTTATCTCCTGATTCATTTTTTCTGTTCATGAATTCCATTTATAACTGCAATTCTTCAGGGTTCCTGAGTTATGGGGAGTTTTTCGGATTTTGGAAATTTTGCGAATTTTGAAAACCATAAAATTTGGAAAATTTGGGAAATTTGGACAATTTGGAAAATTTGGAAAATTTGGAAGATTTGGAAGATTTGGAAAATTTGGAAAATTTGGAAAATTTGGAAAATTTGGAAAATTTGGAAAATTTGGAAAATTTGGAAAATTTGGAAGATTTGGAAAATTTGGAAAATTTGGAAAATTTGGAAAATTTGGAAAATTTGGAAAATTTGGAAAATTTGGAAGATTTGCAAAACTTGGAAAATTTGGAAAATTTAGAGAATTTGGAAAATTGGGAGAATTTGGAAAATTTCGAAAATTGGAAAATTTGGAAAAATTTCGTAAATTTGGAAAAATTTGGAAAATTTGGAAAATTTGGAAAAATTTGGAAAATTTGGAAAAATTTGGAAAATTCGGTAAAATTTTGATGATTCGGAAAATTTGGAAAATTGAACAAGTTTGGAATTTTCGAATAATTCGGAAGAGTTGGGAAATTTGGAGAATTCTGAACTTTAGAAGGGAAAAAAATGAGGAAATTTCAAAAAAATTTGAAATGTTTTGAGGATAAAAACAATTCTGAGTTCCAAAAATATCGAAAAATTGGGAAACTAAGAAATGAAACAATTTCAAAATTGACATATTCACTTTTGCTTTTCCGCAAAATATAACACCTCCCCGGTTGCCATTGCTCAACAGATGCGGGTGTTGTACGGATGTCACGATAACTGCATTAATGGATTGTAGGTGCTTAAGTGAATGAGTGAAAGCCACGTATTTAACCGAGAGAATTGATTTGAACCCGTGAGAAGTAATTCCCGGCCCATTTGCATTGACACGGCCAGACAGGACGACAGGAAATCGCGGATGCGTTTCCACGTGACTGATGCCGATCCGCGAAAGTCGCTAATACATATAGGCAATCGGAGAACATCGGGAGAAGTGAAAGGACTCTCCAAATTTTTGAAACTTATCAAAATATTAACAATTTAGACACTTTCCAGATTTCGAAAATTTTTGCAATTTTCGAAATTATTGAAATTTTTCCAAATTTTTCAAGTTTTTTCAATTTTTCGTTTTTTGTACATTTTTCGAAATGGGAGATTTTTTTTGTAATGGTCAAAAAAAAAATTATTTTTCCTTTGAATTTCAAATTTTTGGCACAACTTGGGGCGCAAGAGGAAACCGCGGATCCACGTGGCTAATGCGGGTCATGCGAAAGCCCGTAATACATCTATATATATATATATATGACTTACAGAGATGATCAGGGGGAGGCACAGACTCCACAAATTGAATGTTGGAAAAGTGAAAGGACCCGAAAGTGTTTTCTGTACCGTTTGCCCGAACAATGTTGCTCTCTTTGAAGATAAGAGCAAATGTTTCGACAAACATTAGACGATTTGAAAATCGAAAAAAAAAATCCAAGATTCGAAAATTTTGAAAATTCTCAAAAATTTTTAAAATTTTCAAACTCTCAAAAATCGCGAGAATTTTCAAACATTCCAAAAATTTATGAAATTTTCAATGATTAAAAAAAAAACTATGTTTTGAAAATCAGAAAAAAAAATGTAAGAAATTTAAAAAAATTGTAATTTTTACTATTCATATTTTTCGTATATATATTCCTTGTATTATCCATGTAACCATGGATCCGATAATTCATGAAAAAATGGATAAGCGTTATTAGAGATGGGAGTGTCATTAATAACCACTTGCGATCAGTCACGAGGTTGTCATTTTTCTGAAGAACTTCTGACATTTAATCCAACAATTTCGGGTCAATTTCGGTGGGTGGACGGATCGAAGGGGTCAACCGTCTTCGCTCACTTTAATTATCGTGGATAGAGGCAGCCTTGCTATCTCATTAATTACATAATTTCTGTTCAAGCCTACTGTCAATATTGGTTTAAGAGAGAAACAGGTTCGGAAACAATCACATATTATAAATTGCATAATCCCCATTGTATAGGAATTTTTTGATTCAAGAGCGCAACTGACTGGAACTTGATAAATAAAATTATAGAAATTTAAAAAAGCGTCATGTTTTTGCGCAATTTTTCTGTAATATCCTCTACCTGCAAGGAGCCCAAAATAATCTCGGGACTTTGTCGACAATTAATCCGTTAATTAGAGAGTAGCTGGTGGAGGAAAAGAGTGGCTAAGTGCATTGTTAGGCGTGCAATTCTTGAGGAGTGAAAATTTCATGGCCTTGCTCAATTGCGTCACATTCGTCCACAGGGCGACCCCATCCTCGCCATTTAGGTGTGCACATCGCTGTGGGTTTCTAACGAAAATTATCTCATTAATTCGTGAGGTAACGAGCATGCCCCCTCACTCGAGATAATTAAAGAGAAAGAATGAAAAAAGCATATCGGGTTTCTTTTTTACTCTTGAACGTTCAGACATTCGAGAATTTTTGGAATTTCGGAGAGTGTAAAAATTCCAGAAAGTTTGAAAATTTTGAAGATTTTTGGAATTCTGTACATTTGGAAAATTTTTGAAAATCCTAGAAAATTTTTCCGAAATCGAGAAGATTTGTAAGATTTTCAAAGATCGTCGCGCCGAGTTGCGCCAAGTCGCGCAGAGCTGCGCCAAGTCGCGCCGAGTCGCGCGGAGTTACGTCAAGCCGCGCCGAGTTGCGCCAAGCAGGGCCGAGTTACACCAAGTCGGGTCGGGTTGCGCCAAGCCGCGCCAAGTCGTGCCGAGTCGCGCCAAGTTGCGTCAAGCCGCGCCGAGTGGTGCAAAGTTGCGTCAAGTCACGCCGCGTTGCGCCAAGCCAGGGTGAGTTGCGCCACGTCGCGACAAGCCGCACCGAGTTACGCCTAGTGGCGCCAAGTTGCGACAAGCCGTGCCGAGTCGCGCCAAGTCGCATTGGGTTGCGCCAAGCCGCGCCACGTTGCGCCAAACCGGGGCGAGTTGCGCCACGTCGCGCCAAGTCACGCCAAATCGCGCCGAGTTCCGCCAAACCGCGCAGAATGGCGCCAAGTCACACAGAGTTGCGCCAAGTCGCGCCGAGTTGCGCCAAGCCGCGCCAAGTCGCGCCGAGTTACGCCAAGCCGCGCCAAGTCACGCCGCGTTGCGCCAAGCCGCACCGAGTTACGCCTAGTGGCGCCAAGTTGCGACAAGGCGTGCCGAGTCGCGCCAAGTCGCATTGGGTTGCGCCAAGCCGCGCCATGTTGCGCCAAACCGGGGCGAGTTGCGCCACGTCGCGCCAAGTCACGCCAAGTCGCGCCGAGTTCCGCCAAGCCGCGCCGAATGGCGCCAAGTCACCCCGAGTTGCGCCAAGTCGCGCCGAGTTGCGCCAAGCCGCGCCGAATGGCGCCAAGTCACACAGAGTTGCGTCAAGTCGCGCCAAGCCGCGCCAAGTCGCGCCAAGTCACGTCGCGTTGCGCCAAGCCGGACCGAGTTACGCTTAGTGGCGCCAAGTTGCGACAAGCCGTGCCGAGTCGCGCCAAGTCACATTGGGTTGCGCCAAGCCGCGCCACGTTGCGCCAAACCGGGGCGAGTTGCGCCACGTCGCGCCAAGTCACGCCAAGTCGCGCCGAGTTCCGCCAAGCCGCGCCGAATGGCGCCAAGTCACACCGAGTTGCGCCAAGTCGCGCCGAGTTGCGCCAAGCCGCGCCGAGTGGCGCCAAGTCACGCCGAATTGCGCCAAGCCGCATCCAGTCGCGCCGCGTTGCGACGTTCCCTGCGTTTATATATCTCTGCATATTCCAAGAGCGCATTAAAGAAATAAAATGTGAAAATTTCCGAATTTTCGATAATGTCAAAAATGTTTGGAATCTCCCAATGTCCAAAAAAAAATCCAGGTGTCCAAAATGTGAAAAATTTTCGACACTTTCAGAATGTTGCAAACTTGCACACTTTACAAAACCTGCAAAGCTTTTGCAAAAATTCTAAAATTCTCTTCATCACACTCACAGTAACATATATGCGCATAGATATTGTCTCCTAGAATATCGCGACTTGTCGCGCCGCCCACGCGCTAAAAGTACTTCTCGCCCCGTGCGCACTCTTATCTCTATAATGCGATAACCCCGTGGCAATGCCCACCGGTGAGCAATATTTTCCAACTGTTTGTAACCCTCTCGGCTACTATCCTCCCAGATGCATCTGCCACGCTCGTTTATGCAAAATGCCGCGCATGAAAGTCGTCAATGGGTGGGGTAAAATGGTGTGTATACTGCGCATTACGCGGCCTAGGTGTCGAGAGGGTTTTCAGAATTCTATTGTGACGTATTTATGGTGATTATCGGTGTCGCCATCGATTCGCGTACACTAGCCCTGTTGAACTACCATTTCTTATCATTAACATTTTATGAGGTGAAGTAATATCGTCCATCGAAAATGTCAAATTTTTTAAAAATCCTGGAATTTTTGGTCAAATTGGTCGAATTTTTGAAAATTTTGAAGATTTCGGGATTTTTTAAATTTTGGGAATTATTAAATTTTCATCTTTTTTTTCATTATTTTTGCGAATTTTTGCAGTTAAGTTTTTAAATCATGAAAAATTTTTAATTTTGAGAATCAAATGAAAAATTAAAATATGAAGTCAAGTTGTATATCAATTACGCAAACTCGACGATCGATCAATTATTACGATTTTTTATCGATATCTCGTAAAATACGATGCCTAGCAAAAAAAGTAATATTACATCAAATATGTAGTTTCACAAGAGGAACATCTTTTGTTTACCACTTTTTCTCGTATCTGTCGCCGTTTTCGAGATACAACGTTATAAACAATTAAAATGGTTAATAACAATTAAACGCATGGTACAATTGCAAAAACATTCAAGACCTGGAGACACGTTGATTAAAAAAAGTTAAATCGGTCCAGCAGTTTGAGAGGAACCGTTCGCCAAAACGGATACGGGCACACACACACACACACACACACACACACATAACCCGCGCTGAAAATGTATGAGGAGCATGTGAAACGTCGAGAAACCTAAAAAATTCATGATTCTGAAACATTTCATTTTCGGGGTGATTACCCTAACTTACCCTATCGGGAATTTACAAAAATTTAAATTTGAAATTATGGAAAGTATCTGAAGATTTAAATGACTTAATTTTTTTGAATACGCAATAAGAAGAAAATTGAAGGCAGGGAAGAGTTTACAATCACGTAAAACATAAAGATGTAGTTATTCCTAAGTACATGAGACTCCTTGGATTATCCGTTTTTTACGCGATAGAATCGCGATATTTTTGTAATGAAAAGCTGGGAGTGGGTAGTGGCCTAGGGGCAATAAAACCCTTGTCAAGCAGCCTCCCAGCTGGTGTTCGCAATATGCCTCAGCACTTTGTCTAAGTACACATTAACTTCAACTACTCGGGATAGCACTATCCCCGCAATTACCCAGTCATTAACAAAGTTGAACAAGAAAATGGAGGCGACCTGAGCGTATGCAGGGAAAAGAGCGCCGGTTTTAAAATATTTGAAATAAAAAGTGAAGTGTCCAAAAGCAGGAAATGAATGCGAGCTTCCCTGGGATTACTTCACCTCGTTAAAAATTAACGCTACCAAATTGACGCGTTAAACTATTCGCGGGAAACCTATAGCACCTATATATCTTCTCAGAGATCGCAAAAATTTGGAAGTGGCAAAAACGGTTTGAAAAAATTTTTCCGAATTTTTAAAAAAATTTCCGAAGCGTTCACATTTTTTTTCGAATTTTATTTCACTTTATAATCCTAGCCGAAAAAATGGAAAAATTTTAAGAGAGGGGCAACACCTTCGAAATTTTGAAAGTTTTGATTTTTTTTCCTATTTCAAGAAAAAAAAATTTCTGCCTTCCGAGCCTTCCGATTCCAAAATTAGTCCACATAACTTCGGGTGAGAGTGGTATTTAAAGTAGATCGATCCGCGCCTCGCGCATGCGTACTACCGGCGCCCCCACGCGGTAGCGTCTCGAATCAATGATAAATATCGCTCGATACGCGTCGTTTCTTGCCCCCGAGCGGTCATTAGAATTTATCGAGCATAACCACAACGGTTTGACCACTACCCTAAATTGGTGGGCTTGACCCATTGATTTATACTCACAAATCAATTTTTGTAATCTTGAAAAAAAGACGAGAAATGCCTACGCGTGATATCACCCAAATTGCATGTGATATTTTTTATCAGAATTTGATATTTTCTGCTTATTTAAGAATTTTGAAAAATCCGAAATTAATTTTTTTTTCAGTTCGGAAAGTTCAATTTTTTGAAACTCAAAATTAAAAAAAAAATGCCAATTTTTTTTTAATTTCCCCAAATTTCGGGATTTTTTTTTTACTGAAAAGAAAAACATATTTCAAATTTTTTTTCAAGCCCCCATTTTGTCAGGATTTTGAGCAAAAAATAAATCACAAATCCTTAATTCGCCTCATACTAAAGCAAGCCACAAATAACCGCAAAATAGTTTTCCAATGTTTCAACAATTGGTCGTAACACTTGTATAATAACTTTAAGGGGGCCCACTTGGGCCCAGTTTGTGGGTATAAAATGACTCGGTAATTTCATCCCCGAGTTACGCTGCGCCTTCTGAGAATCATGAAAATTTAACTCTAAGTTGTTACCAAAGAGTTTTCAGGGCTATCCATAAAGTCCCGCGCCACGCCTGCCCACACATGCGCACTTGGTACTGCTGTCGGAGCATTATCCAGTGCTCGTAAAAAAAAATAAAAAAAAAATATTAGACTAGCTCATGTCATGTATAAGGCATGAGTACCGAGTAGGATGCACCTCTCCTTACTTTACAATGGGTTATTATTATGAAACCTAAAAGTCATTTCAAGCGGTCATTTATCATTTTTCTTCTTCATTATTTAAATATCGATCGATTGTAAATTGAATAGATTTGTAAATTTAAATTCCTAGAAGGGGAGAGCCCTAATTTGCTTTGTAAGTTCTCTGTAGGTTCGCAAAGTCTCAAGACTTTAAACATTTAATTTCCGACTTTGAAATTCCATTTGTAACATAAAAAAATTTTGATTTCCACCTCTCTGAGTCGATATTTGAGCCACGGAAAAGCTTAATTAGCAGTTCACCCCACCAGACGTTATCCCTCATATATATACACACGCAATGAATAAATGTTAATGCGAAAGTAGACGGTCCACCATAATAATTACTTTACGGCACTTGAGGCCCGCACTGGGTGTAATCACTTTAATGGCTGGCCATGTCATGCCCGTATACCAGAGAGAAGAATTCTTACGCGTTAACGGCCGGGGGCCTTTTACGAGGCCGCCCCACCCTATTCCAAGTAACCAGTAGAACACAGCGAGAGGATCTAGGGGTGTAGGAAAATTTTCAAAATTCGGGGGCAATAGAGTATGGGCGTTCCATTTGATCCAACATAAGGGATGTTGGAAAAACACACACACACCCCCTCCCACCCACTTACCCACATTTACCCGCACCCATCCACTCACCTATTCACCCACCCACCCACTCACCTACTCACCCACCCACCCACTCACCCACTCACCCACCCACCCACCCACCCACCTACTCACCCACCCACACCCGCCCACTCAACCACACAGACCCACCCACCCACTCACCTATATCCACGCACACCCACCCACCCACACCGACTCACCCACACTGGATCACCCACACCCACTCACCCACACCGACTCACCCACACCGATTCACCCACACCGACTCACCCACACCCACTCACCCAGACCCACTCACCCACACCCACTCACCCAGACCCACTCACCCAGACCCACTCACCCACACCCACTCACCCACACCCACTCACCCACACCCATTCACCCACACCCACTCACCCACACCGACTCACGGACACCGACTCACCACACACTCACACACCCACTCACCCACACCCACTCACCCACACCCACTCACCCACACCCACTCACCCACACCCACTCACCCACACCCACTCACCCACACCCACTCACCCACACCCACACCCACTCACCCACACACCCTCCTACTCACCCATCCACTCCCACCCACCCACATATACTCACACACACACACGTGCGTACGCGCACGTACTAGCACAACCAGATACATGCACATGGGCAGCACACACCCACCCTCTTATACACACACGGGCACACACATAACTACGTATGCACAAACACATACATACAAACTCGTATGCACACATGAACGCACATACGCATATACAAACATATCTAGCACTGCAGAAAACTTTTTCAAATGTTCGGTTCAACAGAACGCTAATTGCTGGTGTCTCAGGCAGACCCCATGCGAGGGCCTGGGAAGCTGTATTACATGAATATCTGTAATTTTCTGAGGGCGGAGCAACACTCTTTGTAACTTGCACGAACTAGGTGTTGAACATTGTTAATATTCGTTGAAATACGAAATTAACAACCGGTTGTCAAGTCCTAGTAAATAGCTAGTCGAATTCGACGAGTCATTGTGAGTGCGTAATTATACAATTTTCGAAAGTTCGGTAGTGGTAAAATTTTGTGAGTTTAACAGTTTTTTAAAGCAATTTTGTTCTACTAAAAAAAACGTATTTATTGCAATGTCATAATTTTTATTATTGAATTTTGTAGTAAATTTTCTGAATCCTCATTTTTTTTTATATCCAAATTGCAAAATTCCGAAAGTTTAAAAAAATTTTGGAATGGCGCAAATTTTTTAATCTTTAAAATTGAAATTTTCAAAATTCAAAAAATCATAAAATTTCCAAAAAAAAAAAAAAAAATTGAATTTTGCAGAACTTTTTTTTTGCAAACGGCATTGATGATTTTCAAAGCGCATCTGTGAAAAGGGCCCGAGTCACAAACAGTAGCGGAGCAATTGAGTTCGGTTTGAAAGGAAGATGGCAATTTCGCGCGCATTCTTACCGAAGCGTCTCCTTTGATTTACAACAAGTTCCGCTTGGTCGATTGCAGTGCGAGTGCATTCGCGAAGCGTTAGCTAGAAACGCCAAGCGTACTATTCGCATTGGTAAAAATCACGTGTTTCGCTTTCTCTCCCAGTCGATATCATGAAAATTGATAAATTATACAACAATGAAGTGAATTTTTCTCATCGGCAATTCCTGGAACAGTTTAGGCCTTCCGCGCTGTTTCCCCAAGCGATTATGCACTTAGAAGATGCATGAGCGTTACATAATTTCCATATAGGCCGGAGATCTATGAGAGCCGAATGGACCAAGACAATGGGATGCTGGTGAATTCGTGGGAAGAATCTGCGATTATCCAAAGTACAATGTGAGGCATAAATGAATGTGGCTTTACTGGAGAAAAATCCACAGGAATTCCCGAATATTTTGCGGGATAACACTTGGTTCCTGGAGATCAAAACAGATCGGTCCAGTTCCAGAGATTTCATTTAAATGACTTTCTTAGCATCCCGACAGGGGAAGTTATGGTAATCATCCCGAAAATGAAATGGGCCAGAATCATGAAATTTTTGCGTTTATCGACGTCTCAGATGTTTTCAGCGCGGGTATCTCGAGAACGGTGATAGATACGAGAAAAAGTGTTCAACAAAAGTTGTTCCTCTTGTGAAACTACATATTTCATGTTTTAGAACTTTTTTTGCTAGGCATCATATTTTACGAGCTATCGATAAAAATCATAATTGATCAATAGTCGAATTTGCGTGATATACAACTTGATTTCATACGTATATCGTCACACACACACGCACACACAGACTAATCGTTTATCTTTTTTTGTCCATGGAGTAGAGGAAATTTTTTGGTTGCGTGAGAATTCATGGAAAGACTCTTCGATCAACCTGGGGTATAAATAAAATTGATCTTATTTGAAAAAAGTTGGGAATTCCCGAACATTGGATGGGGTAAGCGTGTGGTAAACATGTTGGGGAGAGAAATATATTGAGAGTTGAGAATGATTCAGCTTGGCTCGTAAATTGCCCAAAGGCGACTGCTCGGTTGGGCATTGTCGACGATTTTTCAGGCCGCCTGTGTTTATGTTCTGACAATGGCTAGTTTAAGCAGAAGGGCACTTTGGCACGTGACGACATTTTTTCAGACGCCAGAAGATATCCCCTCTTTCTGCAATTATCCGGAGACTGACTGAAGGCGGATCACAGTCTTGGACCATTTTTTATAGACATGGAATATCAGAGGCGGCTTGAAAAACTTCGAAGTTTTGGAAATTTTCAACATTTTCGCAATTTTGAAAATTGTCGAAAATTTTTAAATTGTCAAAAATTTTCGAAATTGTCAAAATTTTTCGAAATCGTCAAAATTTTTAAAATTGTCAAAATTTTTTAAATTTTCAAAATTGTTGAAATTTCCTGAATGCTCCAAATTTTCAAAGTTGTAACAAATTTTTAAATTTCCAAATTTTGCAAATTCTCAAAATTTTCAAAATTTTCGAAATTTTCAAAATTTTCGAAATTTTCAAAATTTTCAAAATTTTTAAAATTTTCAAAATTTTCAAATATTTCAAAATTTTCCAAACTTCCCAACTTGCCTAAATTGTCCGCGAATGCCAAATTTTGAAATGTTTTCAAACCTTCCAAATTTATGAAATTGTTCATTAAAAAAAACTTTTTTTTGAGAAGTATCAAATTTTTGACAAAAAACTTGCCAACAGATTTTTCTGCAAAATTAATATAATAATTGGATTTTCCAGGCAAGGACAAGTAAAGCGTATTTCGTCATTATCATTTTTTTGCACGGACATTTTTACACTTTTATTTTTGTAAGTGCCAAGCTGAAGGGGCTGTGGCAAATGGGCCCATAATGGAAAAGTCAATGCATGAATATCAATGGGAGTCGATAAAGTCGATTACTTAGGATCGTGTTCGGAACGATGTCGGTTTGTTTTATTATTCTCATGGGCGCTTTATCGACGTGTTGGCCGCTGCTGTGGGCTTCTGCTTTTCCCAGATATTTTCCAGATAACACATTCATGGTGTTCAAAATTTGTATTTTTTTACAATTTTTTTTGCAGATTTGGGATATTTCAAATTGTTCAAATTTTTAAAACACTTCAATTTTTAAAAACTCCAAGTTTTCCGTTTTTTTTTTTTAGATTTTGTCATTTTTTTAAAAATTTTGTTTATGATTTTTTTTTCATTTTAGGCATTTTGAAAATTTTAGAAATTTTTAAAATTTTCGAAATTTCGAAAATTTTAGAAATTTTGGAAATTTTAGAAATTTTAGAAATTTTTGGAAATTTTTGGAAATTTTGGGAATTTCGGAAATTTGGAAAATTTTAGAAATTTTAGAGCTCCAGAATTTTTTGGATATTTCGAAATTTGGAAATGAATTTTTAAATGACATGATTTTTTGAAAAATCCATTTTTCAAAGTTAACCGATCGACAAAAAAGTTGAAAATGCGCATTTGAGAGGAGGCGCGAAGGACACCTTGTAACGTGAAGCTGCTCCTAAGCGTTTCGCGATATTTATTGTTCGCCGTTGTCCCCTCACACTGTATTTTCTTTCCAGAAGTAAATTCCACGAAGCCTTCGCGCTATTTTTCCCAGCCTGTCAACTGCAGAATGGACATAGACGCAAAAAAAAAAAATTGCATCAAAAGATGCGTGTCGATTGAATGAATAATTTGCGCACCCTGAGTCTCCAGGTCTGAAAGGAGTGTTTTTGCAATTGTACCATCCGTTCAGTTATCAACAATTTCAATTGTTTATAACGCTATATCTCGAGAACGGTGACAGATACGAGAAAAAGTGTCCAATAAAAGTTGTTCCTCTCATGAAACTACATATTTCATGTTTTATTACTTTTTGGGCTAGACATCATATTTTACGAGATATCGATAAAAATCATAATAATCGATCAATAGTCGAATTTGCGTAACTGATATACAACTTGACTTCATACGTGTATCTTCACACACATACTATCGGGAAGTTATTGATGCGACCCGTCGAGGGTCACACTCACGTCCCATCTATCTCAAAGGGAATTTTCCTTGAAATAAATATGGTGTACTGATGTTTCCCGAGAAATTCCCGGATAAAAACAGTCAACTCATTTGGGATGGACGGTTGAGTTGCGACATATGGCGACATTAGCCGCGCTGAAGAAACGCGTCGGGGGCATTGGCGCTTTAACTAGGGCCTCAAGTCCCACCGGAGACTTATAGCATAGTGACAAAGTCCAGCTGCAGGTACAATGTGAGCGAGGAGAGGAAAACCGACGTACGTTTATTTTAATTGGAGCCCTCGGCGACTCTTTTCCTCAAGGCTAGATACCGGCTCTGCGCGATCGATTTTATAAATCCTTACTTTTTTCTTACCATGTCCCCGAGGAGATGAGCACTTGAGAATTGTCAGAATTTTCTTCGACGCATTCCTGCCACATCGCAGGGCATGTTCAAGACTTTTAAGTAGACTAGGGAAGAAAAATTACAAAGCTTGGAAAAAAAACATGCTGGCTAATTCGCAAAAAAATATCTGATTCGGGCAGATGTGTGTGTGTGTGTATTTTTTTTGTCTCCGACCCTCTCGTTTGTACTCCACATGCGAGAGGCAGGTACTCTACCCACTACGCCATCCCTTCAACTGTGTGTGTGTGTGTGTGTGGCTGGATGTGTGTGTATGTGTGTGGGTGGCTTTGGACGAGTAGGTGGGTGGGTAGGCGGGAGGGTGTGTGGATGTGTGGGTGGGTGGGTGTGTGGGTGGATGGGTGGATGGGTAGGTGGGTAGGTGGGTGGGTGGGTGGATGGATGGCTGGGTGGGTATGTGGGTGGGTATGTGGGTAGGTGGGTGGGTCGGTAGGTAGGTAGGTGGGTGGGTGGGTAGGTGGGTGGGTCGGTAGGTGGATAGGTAGGTAGGTGGGTGGGTGGGTGCGTGGGTGGATGGATGGGTGGGTGGGTGCGTGGGTGGGTGTGTGGGTAGGTGGGTGGGTCGGTAGGTGGATAGGTAGGTAGGTGGGTGGGTGGGTGGGTGGGTAGGTGGGTGGGTCGGTAGGTGGGTAGGTGGGTGGGTCGGTAGGTGGGTGGATGGGTGGGTGCGTGGGTGGATGGGTGGGTGCGTGGGTGGGTGTGTGGGTAGGTGGGTGGGTCGGTAGGTGGATAGGTAGGTAGGTGGGTGGGTGGGTGGGTGGGTGGGTAGGTGGGTGGGTCGGTAGGTGGGTAGGTGGGTGGGTCGGTAGGTGGATAGGTAGGTAGATGGGTGGGTAGATGAGTGGGTCGGTGGAAAATTTGAGCAAGCCGCTGAAATTTTCCAATTTCCATCCAGAAATTATGGCTTGAACAGGGTCCCACCCACATCTCCTTTATCTCTATTTTTGGTTTGCAACTTTTTTTTTGTCACATTACTCGAGGTTGCGTGGGTGGTAGACTCGGCGACTCTGAGATGGTTGAGGTAGGGCAGTTGCTCAGAATCGCGAATGGCATCAATTGTCCACAGCCACTGGTCCACGCAGCATCCAATCATGATCCATGATAAATCACTTCACTCCCCTCGAATCTCCAGCATCAAACAAACAATTCTGAGAAGACTTATTGCCTCTTGGAATTTAAATGAATAAATTACGCCTCTCTATTCGGTCCATTCTTGTCGATATAATGCGAATGTTTCGTACGATTTTTTGTTGGGGGGAAAAATAAAAATCGATGTATCAGCGTTTTTGGCGGTGACCCCTGACACTTTTACAGCGTGTCGATGTACCCATGCATCATCTTGTCGCGCTGGGAGGTTTGCACAAGATCCTACACGAAATCGACGATACAATGCGCAGACTTTTTCACGGGACACATTGGAATTCTATTATTCTTGCGACACTGGGGGATAAACCCCTTAAAAAAAAAAAAAAAAAAAAAAAAATTGAGAATGGCAATTTTTCATTTAAAAATCTGTGAATATTTTTTCGATTGAACCTTTTGCAATTTGGCATTTTGTGTTGCATTTTGAAATCTTCAAAACCTAGTGGAGTAAAAGTGTGTGTGCCCTCGTTGGGAACACAAACAAAACTTCCCGATCTGTAATCTCTGTTGGCCTTTTGCTAGTCTACCCCAACAACCATTAGAATTCCCATCACCCTAATTATCCGATTCCGCATTGAGTGCCCTCAATTTTCGGTTTTATTTTGGTTCGACGGCGAGAAACCGGCTATCGACCACTCTCTTCTGGGTCGACGAGTCTACCGTAACGGTATCATACCCTCAAGGAAGAGTTATCGCAACCGACATTATCCGGCAGAACGAGATATTAATTCTGCATGTGACTGATAAAGACCGCGACTAATCCCCAGTGAATTGTAGAACGTATGTTCACAGCTGAATAGATTTGTTGATCGGTAAAAGTGAAAGTTGTGGTGTAATTGGTTGAATTTTATTCGTACCGTACGTCAAATTCTGGTTTACGGACATGTGCGTAAAACGGAGTTTTTGGGACACGTCTGTAAAGCCTCGTTTTACGAATACGTAGAGCCAATTCCAATTTTAACACGGCGGTAAAAGTCGATTTTACGGACGCGCACGTAAAGTCTCACTTTACGGACGTGTACGTAAAGTCTCATTTTACGGACGCTCACGTAAATACCCATTTTACGGCTACGCATGTAAAATATAGTTTAACGGATGCGTGTGAAAAAAATACGGACACGGCTCTAAAAGCGAATTTTACGGTCGCGTGGGTAAAATCTCGTTGTACGACCACGCCCGTAAAGCGCGGGTCTATTGACGTGTCTGTAAGAAACAACTTCCCAAAGACTCAGAAAGAAACAAGTATTCCCAATGACTCAAGTCGACCGCTCCGAATGACTCGATTCAAGTTTTCAGAACGACTTAAGTCAAGCTTCCCGAATGACTTAAGTCAAGTTTTCCGAATGACTCAAGTCCAATTTTTAGGACGACCTAACTCAAGTTTCCAGAACGACCTAAATTAAACTTTCAGAACGACTCAAGTCAAGCTTTCAGAAGGACTTACTTCAAGTTTTCAGAATGAGTTGAGTCAAGTTTTCAGAACGACTTGCGTCAAGCTTTTAGAACGACTTGAGTCAAGCTTTCAGAACGACTTGAGTTCAGCTTTCAGAACGGGTTAAGTCAAGTTTTCAGAACGACTTAAGTCAAGTTTCCAGAACGACTCGAGTCAAGTTTTCAGAACGACTTGAGTCAAATTTTCAGAACGATTCAAGTCAAGTTTTCAGAACGACTTAAGTCAAGTTTTCAGAACGACTTGAGTCAAGACTTCGAAATCACTTAAGTCAAGGATCCCGGATACCTTGAGCAGCAATTTTCAAATCATAAGATACACTCTTTGGAAAATGAAACTTAGGTTCATCTTTTTTTTTGAGCCATTGATGTAATGCTTTATTAAATTTGAACCCAGTGGCTCCCAAGGCTTATGCCGAATCAAGATCACGGCCGTATCTCGCCATTCTCTCGAGACAGTTATTCGCGGTCAATGCTCGAGCAATTTCCTATAATCACTATAGCAATGCCCCGCGGCTCAATTTTTTTGCTCATAATTTTTTCCTTCTGCTCGTTTTTTTTTTGCTCGGTCATCTCGCCATTTTGTTGTTCATGTTCGAGTGAGCCCGCGATGGTGAATTTAATTGTTTTTCCCCAGTGATAAGTGAAGGGGTCCAATCGACGAGCGGAGATCGTATCGAAAATATCGAATCAATTCTTCAGCATAATTTACGCGTATGTTGCGCTTCCGGTTGTGCGCGCGGCGTCTTATTAAATTTCGCAGATTTTGACATTTTTGAGGCTTTTCAAAATTTTATGGTTTTTCAATTTCTTCCAAATTTTTAAATATTTCCACATATTTTGAAACTTGAAAAAATTTTTTTTTGAGTTTTGACATTTTCAAAAAATTTCAATTTTTTGAAATTTTTGAAAATTTTCTAAAAACTAAGGTTTTTGAGAATTGGTGTGATTTTAATTTTCCTTTTGAGAATCTCATATTTTTGTTTTTTTTTTAAAAGATTTTGCAAATTTTGAAGGTTTGAATATTTGAAAAAAAATTGAAACTTCAAACGCTGATTGGAGATCGTATCGGAAATATTGCTGAATCAATTCTTGAGGGCAATTTACGTGGGATAATACCCTTCCGGCAGAACAGGCTCCATTTAATGAAATCGATTAAACACGTGTACACAGCGGTTACGCAAGAGGATGCGGGGAGTGAGAATGTGGGAGGGTAATTCAGAAAAAGTTGGCTGGACAAAATGGGACCGATGTAATTACATCAGTTGAAAAAAACCATTAAATTGTCGCAATTTTGAAAAAAAAATTTATTTCAATTTTTTTTTCATATTGAAACCAAGATTTACTTTTTACCAAAATCTCAATTAAAACTCCAGATGAGGGTAGGTAATTTTTATTCCACAGATCCGGAAAAATTCTCTTCATTTGGTAAATTTTTCTGTACATCTGAACTGAAGAAAAATTTATATTCCCGTTCTACAAGGGAAGAGGAAATTATTTTTCCCGCCCCGCGTTCCGCGAATTAACTTCGCGATCAAGGCCACGAAATCGGAAAAATCTCGCAGCCTTTCTGGACCGTTTGAGGAAGCGATCGTTGATCTCAAACCCATTGTTTTCGATCCGGAATTTGCATGAGCCAACGCTTGCGTAACGCAAGAATCATCAGTTACGTGGAGCATACGTGAGATAAGAAGCTAGGATCTGAATGTTACCATGTTTCTTGGATGATAAGTTATCAATGGAATTGCATGGAAATTTTGTGGCTTTTAAAGGAGTGTGTCCTTGAGTGATCACAAAAATTTGAGATTTTTCTGACGTTTAGAAGTGGCGAAAAAAATTCCAAAAGCAAAATTTCAAAAGTTTGAAAATTTCCAAAAATTAAAAAAATTGAAAAAATAAAAAATCTAAAAAATTAGGAAAATTCGAAATATGAAAAAATTAAAAAAGTCAAAAATTTCGAAATTTTGAAAAATTTTTAGAGATTGAAAAATCGTGAAATGCAAAAACTTTCAAAATGCAAAACCCCATGAAATTTCGCGTTCTCTCCATTTGTGAGTTAGCCCAGGGGCTTAAGCACTCAGCGATAAGATTTTTCCATGATCCAGCAGTTGCAGATGCTTTATCTAATCAACGAGCTGGAAAAATACTGGTTTTTCCTTTGTCGTACTGTGCATAAATTTTTTTAAAGATCGTGTTACATAATTATCGTGAGGAGTTATGGTGACCGGAGTGTCCTCTAGCATCGGCCATATTGTATGTACAACGGAAACGGATGCACGCTCCACGAAAGACGCAGCAAGTCAGAATCGCGTGATGTTCATCTAGCTATGCCACTTCTCACTAGTTCGAATTAGCAACAAAGACCATAGGATAATCTTTCGGAAATTGGCAAGTTTACGTGGTTTGGTCATTTTGACATTTTCGAAAATTTTGACTTTCAGAAAATTCGAAAAATTTTGGGAGCTTGAAAATCACAGAAAATTAGAAAGATTTTAAAAATTGAAAAATTTGAGAAAGTTTTGAAAATTTTTCGAAATTTTTGAAAAATTTTGAAAATTTTTGAAATTTTGAAAATTTTTGAAATTTTGAAAATTTTTGAAATTTTGAAAATTTTTGAAATTTTGAAAATTTTGAAATTTTGACAATTTTTGAAATTTAAAAAATTTTGAAATTTTGAAAATTTTGAAAATTTTGAAAATTTTGAAAATTTTGAAAATTTTAAAAATTTTGAAAATTTTGAAAATTTTGAAAATTTTGGAAAATCTAAAACTGTTTAGATTTTTGAAATTTTAAAAAAATTTAAAATTTCGGAAATTGGAAAATTTTAAAAATTTGGAAAATTGGAAAATTTTAGAATCGAAAAAAAGGGAAATGGAAAAAAAAACGTAAATTGAAAAATTCCAAAACAAGCAGCCAATTTTTACCATTCTTTTTTCATGGTGTGAGGCATAAAATAAGCCTACGAATGCGCATGATAATAGAGGACAGGACAAAAGGGGTAGAATCTAATTCGTGAATCTAGTTTTCTCATGGGACGGCCCCTTGAGCCATGTGAACTGCAAGGCTGAGCGTCTCCACAGGTCCCATGGGTTATCTTCTCGACGTGACCGCACAAAGAATCATAATATTTCACGGACGAGGGAACTCCTTTTCAGGATGGCACGGACAGTATTTCACTTTTATCGATATAAATTCAAGAAACTCGGAGCGACAGAACTATCGGAATTTCAATGACGCCAATAAAAACAAACACACGAAATTCCCAGAAAAAATTCTGAGAGTAAATTTTCGATATTTTTTTTACGCAAAAATTCTAAGTTAAATGGGAAAAATTTATTTATGAAGTGAGAAAAATTATGACACTGAAGGGTAAAAATTGCGTCATGAGAATGCGAAAAATTACAAAACGGAATGGGAAAAAATGTAATCTCAATTTTCGTTGGTTTCGTAAAAAATCCCGTTCTCACAGTTAGAATGGGAAAAATTCATTGACAGAATGGTAAAAATTGTGTGACGAGAGTGGGAAAAATTACAAAATTACGGAATGGGAAAAAATGGAATCCCAATTTCCGTTGGTTTCGTAAAAATTCCCATTTTCACAGTTAGAATGGGAAAAATTAATTGGCAGAAAGGTAAAAATTATGACACTGAATGGTAAAAATTGTGTGACGGGAATGGGAAAAATTGTGTGACGAGAATGGGAAAAATTACAAAACGCAATGGGGAAAAAATGGAATCAGACTTTCCGTTGGCTCCGTAAAAATTCCTATTCTCGCACTTAGAAGGGGAAAAATTGATGGACAGAATGGTAAAAATTCGGATGCTGAATGGGAAAAATTCTAAGTCGGCAATGGAAAAAATCGTGTTCAGTCCTTTCTCATTCTACAATGTGCTATAATTTTTACACGACGGTATGAGAATTGTTATGGCACTAGGAAGTGGAATGTTTCTATAACTTCTCTTCATACAATTTTTAAATTTTTTTTTCCTTTGAAAACGGGAATTGTTTTGGATGAACGAGTTAGAAGGGGGGATCCCGAGGCCGGATCTGGATGAACAAAAAATAAAGTGGCCTATCGCGAGCCTATGGCTATACTCTACATAACACGTATAATACACGTGTCTGGGTTATCGTTGTGCCGTGACCGCATGAAGCGCCGTAATACTTTATGTGAACACGTGTATGAGTAAGGTCAGTGTCGCTCCCGTTTTTCATTTTTCGAAATACTTTTTACGCGTTGGCATTTACCACAAAATTATTACGAAGACTCGAGACCTTAGAAAAATTCAAAATCAATTTTTTTCGTTTCATTACATTTCAATGGAAGCTGTTAAACACATCGGAAGCTCCAAAGAGCTTTTACAAGCTTTCAAAAAATATAGAAATTTAAAATTGGCACAAAAAATTTTTCCAAAAATTCCGAAAATTTACTGAAGTATGGTTGTACGAAATTTGAAAATTTAGGAAATTTATGCACGTTCCAGAATTCAGAAATTTGCAAAATTTTGATGAGCTTAGAAATTTTACTGTCTTCTATATCCTGCAATTTTAAAAAATTAGTTTTCTTTAAGGTGCAATCGTAAAGAAAATTATTTTGCGATCGGTGACATGTTTACACGCAACTTTCGCAACAAATACAAATTTACTGAGCATGTGGTTCCCTGTCAAGCATGTTTATGCATCGGTATAGAAAGCCTGACCGCGTATTTATGATTATAGCGATATTGGATATGCGTTAGGGCTTTCATCTTCTTTTTGTGAATTTAAAAGATTTTCCATTTGTAAAAGTTGACAAATGATTCAGAATTTACATTTCAAACAAATCCAAAAGTTTGCAAAATTTTCAAAATTTCTAATGGTTTTATTTTTAATTATTTTATTCATATTGTAATATATATATATATATAAAATGCATATGAAATTATTCGTCAAAAGATTTTTTCTTCACATTTTTTTTCTCATTGAGGACCTTTGTTTATCGAAGTCTACCTTAAGGCGACAAAAATGCGACTTTTTCAAGACGTGTACAGGATGAAAGCCTGAGATTTTGTTGCGTGAAAAATTCTCACCCATAAAACTTAAGATGTATTGAATGGTCAAAATAACAGCTTCATTCTGTGAGCGACACCGAGGAGCAAGAAAGACCATAATTGCACACATATCAAGATGATTTATCTCAGTCTCATAGTACCCTGCATTCAACATCCCCAACATTAAACATCCACACTTTTTTTTTGTTTTGAAAATGTAAAAAAACTTGCAAATTTTGATAATTTGGCAAAGTGTAAAAATCTCGATTTTTTTCGAGAACTTCAAATCTCCATTTTTGGAAAATTTTGGGTTTTTCTAAATTTTCCATAATTTGCTCGTATCTCAAAATTGCAAAAAAAAAATGGATTTTCAGAAAATTTCGCCAAAAATTATTTAAAAATTTAGCAACGTTCGAAATTTCCCGCATTTTTCAACCTTTCCAAATTTTCCAATTTTCTCAAATTTTCCAATTTTCTCAAATTTTCCAATTTCCTCAAATTTTCCAATTTTCTCAAATTTTCCAATTTTCTCAAATTTTCCAATTTTCTCAAATTTTCCAATTTTCTCAAATTTTCCAATTTTCTCAAATTTTCTAATGTTCAAGAATTTGCCCATTTTCAAAAAATTTCGAATTTTCAAATTTTTCCAAATTTTCAATTTTTCTAAATTTTCCAATTTTTCCAAATTTTCAATTTTTCTAAATTTTTCAATTTTTCCAAATTTTCTTTTTTTTTAATTCATTTAAGGTGATGCGATCCATGAGCAGAATCGCTTACACTGCCGCTCTAATTACATTTCACATTGAATTTACAATTGTAAATTTGTAGGTTACAGTTTTTTAGATATTCACGGATCATTCCAATTTTCTCAATGTTTCCCAAATTTTCCACACTTTCATAAATTTCCCATAACAACTTAATTTTGTAAGTGACACTGGGGAGCGAGAAAGGACACGATTGCGCACATATGAGGATGATTTATGGTAGCCTTGCAGCAGGTTGACTGAGTATATTCACAAGTGTACGCCCGTCAAGGGAGCGGGAAGGAGAGCGCGTTGTGCGTACGTAGATCATACTTGTGCGGACGTTAAGAGAAAATGGAATGTATATTTTACGATTGCGTGGGCGTAAGTATCGTCTCGGAGAGGCTGCAAAGTATGTTAAAGATGAAGCGAACGGACGGTATCGCGGTGTTACGGGGGCCGGTGCATATTCAAGACAAACGCTTCAAAATGTCGCCAGTAATGGCCCGACGGGTGGCCACTATCGGCAGACTCCAACGGTGGCTGACAAATTCCTTGACGCCCTTCCGATCTGAAAAGCCATTTAGCATCTTTCAAAATTTTAGCAATTCTCAAAATTTGTTCATTCATCACATTATTTCTTTTTTTAAAAATTTTTTCAAATTCTTTTCAATTTTTTTCAAATTTTTTTCAAATTTTTTTCAAATTTTTTTCAAATTTTTTTCAAATTTTTTTCAAATTTTTTTCAAATTTTTTTCAAATTTTTTTCAATTTTTTTTCAAATTTTTTTCAAAATATTTCGAAATTTTTAAAATTTTTTTTCAATATCTCAAATTTTGCAGAAAATTTTTTTTTCTGGCCCATTATGCCCCACCCTTTCTATTTGGAATTCTTCATGTTCCGTTTCATTTTTTTAATTTTTGAAAAAAAATTAACATACTCCCCTCCCTCCCCCTCCCCCCGCCCGTTCCCCAACCATTAATCGCAGTTTCCTTCATCCGTGACGCTCGGCTTCCTGCTACCATAGCATTTGCGATCACGAGAGTAGAATAGCGGTATTCGTGCGACCTCATGCCCATTGTCAAGCCGATCGCCCGTTGCGATTCATGACAATATCGATGATGCTTAGCGGTGCAAAATTTTCATTGATCTTATCCCGCTTCTACTTATATCCATCCAAATTTTTCTGATAGGTAATTTCTCGGGGAGGATGGGGCAAAATGGGATACCTCGTCTCATGCTACGTCGTTAACCCATTATGCCCCACATCACATTATCACATACCCTCTCCTACCTAAGATCGTCGTAATTATCTTATAAAAAAAATTTGGTAGAGAATATCTTTAGACAATTTTGTTTTTTTAAATTTAAAAAAAAAACGGAACATTTTTAAATATAAAAGAAAAAAACAGAACATCTCGAACTATTGGAACTGGCTTCCACCAAAATCTGATCACACCTAAGTTACATAACTTCCGCCATTGAAACAATTCGCCTCATAATAAATTCAACCTGAATTTGAATAATGCAGATTACCCCGGAAATCAACTGCAACTATAGATTCCCATCCAAGGGATCGGGTCAAATGGCCAATAAACCCGTCGGGCTCCACCTAGTCCCTCCGATGAAGAGATCAGAGTCTTCGACCCTGCGACCTTGAGCCTGTAAATTGCCAGTCTCAACTCAGCAAACATATTCCGATAGAATTGGACAAGGAAAACGACCGTTAGAATCATTGTCGATGCACTTTGGTCACGTATTCGTGACATGGGTCGACAGAAATTGTTACTTTTCCCACTGATCATGTTCCATTTCGAGAAGTTGGAGAAAGAATTTGAATATACGTTGTGTGAGCGATTCGCGAAATTGCATAGAGGGTTTAAATAACATACAGCCGAAATACCGCATAACCAGAACAAAACGCAACAAAAACAGTTTGTAACCAAAAGAAAAGCATTACGAAAATCAAATCTCTAACCAAAACAAACCTGGAATCGAGGTAAAACGAGAATCAAAACAAACGTCCAACCAAAACAAACCTATAACCAAAACGAACTCGCGATCAGAACAAACCCAGAATGAAAACAAATCTATAACCAAAACGAAGACAGAATCAAAACAAACCTACAACCAAAATGAACACAGAACCAAAACAAACCTATGACCAAAACAAGGTCATGCCTACAAGAAAGCGATAACCAAAATAAGCAGATAGCCAAAGCAATCTTAAAACGGAAACCAAAGTAACATAAAACTAGTGGACATAACGAGTGTTCCTCTCATCCATATCTCGAATAAGAACAAAAACAAAAAATACAGACGTGTAGTTTCTGACGCGCTGGAGAAGTGAAACTTTAGAAGAAGAATAGACTTTTTTTTTCCAAGTTTAGGAAATCGGAAAAATTGTTTAAAGTGGGACACCAAAATACGCCCGGCCACCACCCCCACCCTCCGCAAGTATCCGGACAGCGTGACATCTTCAGATAGTCCTATAAAACGTTTGACTCCAAAAAATTCAACTTTATAAAAACATAACCCCAGAAGTATTTTTATACACTATTGCCAGCATCCTAGCGTTCACTGCAGAATGGCCCTAATTTTTTCCCCTTATAAAAAAGCTAAAATCTTGCTTCGTGTGCTCGACCCTGATGTGTCCATCAGGCGAAACGAGATCGGGCCAGTTTGATTCCAAGAACCCGTTGTATTACCAGAAAAAAACGTAGAACATGTTTTTCCACTCTGAACCCGCTAGACGTCCCCACTGATTACTCTTGTTATCATTTTAGATGGTATAGGTCGATATAAGGAACCGCGGCTTCTATTGCTTGAAGTCCAAGTCTGCAAAAGCATTCATTATGTTCCCTTGTGAGTGTTTCCACATATTCGCAACACTCATAGGACCTTAAGGCAAATGAAAAAAAAATCTGACACCAATATTTCAAGGATGAATATTTCCGCGAAATTCGTCTTGCAGAGAATTTAGTTTCTCTTCCTATTCTTTTAGCTTGTCCGAAATGTTGTTTGTGGTATATTGTGGCAACATGTTTCACTAAACAGATTGAGTCACACTTTGCATTCCTTTCTGAAGTTTCATGCTCCTGCTTGCTAATTTCAAAAAGCCTTCCAGTTTCACCTATGTAATGTTTACTGCAATTTTTACGGAGTATTTTATGAACAACTCCTACGTATTGTCCTAGGAAACCTCGCCTTGTTGAGACTATTGCGTATATTCTGATTGGAGGAAAAAATGTACTGGACGAATGTTTAATCTCCATGAACATCATATATATTGTTGCTATGAGAAGATAAATGGTGTAAAACGCAGTTCTATTTTCTCTGGGATATTCCGGAAGACTAAGGGCTGGTCATGAAGACCAAAAGATCACTTTTTATGTTTATGTTAACTTTCAACATACTCTCCAACGTTATCGATGTCGATTGGTTTCCGTAACCGTCATCTATTTATAGCCTGATTCTGAGTATCATTTTTTAAATAATCCAATAGTTTCTTTGAGACAATAATTTATGAAGCTCAGACAATTGGACTGCTTTTGTCCATTCAATTAGGGCAACGGGATCAGAGAAATACTTTGGTAGCGCCTCACTCAACTCTTTTAGACTACATCATCAATTGCTTTTTTCATCATTTCAGATGCGATAGCCGAGAGCAGACAGGGTAGAATGGCCCTTCACGCTGAGCACCCGGCCAACAAAGCGAAACGCGAGCAAGCACTACGTCACATTCTGGCGGCTAGAAGACGTCAAATTCAAACGCCCCGATCAATCACTTCAAAGCCGCTTAAAGCCCTTGCCAGTCTCTCCAAAGAGCCTCCAGACATGCTTGAGGCTCAGGAAACGAGACACGGTGTATTCGTAACAGCCTCGATGGGTGATCAACTTGAGATCATAGAGGACGACGAGGACTCTGAGATATCAGCGATAGCGCCAACGATGCAACTCATCGACACACCTAAACGCCTTGATACATCGACTGTTGTCTCCAATTTGACTAGCCCACCAGGGGCTTCTCCCAAAAAAGAATCAAACATTCCAAAAGACTCATCACTGGCTTCGCGAGTGCCAAAGAACCCGGATGATCCTTCTCGCCGTAAGAACACGGTGATAATGCCGGATTCACTGTATAATCACTTCAGACCGGTAGAAAGTAATGTTCCAGTTGAGGACATGTCGCAGTTTCTCTACTTTGGTCAAAAGATTCAGCCGGAGAATACTACAGGCAATAATTCAGTTGAAGTAACATCGATATCACCCGCATTGAGCAGAAGGCGATTGAACCCGAAGAGATTCAGTACAACATTGAGTTCAATTCCCAAATTTGAGGAGATAATGAATGAGGAGATGGACATTGGTCTAGACAGATCTCCGATGGAACGAAATAAAATTCTCAAGAGCAAAAGCCTCTTCAGAAGCACTGGAATTTACTCCCGAAGACCACCGGTGCGGCCCTCGGACCCTACCATAATCACCAATGTGATATTAACACCTAGGAACACGAGTGAGAGGGACTCGTCCGCTCACGCCAGTCAGATTCCCGATCAGCAAGAGGGAAGTGGGTCCCAGGAAACCCGCACGACGTCTGCAACCCAGATTCCAAGGGAGAAAGACCCACACAACGGTACTGAGAGTGAAATCGCTGAGTCTGACGTCATAACAACGATAACAGGAATGGAAGACTACCAAAATGACGATTCAGCAAAAGTGTCAGTTGACAAATTCCAAAGGAAAAGTGTGACAATTTCACGAATCGATGAAGCATTTGACGAAGTTACGACGGAGGCGAACCTAGTAATGTCCACATTGGAGAACGATGAGCTACGTCGATTAACAAGACTATCAACCTGGATGTCGGTAGATCCTGTGACGTCGCCACCTAAGCCATTGAAATCAGAATCGTCAACAACGTTCAATGACCTCACACCAAGTGTCAATCCGCAGCCTTCCTTGAGAATAGTTGTAACGGAGCCGACGTCCGCGGGATTAGCGACATCCCAAGACCGGAATTACGGGATCACGTTAACCGTAATTCCGTCGAATGCAACAGAGCGCACACCAGTGACTCCCTCGATTACCCCTCCATCGTTGGAAATTAGAGATAATGCAACAAGTATCATTGACTCTCAGCTACCTGTTGCATCAATTCCAATGCATCCTTATACATATACAATAACAAACCTAACTCGTTTATTGCGCAACTATACTGGACCTGGGCCGAAAAGTGCGACCCCCATGACACTAGAAGCCGAAAGTTGGAAAGAAGGTGAGAAAAAAGAAAGAGATGATGAGGCTGGACTCCTTCCACTTTCTGGCGTTGTGAGTATAGAGGAGGCGCGCGCCTCCGCCAGTGTCAGTGGTGATCCGACCGCCGTAGTAACCACAACGCCAGTGAAAGAACAGCGCGATAGAAAAATTATACATACGAAAAATAGTACGCGTAATGATACAGTAGATCTAGCGATAGATGCGAAAAGTGATTCGAAAACAGAATCAACGATAGAAATCACAACAGAGTTGAAAACAAAGTCAAGGTCAGGATTCGAGGCAGAAGTAAACACGAAGCCGATACAAGTGACAATAGAACCGACAACCGAAACACCGATTTCGAAGACAGATTCGAAAACAAAAGTGTTGACAAATCGATCAATCGAAATAAAGACCGCAGCAACAACGGAAAAAATTCCACCATCAACAACAAATAAAATTGATGCACATGCTGCATCAACAGTGCGCTGGAATTACACAGGAAGAGTTGATAATGAAAGGGAGATCGGTGATCGTAGATTTATGAGAAAATCAGCAAGTGCTGTATTAAATCAACGTACGACTGAGGACAGGGAGTTAAAAAGAAGACGTGGTGAATCGGGGGGTAGAAGAATCAAGGCATCAAAGAGTGAGTTACCCAGAGCGGTGGACAATAAAACAGCCAGTGACCATGAGGTGATTTTGCATAACAAAACAGAGAATATTGACGCGATGGAGCAGGTTGACGACCAGACAACCCTGCTCAGTATTCTCGATGTGCCACCAAAGTTGCCCAGTGATCCGATGATCAGTCGGACTGAAGAAAGTGTCAGCGAACATGAATCTGTGACCATTTCAAATGCTGTTAGAAATACAACATCGAATGGGCTGGAGAGTGTATTGAGGTCACTGACGCCCGGAAATACAACCGTAGAAAGTACAACAATGGAAAGTGTATCGACCGTGAAACCTTCGTTGTTTCCAGTGACTCCAATAATTCTGAATGGATCAAATAAAGTGAGCAAGGACGAACCTGACATTGCGGAGTCCATTGAAGCAGCTGAGAAGAAGGACCCGGAAAGGCCTTTTGGAATCGCAAAGGAGTTGGATCCCTCCGAAATTCAGAAAATGTATCGGGCGCAGACGACCTTGAAACCCGAACCAACCATAACGATACTTCCTGATGAGGCCCGAGATGACAATTTGACTACACCTGGACCAAAAATCCAAACGCAGCATCCGGGAAGTGAACGATCTCCAGAAGTTCGCGGGAGAAATCTGTCTGATAAGAGCAAGGATAAGGATGGTGTTCTACCTATAATGGAACTGTACAATAATTCGAATATTCTCAATGGTACCGATCTTTCGCCAATACCCAAAGTGACCCCTGAAGAAGGGGGAGCAAATCTATGGACCACGGAAGCCGTCATGACCAACGAATCGAAAAGCCATAAGCAAGATGGTGTAGCCAAAGATGGTAGGATTGGCAATTCGACGCGATCGAATAAAAATCGACAAGAAGTGAACCGGGAAGTGGAATCCCCTTTCAGATGGTCAAACACAACTTCCGGGAATAAGACACGAGCAAGACCGATATTTTATGATGCAGGTCCACCAGAATACAGTGGTTACCATCCAGAATTAAATGCAAGCTACTTCGAGTCGGGAATTATTGCCGAGACGCCGAGAGATCCTTTCAATGTCAGTGAGGTCATAACTAAGAGACATGATGGTGATACTCTTGCTACACAGGAGACTGTTGCGATTGTTAGTTATATTCTAGCTACACTAGTTGTCTTCCCTATTGCCGTTGGCGTTGGGCTCATCCTTAGAAGACTGATCATTAGGAATCGAAAGGTAAGTTCTTCAGTTAGATACGAAACTCTTATCAACTGGAGATTTTTAATTAATTGTTTGGTGCCGAGGTGACCTCACGATGGAATGTCAAAACGCATTGTTAGATATAACATAATACCAACATTATCTCTGAAGATGGCCACAAACGTTGGAACAAACCATATTCAAAATTTGAAAATTCAAAATTCATGACTCAACTAACACAATTTTCACCGACCAATGACTGACCGCAGAAGCCAATTAAATCAAACCTATTAATAGTTTTCTTGATAGACTGAGGTGAAAAAAACTTTGAGACAATCCGACACGGATATTTTTATTGCATGGATAATGCTCCATTGTAAGAATCAACAATCCTTACCTATATCACACACACGCGATTGTAAATATGCTTCACGGATAAGATCATAATGACAGTGTATATCAGGCGATTTTGCCGACATATATGGGGAGTCATCTTCCTCGCTTGATTATCGGTGATTAAATCTCAATGGGAAATTCGATGTCCACGATTAAGGTCAGTTTACGTGTCATCCTTGTGCCTGATTTCTACCCTATAATTTTCGGATATATTGAAGTATCGAGGTGCATTAAATTGTTAAAATGTGTTAACGACAAATGGTCCATGGGGCGACGTGAAGGAGGAAGATGCTGCATGTTTTCCTTGATCAGTGGTGATGAATAATTTTCAGCGTCAAAAATCAATTGAAATAATCGCGGAGCCTTGGGCCGAGGACACGTATCATGAAGAGGCTAACAATATTTTTTCAGTATCTGAGACTGAGGATAATAACACTATTATTGCTAATGATTCTCCAGGATTAGATACAATTGCGGATTGATAATTGCCATCCGTCCATATCGATGTCACTTAAATATAAAGAATACAATGGAAATCTTAATAGGAATCGACGGTTTGACTATCTATGGAAGAGGCCAAGGATCTCGAATCTGAGAATGACTAACAATACGATTAACTGACCGCGTGATAATGCCGTTTCCTTTATTAGAATGTTAACGTGTTCTTGAATGTTTGCGGATGAATATTCATTATAAGCCAGGGTCACTATTCGATATTCAACATAATTTGTTTTGCGGAGATCGTTAAAGTTTTACCTGCTTCTCTGGTTGAAATTGAATTTATGATTGTACGCACAATTTTTGTTCGTGTAAGTGTGTGTGTGTGTGTGTGTTTGTGTATGGTCATGTATTTCTTTGTCATGCTCCACATGTGTGTGCGTGCTCGTGCGTGTGAACGCGCCTGTGTGTGTGTTTGTGTATTCATTCGTAAGTGTCTGTTTCTAGTTATGTGTGTGTGTGTGCTTGTGTGTAGGTGTGTGTGTGTGTGTGTGCGTGGGTGTTTATCCTAACTTACATCTGATTAGATTTTATCAGATAGAAATTTAGCTACAATTTCGACTCTTTATACTGCCCTATCATGAAATCGGTTAGAGATACGAATAAAAGTGCTGAATAAATATTGTTCCTCTCTTCCAAATGCATATTTTACGTTATATGACTTTTTACCCTAAGTCTCATAATTCAGGACATACGGGGATGTCAAAGTTTTCGTCCGGCGGGTACGGAACCCCATCCCGTTTATTGCAGTTTCGGGGCTATCTCGAGACCAACTGCTCGAATCGAAATTTGCCATAAGGCTTTTTTATCAGGAATGAAATTATCTACAAAAAATGTTTTATGCAATTTTGCATTGGGACCTTTCGGTGAGGAGATAATTGAGTTTGAAGATCAGGGACAAAAACGGTGTTCGGTAGAAATTAGAAATCGCGAAGACCTTTCAATTTTTTTTCTGTCAAATTTCATTTTTAACTACTTAATATCGCGGGAAATTGAAGATTATCTCGCGAGGTAGCCGCGGATGCGATCGCGTGTCATACAATGATACGTGACAATCAAGAATTTGCCGTATCATTGGCCTCACCGGGCTCCTGAACCCCGGAACTTTTTTTCATTTGTTGTTTCTTTTCGTTGGATAAAGTCCTGTACTTGAGCGCACGATGTCCCTGAGGGCACTTGCAAAATTTACGGCACTACTAACGCCTATGAACATCGGTTGAGGCAATTGTTTATTACCTGGAAGCGTTTCGTACTAATTTCTTTCAACGTTCCAGTCATTCAGTTTCAACATTTCAAGGACATTTCGCGGGTCTTCTTCATCGCACAAACACGAGCCTTTAATTTCCTGTGCTATCAATTTTTTACATCTGCGTATCGGGAAATCGTAATTAACTGGCGCCGAAGATGCCGCGATTTATGGGGTCTCAGCGCGGACATTACGACGCAATCGTTTGACGGGCTCGAAGAAAAAAACACATTAGAAAATTCCAAAAAAATTGGGAATTCATTTTTTAAATTTGTTTATTGAGAAATTTTTTCAATTTATGAAATTTGAAAATTTTTGAAATAGAAGAAATTTTTTTTCGTAATGTTTAAAATTTTTGACATTGTATTTTGAGTATGTTGTTTCTTCAGATTTGTGTGTTTTAAAATTTTTAATTCTCTCGAGATTAAAATTATTTTTTTTTGTTTTGCATTTCTTTGGTTTTTTTTCAATTTGTAAAATTTATATATATATATATATGTATATTTTTTTTATCAAGAAATTCTTTTTTTTTCTTTGATTATGGGAAGGTTGGAACATTGTACAATTTAAAAAAAAATCGAAAATTCTGAAACTTCTGAAATTAGGGAAATTGCAAATAAATAAAAAAATTGCAATGGATATTTTTTTATTGCACATCTGAAGCTTTTGAAATGACTTAAGTTACATCTGGGCATCGGGAAATCGTAATTGACTGGCGCCGAAGATGTTTTATGAGCTCAGGTTGATTGCGCGGACAATTACGACGTAATTATGTGTAAAAAAACATCTAGAATTCCGGGGAAATCGACTGAATTTCGAGAGATAATTAGAGAATTAACGGCTGAGCAAATTCGCAGAAGAACGAAGTGTCTGCAAATTTCTGTAAATATATCGCACTATTGGCTTCTGGAATTTTCAAAATTTTTGGAATGTTCTCATTTTGCTAATTTTTGAAATTGGTATAATGCTTAATTTTGCTTAATCTCGCAAAATTTTAAAATTTCGGTTTTTTTGGAATTTTCCGAACTTGCCAAAATTTTTCAAAAATTTTCAAAAATTTTTCAAATTGTTAAAATTTTCAAAATTGTCACAAATTGTTAAAATTTTCAAAATGGTCACAAATTGGCAAGTTTCCAACATTTCCAAAATTTTTCAAAACTTTTCAAAGGTTTTCAAAATTTTTTAAATTTTTTCAAAATTTTTCTAAAATTTTTCAAAATTCTTCATAATTTTTTTAAAGATTTTTCCAACTTTTTTCAAAATTTTTTCAAAATTTTTTCAAAATTTTGAGTTTTTAAAATAAAATTTTTTTTGATACATTTGTTATTTTTTCAGTTTTTTTTTAGTTCCGAAATATTTGAATAAATTGACATTGATTTTCTCGTTTTGAATTTTTTGCCATTAATTTTTTTTTGCGCATTTCCTTTAGCCTTTTTGTATGTAACCATTTTGCTTGCTTGTGCAGGTGCTGGAGGAATCCGACACGTCATCCGAGATAAGCTGTAGAAAAGACGCTCTGAATCTCGAAAATGGAGACTTCAAGACATCGATTGAAAAAGCGATAACTAAATTACCGAGGATACAGCATCTGGTGAGCCAGAATGAGATCAAGAAAAATGGAAATTCTATGTTTGGTGCAGAGATAGCCAAATCAGTAATTTCAAATGAGCATTATTTTACCACTTTGAGACCCTGAAATCAGCCCATTACTATTAACAATTCATACTATTTATTTTTTGCCAATTAAGGGGAGAAAAAAAACCTACCACGTCATTTTGCGAATCAGCAGATTGCCCGATTTTTCACGGTTTTATCCAGAAATGCCGCCATCTGAATAACAATCACATTTTATAACTTTGGGAATTTTTTTCTCCTCTTCCAAACGTCAGAAAATTCTGAAATTATTAAGGCAGGTCAAGCACATCGTCCTCCAACAGCAGCAAAAATTTCTGCTGATTCCTATCAGATGTATTTTTTTTTATCAGTGCCACGAGGCGGAGAAACCACCCCCACCCTCCTCCCAGGAATCGCGGTGGGAGTTTCCACGGGACAAACTGAGGTTGCAGACCGTCCTGGGACAGGGTAATTTTGGTCAGGTATGGAAAGCCGAGGCCGACGATTTGACTGGCCACCAGGGGACAACTAGACTTGTTGCGGTTAAAACCGTAAAGGAAGGTGCTTCAGCGAGGGAAAAGGAGGATTTGGTTCGCGAGCTCGAGATAATGCAGCAGCTCGGCAATCATCCTAATGTCGTTACTTTGTTGGGATGCTGCACAGAGGAGGGTGAGTGGATAATTTCTATTCATTTTTTCGTATATGGCAGTCGTACATGAAAAGGGCCCACTTTGTCGATCGCAGATACGGAGCGTGGCTTTTTGTAATTCAAATAAAAATCATATTTTTTTTCTCTCCCCCCCCCCCCCAAGTTCCAAAAAATTTTCAAAATTGTCCCAAAATTTCCCAAATTTAAAAAAAAAAAAAAAAAATCCAAAAATTTTCCAAAAAATGCCCAAAAATTTTCCAAAATTTTTCAAACAATTTTCCAAAAATTTCCCGAAAATTTCCCGAAAATTTCCCAAAAATTTCCCAAAAATTCTCCAAAAATTTTCCAAAAATTTTCTAAAAATTTTACGAAAATTACAAAAAATTTCCAAAAATGTTTGAATATTTTTCATAATTTTTCCGGGTTTCGGAAAATTTTCCAGACCTTCCGCAAACTGTCTAATGCTTTCTAAATTTTTAAAATTTTCCCAAATTTAGTTCTCCAGAAAGTTTTCCATACTTTGACATAAGTTCTATTTTTGACGCGCGTATGAAACACCATGCTTTTTTTTTTTAATTTGTTTTACATCATCGTCAAAACCAGTGGCTAGGCCGGGCAATAAATTGCGTGTAGTCTCGCCCGCGAATTAATTCGCGTGTCGCTGAGTGGACATCAATCGCCCGGCGATAAAAAGGATGAAAAAAAAGAGATAATAATGTCGCGCAAAACAAAATTAATTACTCTCTAGCAGGTTTTCAATTTTTTTCAAGTTAAAAAAAAATTGTAAATTAATTAAAATGAAAAAAAAAAATTTCCAAAAATTATTAATTTTCTTAAAAGTTGTGAAATTTTTTAGACTTTTTGAAAATTTTGAAAAATAGATTTTTTTTTCCTTTTTTTAATTTTATTTTTCAACGAAATAAATAAAGGAAAATGAGATAGTAATGGTATGCAAGAAAATATAATCATGTTTCCTGCTATCATTGGATTCTCAGAGTACTTCTCACGTTTCCGAGCGCGTGTCAATAACGTCTGGGGCTTCAATGTGGAAATTGTTTAATTATCGTGCCAATCGTGAATGAGTAATGGCAAACATATGGCGTAATTTTTTTCAGTTGATTTGTCATTCGATGCTAACCTTCAAATGCTAATTTTCTAAAACAAAAAGTTGTCTGCTTCTGTCACGCCCAAGTAATTAAAAACTTGACTTGGAATTTTTAAAATAATGGAACTTTGCTTATGACAAAAATGTAACAATTTTCAAATTCGCACAATTTCAAATTTCTTAGAAATTTGCCAAAAAATTTTAAAAATTTTCCAAAAATTTTTAGAAATTTCCCAAAATTTTTTAGAAATTTCCCAAAAATTTTTAGAAATTTTCCAAAATTTTTTAGAAATTTTCCAAAAAATTTTCCAAATTTTCCAAAAAAGTTTCCAAATTTTCCAAAAATTTTTTGAACAAATTTTCAATTTTTTTTGTATTTTTCGAATTTTCAAAATTCCGAAATTTTGGGAAACTCAGAGTCTTTCAATAAATTGACTTGATCTCATACGAGATAGGAAAAGAAACAAGAGTTGTAAGGTGGGCGGGAGAAGACGAGACGGATCATTACGTCTTTTCTGCTCGCGCATATCCACGAATGAATTTACATACGACGCTTGTGCGCCCTGTGAGATTAACAATAGCGCCATTAAGTCGGCGTGCGAAGTTTCTTCTCGCGTGATCTACCCCCCTACCCCCCTCGCCGCCCCACCCCACCCCCTTTAGCGCATCTTACCGCGAGGTGATAGACAGAAATTATCATTTGTTTCATTCTTTTCAGTTTTCCACGCTGTAGTATTCATGGTCATACGTAGGAACAAAAATGTACAGGATTTATGTAGAATATTTTATAGCGCACAAAAAACATCACGATTGCAAAATCGTAAATTACCATTTTGTAAATGTAAAATACGATTTTGAAACTCGTAAATTACGATTTTGAAATTCGCAAATTCCGATTTTAATAATCGTAAATTACGGTTTTGGAAATCGTAAATTAACGTTTTGAGAATTCTAAATTACGATTTTGATAATCGTAAATTAAGGTTTTGAGAATCGTAGATTACGATTTTGAAAATCGTAAATTAAGGTTTTGAGAATCGTAAATTACGATTTTGAAAATCGTAAATTACGACTTTAAACATCGTCAATTACGGTTTTGAAAATCGTAAATTACAATTTTGAAAATCGTAAATTACGACTTTAAAAGTCGTCAATTACGGTTTTGAAAATCGTAAATTACGATTTTGACAATCGTAAATTCCGGTTTGCAAAATCGTAAATTACGATTTTGAAAATCGTAAATTAGGATTCTGAAAATCGTGAATTACGATTTTAAAAATCGTAAATTACGATTTCAAATATCCATAGAAATTAAAAAGAAAAAACATTTTTTTAAACCGTAAAAATTTGAAAATTGAGAACATGTCTAGCCTTCGCAGACATAAATCTAAGAAACAAAATTGGAACAATAAATTTCTGAAAATTTATTACGCGTTAAATATTTCGGAAAAGTCTTGAATATCATGAACCCATGGGGATGCGCAATTTGCTTGAAGCAGTTTGGAGGTTTCTCGTAAAAATGATATAGAGGGATTTTACATCGTGACTCGGCCGCCCACTTAGACGAAAATTAAGAGTGGGACCGGATCGTACTTTTAAATCTTGCTTTTACGGGGAGCTGAGGGTGCGCCCCGCAAGCTACCTTAGGGCTCGCGGGGTAGCAGCAACGTGTAATTTTTTTTAACATACGGTATAATGCACAATGGCCCATCTCAAACGTCCCCCGCAAGAAAGTTCATACTTAAATTTACGACTTCTAAGCATTCCTTCGTTGTATTTTATACACGAGAAAGAGGGATGATAAATTCTCAGCAACTGGAAATACTCGCTGCATGCAAGAAAAATATACTTTCTCTCGTCATATTTGCGCTCTAGATTACAAAAATGTGATTTTTCAAAATTTTTAAAAAACTTTAATTTTTTTTTTTGAATAAAAAAAAATAATTTTTTTTTTCAAATAAAAAAAAAATTTAATAAAAAAAAAAATTAATTTCAAATAAAAAAAAAATTTGTTTTCAATTGTTTTTAACATTTGGAAAAAAAATTGAAACATTTTCGAAATATGATGAATATTGAAATAAAGCAATTTCCACTTTGTCCCATCAGTTTCCGCCGTAATGTTTTTTATCGTGTGCTTGACTCGAGTCCTCAAGGTGAAATTGTCCACATGATGGTGGTCAGTGACTTTAGGATTAAGATGCCGCTGGCTAACATCCCATATCGTTTTATCACGTTTCACGCGGCTTACTCCAACCGGGGGGAAAAAAACACACATATTCATGAAGTTGCAGCGTCAGGAAAACGTCAGCCCAAACACATTAAACATTTCTCAATAATGCGAGCAGTAATGTTTGTTCATTTATTGCCATGCACGTGGTACACAATTTTATAACTCAAAACTTACGATAAGCGTTGACGAATTGCATTTGCGTTAGTTTCTGGACGATTGTAAATTTCTTTCGTATCACAATCAAACACATTTTTATGATTTCCAGGAAATGTGACGTCATAGAGCGAATAATTTTTTATTTTGAATTGTTTGGAGATTTAAAAAAAATTGAAACTTTCAAATTTCCAAAATTTTAAAAATTTCCAAAACTGCCAAAATTTTCAAAATTTCCAAAATTTTCGAAATTCCAAAATTTTAAAATTTCAAAATTTCTAGAATTTCCAAAATTTCCAAAATTTCAAAATATTCAAAATTCCAAAATTTCCAAAATTCCCAAAATTTTTGTAAAATTTGTGACATTTACCATATTTTACAACTTTTTGCTCTCGTACTTGGAATTTATGACCCAAATCGTGCGATACAGTAACGTTAAATGTCTCTACTATCACAACGAAACACATGACTGGCCTCAACAATTTTTATGCATTTCGTGAAAGATGACGTAATAACACAAACATATTTTCATCATTCCAGAGCCGCATTACCTAATCCTGGAGTACGTCATGTACGGAAAATTGTTGGCGTATTTGAGGGACCACCGAACCCGCCAAGATTTCTACAATTTTAGCGAGGACTCTGCAGCGCTTACATCGAGGGACCTGACAGTTTTTGGTTACTGTGTCGCACGAGGAATGGAGTATCTTGCCTCCAAGAAGGTACACTAAAAGGACCAATGGTCCGATGATATTTGTTGTCTCAAATTAACTACAAAATTTCTCGATGTTCCTCGCGATGACGACACCCCCCGTCCACCTCGCGACCTCCCTCCTCCCCCTCGCGATACCCCCCCTCCATCCCCTCGCGATACCCCCCTCCTCCTCCCCCTCGCGATACCACCCCACTCCCCCTCGCGATACCACCCCTCTCCCCCCTCGCAATACCCCTCCCCCTCTCCACCCCCTCGAGATACTCCCCCCCCCCTCCCCCTCGCGATACCACCCCTCTCCCCCATCGCGATACCCCCTCCCCCCTTCGCGGTACCACCCCTCTTCCCCCTCACGATACCAGCCCCCTGCCCCCCCCCCTCGTGAGATTGAGAAATAGAATAAAAGATACCAAAGTACAAATACTGAGTACCGGTTTTGCGAGATATTCCATCTTAAATATTTGTACACTCAGGGACACCCGAGGAGTATAGAATAAAAAATAAAAAAAAAAATTTTTAAAAACCTACACACCATAAGAAAGAATGAAGAAGGGACGATAGACATATATATATATATATATACATGTGGAGTTGAACCCGCTGGCCGACTGGCGTACTTTGATCCTCCTTCGAAAATGTGTGTCGGCACTTTCTGAGCTGCATTTTGCAGCATCAAGGCCAACGCCACAATAATCCAAAAGCCCCCTGACGATAACCACAAATTAATGTGTAAGAGGCGCCACTTTATTTCGTTATCCAAACGTTCATTACGGCCCTAACTCATCTGTATAAAGGGGGCATTATGAGTGTTATGAGGATGTCTTATGCACGTTAGACCACGAAATGATCGAGGGAATTCTAGATAATAGCAATATCTATGCTAATATAACATGGACAAGTCTCCAACCTGTCCTATGAATGCTGAAGATTGTCTATACAGGAAAGAACCTCCAATTGAGCCTTTCTTTGGCATAAGTTAAGAGTTTGAGTCGGAAATGCGAAAAGATGGCAAATCAAGACTCGCCAAGTCTTGAGTCTCTGAAACTTGCCAGACTCAAATTGGAGTTGGTAAAAGCTCAAACCAGGACTCAAGTCTCGTAATGGAGCTTACAAAGTCTCAATTCAAGCTGCTCAAGGCTTAAGTTAGGAGTCTTCAGTCTCGGGGTAAGATTTTCAAGTCTCAAATGGAGCTTTTGAGATGGGAAATCGAAGTTCTCCAATTCTCAAACAAGACTCAAGTCCGAGAATGAAGGACGTGTGCAATTGAAACGCTCGAAGCCTCAAATTAAGCTTCTTAAGTCTGAAATCGAGAGTTGTAAGTCTCAAAGTAGGACTATCAAAGGCTCAAAGCTTCTAGAGATTTGTGAAGTCTCAATTAAGGCATTGGATGTCTTGCATAGAAATTTTGAAGGTCACATGCTTAAGCTCAAAGTGTCAAATTACGGCTGTCAAATCTTGAATCCGAAATTTCAAGCCTCGAAACAAAATAGGAAGTTTTGAGCTCTGTAATTTGAAATCAGTACCTGCAAGTCTCAAAGGGAGATCTTGAAGTTTCAAGTTTAGGCTTTCAAGTCTCAAATTAAGACCTTCAAGTCTCAAATCAAGACTTTCAAGTCTCAAATCAAGCTTTTGAGCTCTCAAATAAAAAAATTTAAGTCTCAAATCAAAAGACTTTCAAGTCTCAAATCAAGCTTTTGAGCTCTCAAATAAAAAAATTTAAGTCTCAAATCAAAAGACTTTGAAAGCTTGAATTCAAATTTTGGAGTCTCAAATCAAGACTTTCAAGTCTCAAATCAAGGCATTGGAGCCTCAAATCAGAACTTTGGAGCCCCAAATCAAGACTTTCAAGTCTTAAATTACATGAGTTTCAAATTAAGACTTTCAAGTCTCAAATCAAGACTTTGGAGTCTCAAATAGAGACTTCCGAGTCTCTAATACTTTCGAATTAAGATTTTCAAGGCTCAAACCAAGACTTTGAAGTCTCAAATCAACACTGAAGTCTCAAAACGGGACTTCGAAGTCTCAAATTAAGACTGTGATGTCTGAAATCAAGACTTTGGAGTCTCAAGCCAAGACTTTTTAAGTCTCAAATTACGACTTTAAGAGCTTAAGTTAGTTCAAGCATCTCAAAATGATCTCAAATTGAGATCCAGGTTCTGGAAATAATTTTTCATCTTTCTTTATATAACAATTGGAAAAAAATTGTAATAGGATAACCATTGGATCGGAGTCATACAAAGGGAGGGGAGGAGTCTCAGAACGACTCACTTTAATTGGAAGAGGGGAACACTCACATTTATGGATATCTGTAATTGGACGAGTCTGGAATGTTGCTTCTAACAGTTAATAGCGCTCTTTTTCCTCCTAAATTCTGGAATTTTACTAGATTAAGAGGTTTTTATGGCTATCTAGGGATTAATAATTTTCTATTAAATCGAGGGCTTTCAGTAGGTACTGTTATATGTCGGTATAATTTTTTGTTCGCCTGGTACCCGTTAGGTAGCCCATGAATTTTCAAGATTTGTTTTCACAAATGTTCATCATTTATGGACTTTTTAAGCTTTCGAAAACTTTTCACATCTCTCAAAACTTTTTTCCTTTAAAACTCAATTTTGATTTTTTTTTTAAATTTCGGAAAATTTTGGAAATTTTTGAAAATCTTTGGAATTTTGAAGAATTTTTGAAATTTTTGAAGTTTTTGAAGTTTTTGGAAATTTTGGAAAATTTCTGAGATTTTGGAAAATTTTTGAAATTTTGGAAAATTTTGGAAATCTTTGAGAACCTTTGAAATTTTTGAAAATTTGGGAATTTTTTGAAATTGTTTGAAACTTTTGAAATTTTGGAAAATGTTTAGAATTTTGGAAAATTGTTAAAATTTTGGAAGTTTTGGAAAATTTTTCTCGAGTTTTTGAAATTTTTTCAGATTTTTAAATTGTTAAAATCTTTGGAATTTTCAGAAATTTTCACAATTGTTTGAATCTTGAGATTATCAAATTTTGAGCAAATTTCAAAATTTTCCGATTTGTCTCAACACTGGCAGCTTTGATGTGCCGCGGACAGGTCATGTATCAGCACAATTTTTTTTCTATGTGATACCCGTTACTTGGTAGCCCGGGAAATCGTTAACCACACGGACAAATAAATGACCGATGTATTTTATGGCGCAATCATTTCTAGCTCCGTCAAACTCATCGACACATCCTATAATCATTGCTTCCTCAAATTTTTTCTACACCTTGTTTATTTTTTCTCAGCGTGGTAGTATGTATAGTCAATTTACCAGACAACTAGGAAGATGTTCGTTAATCGTCGTAGCGCATCTGTTGGGGGGGGGGGGGAAGCTGTGGGATACCTCCGGATTACCATACAATGCCGCCCGCACAGAAATAAAGCGACATTAAAAACGTCTAGTGTTTTAAACAATAGTTGTTTAAAACACCACCCAGACGCCTTCCTCATTCATTCGTCATTTTTCAAAATCCTGAGAAAATCTCGAAATTTGTAAAATTTTTCACATCTTTTTTTTTCTCAAAATTTGTCCAAATTTTTTACGCTCACCAAAAATCCCTCAAATTTTTTTATGTCTCAAATATTTATCCAAAAAATTTTTTTGAATATTGACAATTTTACAAATTTTCAACATTTTGAAAATTGTTGAATTTTTTTTTTTGAGTTTTGATAAATTTTTTTTTTCTGCGAATTTTTTCCAAATTTTGTTATTTTTCAAATATTTATGCAAAAGATTTTTTTGAATTTTGACAATTTTACAAATGTTCAACATTTTGAAAATTGTTAACTTTTTTTTTGAATTTTGATAAAAAAAATTTTTTGTGATTTTTTCCAATTTTTAAAATTTTATTTAATTTCGAAAAATTTTTGAGAAATTTTTCAACTTTGTTGTAATTAAAAAAAAATCAATTTTGAAATTTCACTTATTTTTTTTATTGCAAATTTTTATAATTTCTGGTTTATATTTTTTTGAATCTAATTTTTCGGTTAGTTCTTCGTTGCATAATAATGGAAGTGCATAATATACACTATCAAAAATTCATGGGCAGTTCAGCTACTGGGCCCCTTCAAAAGCGTTACTTAATTATTACTAAAAGTAAGGAAATACCACGGCTACCTCCCGTGACTGGTATTTAAGATAATTGTGGACCTCGTCCCCTACCATAAACGCCATTATTGCCTCTCAACGAATATGGAAGTCTTCTCTTCTCTGGGACTTCCGCTTCGCACTTTTTATTAGGCTTAATCTTCATAAAAATGCTCCGGTTTTATGTGACCTGGAACAAAAAAATCCAACTCCAGGAAGTAGTTCATGAATTAAAAAAATATTATAGTCTTATTTTTTTTAATTCTTGAAATTCTTGAAATTTTTTAGACTCAAAATTGGCGGAATTTTCAATTTTTTTCTTGAATTTTTCCCATTTTAGAAATCCCACAAATTTTGGAACATTTTCCAAAATTTTGCCAAATTTTCAAAATCTGTACAATTTTTTGAAATTTAAAAAATTTCCCAATATTCAAAGTTTTTTGAATTTGTCAAATTTCTTAAAACCCGCTAAGTTCAAATTAATTTTTTTAATAAAATATTTTTTTAATCCATTAATTAATTTTGAAGTTCGATAGTGAAGTCTTATTAATTTTTTTCAATTTGTTTAATTTTTTGCAATTCCATTTTTGTATGGATTTAAAAATTTTCTCACCCCAGATAATACATCGGGATCTCGCTGCGAGGAATGTCCTCGTGGACCACAATAAGCTGTGCAAGATCGCGGACTTCGGGATGTCGAGGTTCGCGAATGAGGATGGAGAGTGCATTGAGACGAGACATGGGAGGAATGCTCTACCGATCAGATGGATGGCACCGGAGTCCCTCATCTATTCCCTCTTCACGACCAAGACGGATGTGTGGAGTTTCGGCATTCTCATGTGGGAAATCGTCACACTGGGTAAAATCTATAAACCTTTTTTTCTTAAATTTTTTTGTTCTCCAAAAAATGCAATCGGAAAAAACTCTGAAGTTTACAAAATTTTGGAAACTACAAAAATTGGTAAATCTCAAAAAATTACGAACAAATTTCTCAACTAGTTCAAAATTCCCAAAACTGATTCATATTTCATATTCCCAAAAATTAACAAAAGATTTGAAAATTCGAATTTTTTTGAAAAATGAGAAAAATTCAAAAATTTTGAAAAATTCAAAAATTTTGAAAAATTCAAAATTTTTGGAAATTTAAAAAAAAATTGAGAATTCTAAAAATTTCACAAATTCAATTTATGCAACTTATGACAATGCTAATTATAGTAATAATATGGAAACGTTAGAAAATTTCGCAAATTGAAATATTCGAAATTCCAGAGAAATTTCGCTTCTGTCATGCAGGCTCGCGCTCATTTTCCCGCCCGTAAAAATTGCATAATTGAAATTCGCAAAACCTGTAATTTCCCCGCATGAAACCAACACCACCTGTACCACCTTAAGCTGAGTAATCCAGTGCACTTAATTCCCAAAAGCCTAGAATTTAGTTCGACCGAATCATTTTACGGTCATACCAATGTATTCCATTGTAGAGTGTCTCACACCCTGAATTCCAAAAAAAAGAGCACTTATACGGGGAAAAACGTGTCGAAAAATGTGCATTCA